>CANTUT010000175.1:2480000-3052500 GCA_947687605.1 Reutealis trisperma | reverse complement strand
TAGATAATAAATAAAGGGTATAATAGTATTTAATCAACGATATTGTATTCTTAGGAGAATTTCAAAGGGGAATTCGAAAGATAACAACGAGAAGTGGATTTTAGCTGGATAGTGATCAACAGTTCAGGTGAATAAATAATACATAATGTTAAGCTTAAATCTAAAATATTCAAAGTTGATGAAATACTGTTATTGCGAAGTTAAGAGGCATGATTATTGTTATATTAAATTCTATTGTTTATCGATAAGTAATATATAGTTAAATGTTAACATATATTATAAGTGATAATTATTGATTTTCAAAAGTTATAAATTTAATTGATGTTCCAACAATATGATATCCAAAGTACTGTCATAAAATGTTAAGAAAATATATATATATATATATATATATATATATATATATATATATATATATATATATATATATATATATATATATATATATATATATATATATATATATATATATATATATATATATATATATATATATATATATATTATGAAAGTATTAATTAAGGAAAATTCCAAAATGCTCCATAAGAATAATTCGAAAAGTTACCAAAAGGGATTAATGTTATATATAAGCATCTTGCTTATGTATAAGTATGATATCTAATTGTAACTATATAAAAGTTCCTATGGTTAAAGGTGCGAGTTAAAAATATGGGAAATCATATATAAAGTTAAATTAATAGTTAATATCCTTTCTAAAGGGGAACTACTTGCATAATTATCAGTAATATTGTTATTACTAAGCTATTGAACCTTAAATACCGAAAGATGTTTACATGTGTTTTAAGTGTTACCTAGAGTAACTTTTTCCTACCAGTATCTGAAAAATCCTTAAGAAAGTATATGTGAACCTTGATCTCCAATGAGCCATTTGAACCTTGGAAAATCATTGAAATTCCAATTTCCTTTTTATAATGGGTTAGCCTGAATACAGAGATCCCCGTCTGATGTGGGTAAGACATCAGACTGTGTGCACACAGGAATCATAGTGTATACAAGTGATATGGGGGTATGTTCTATAAAGAACCTCTACCTCGGGTATGCCAAAGTGCCTTTGCCCTAAATTTAAGGGAGCTTTATGCTTCGGGTATGCTACACATAGCCTCTACCCTAACTATATGGGAGCATGCTCGCATCAAGAGCCACTGCTTCAGGTATGCTTGAATGAGCCGCTACCCCAATTAAAGGAATGATCTCTGCTAGCCTTAATGTTATTGTAACCTAAATATATCGAAACTCTTGTTTACTGATACTCAACCAAGTTGATTATAAGATCTGAAAAAGTTGTCACCCTATTTGCCTAATGTGATCTAAAAGTGAAATGACTAATTGACACTACAACCATAAAAAATCCGTCCCAATGGAAATAATTATAAATTTGAATATTATCTCCCTTGAATTTAAAAAGTATATGTTTGTGTATAAAATGCTTCCCTTAAACTTGTTAAAATCATTAAAGACATATATTGCAATATATATATATATATATATATATATATATATATATATATATATATATATATATATATAATTTATTTAGATGACATGTTTATTTCATGAAAATGTTTAGATTGTTAATATATATGATTTTCCATAAAATTAATGTAAGTTTCTCATATGAATATCAATAGTACTTTTATGTAATGTTATTTTAATACCTAAGTGATATAAGTCACTATATAATAAAAAGTATTGGGTTATAGTCTATCATTTAATATATAAACCATTGATATTAAAGTTAATTCTAGAAATTTCTTTTATATGCATGTTTATGAATTTTACTTGAATATTTGAAAATCGTATAGTCATATAGTTTTTATAAAACTGTATTTGAACATTGCAAGAACTATAAGGTTTAAATATAATTACATTTATATTTTCCATTGAGATGCTGAAAATATTAAAAAAGTTATATTATTGATTTTATAGCATGTTAGATATAAAATATTTTCAAAAATATGTATACTAATGTGATAAGACAATCATTTATATATATGTATATTTGTTCAAAAGAATTTAATATTCTTATCATATATCGATTTTGCAATTTGAAGATTTATACAATAAATTATTATTTTTAATCTCTTATGATGAGTTATGAAATTTATTTTAAAAGAATTATATGTAAGTAATAAATAGATTTCAATGTTGATATTTATATATTTAAAAAAACTAAACATATGATGTGTAAAGATGTCCAATTTCTAAGGAATACAAAGTTCCAAAATATATTTGTATACAATGACAAGTTGAAGTTCCTAAATTCTTATGGTTCTAAATATTTAATTGTATACCATATAAAGGGGCAAATTGGGTACCATTCAAATCCTATCGAAACTTGAAATAATTTAATGGAGACAAAAGTCATATGGTACAAGTGTCAAGCAAACGGGAATTTAGTAGTGAAACTTCAAGATGTATGTGTTTCCAAAAATATTAAGTTTATATTGTATGAGCTTATTTAACTTCTAAAGAATATGAAATTTCAAAATGTCAACTCATATGGTAAAGTTTAAAGCCCCTAGAACCTTGTGAACTTAAAAACTTATCGTATATCAGTAGTGTTGAAATTTACTTAAGCATGTTCTACCTTTACCAAAGATTGTTACCCTTTCAATGAAGATAAGGATTATGGGCTACTGATGGTATTCAAATGTGAACTTTATAGACTATTAGTGTTGAAAGCTATTTAAACATATTGTACCTTTACTAAAAATTATTACTTCTTAATGAAGATGAGAATTATGGGTTATTGATCGAACTCAAATATAAATTGATATAATATAACCTATTTACTGCCAAAAGTATTATTGCCTGTTCTGTCAATGATTATAAGTCTCAATCTGTATTCTATCATGTCAGAATCTAAATATTGTACATGCCCCAAAAATCCTCATGGTCTAATAAAGTAAAAGACCACTGAATATTCCACAATATATTTTATATGATCTATTAAAGTAATTAAAGTGTTGTGATTCAAAGGATTTTATACATGTACAGTTAGTGAGAAATGGATATTTATTTGTATAATTTCCTCAAATATCGAAAATAGCATAAAGTCAATAAGATAATATAAAGATTTAGATTTCATGAATTATAAGTATATGATCAGTAAAGTATAATTTAAATTTTCTAAAGATTGATTGTATTCTTATTCACTGAGCTTTCCCCAAGCTCACCCCTCCCACTCACCAGTTTTGCAGGTGAAATTTAGTGTTTACAAGAATTTAGTGGATGCTAGCAAGTTGATTCCTCAAGCAATCATTTCTTCCTTGAGGATTTCTAAGTTAAAGTAATAAATTGACTTTACAAAATCATTTGTATTCGTAAATATATTTGAAACTCTTTAGATGCTCCATGTGTGTAAGATAATTCAATTGAATATGATGTAATGAATAACATTTGACAAGTATTATGTTAAAGTGTAAATTGAATGTTGAACTGAGATTTTCTACAAGAATGAGAATGAATAATGAGAAAAGTGTATGAAAAGTGTGATTGGGTTGCAGGTTGAGATCTTGGGCTAATATGTTTGTTATTGATATTACATTGAGTTTTGTCATATGTATGGGTTCTATGGGTTGTTGGTGCCTTTATGGTTATCCATGCCTTAAGACCGTCACATCACGAAAGTGGGGTGTGACACTTGTCCACATGGATGCGTCTCAAGAGTCTGTAGGATATTATCCAAAGACTCCTTACTTAGTCCATCCTTTATGTATTGAATTTTATCTTCTTGATTTATGGATGTATATCCAATATTTTTACAGCGTGTGTTGCAATTCCATCTTGTACACTTGTAGCAAACTCCCATTCTCTTTGCTCTTCTCTTCTTTGAGTAAGAACTTCTTCCTGTACCTAACAAACATTTAACAAATGATTCATTTAATTTACTTACCAGTCGTACTTTGGCTTATATGATCCAGCAAATATCTTCAAAATGATTCAGACGTCTAAATGCCTTCATTCTTTCCAGTCTACATTCGTCAATTTTTCTGAGTACATCTTGGGGAAGAATTGGAAACCTATTTCTGAGTGTAGCAAGAGATGCTTCCATATCTAGCTGAAAAGTTTGTATTCTATACTTACAAAATAAAGAACAAATGTTAAATATAAACAAAAATTAGTTACACAAAGAGAAGAAAAAAAAATGACATAAATGAATTGAGTTGATCCTAATAAATAGGATCACTCAAAAGTGCTTTTTCTACTGTTGTTGGTTCCAACTCCAAAAATGGTTTCAATCTTTGTCCATTGACTTTAAATAAATCACTATTTTTTGGATTTTCAATTTCAATTGCTCCATATGGAAATGTAGTGCAAACCAAAAATGGGCCTGACCATCGAGAATGCAACTTTCCAGGAAATAGATGCAAATGAGAATTGTATAAAAGGACTTTTTGACCAAGAGTAAAAGATTTTCTCAAAATATTTTTATCATGGAAAATTTTCATTTTGTCTTGATACCATTTTGCATAATCATAAGCATCAGTTCTAATTTCCTCTGAAGCATTCATTGAACACCAGCTTTATCTAAAGAGAAATTTAATTGTTTGATTGCTCAATATGCTCTATGTTCCAATTCTACTGGTAAGTGACATGGTTTTCCATAAACAAGTTTAAAAGGGGACATTCCAATATGGTTTTAAATGTTGTATGATGAGCCCACAATGCATCATGTAATTTCAAAGATCAATATTTTCTAGTGGGGTTAACCGTTTTCTCAAGAATGCATTTGACTTTTCTATTTGAAATTTCAACTTGACCACAACTTGACCACTTGTTTGTGGGTGATAAGAAGTAGCTACTTTATGAGTAATGCCATATTTCTTCATCAAATTCTCAAAATGCCTATTACAAAAGTGCTTTCCTCCATCATTAATGATTGCTCGTGGTGTATCAAATCTAGAAAAAATATGTTCTTTCAAAAATTTCACCACAACCCTGTGATCATTTGTTTTACATGCACTTGCTTCTAACCATTTGGATACATAATCAACAGCAACAATGATGTACAAATTACCAAAGGAATTAGGAAAAGATCCCATAAAATCAATACCCCAAACATCAAATAATTCAACCACAAGAATTGGATTTAAAGGCATCATATTTCTACAGGAAATACTTCCTAATTTTTGGCATCGATCACAAGATTTACAATAAACACGAGTGTCTCTAAACAATGTAGGCCAATAAAATCCATATTGCAAAATTTTTGCAGCAGTTTTCTTTGCACTAAAGTGGCCTCCACAAGCATGGTCATGACAAAAAGAGATAATATTTTTTTTATTTACTTTCAGGCACACATCTCCTAATCACTTGATTAGGACAATATTTAAACAAATATGGATCATCCCAAAAAAATTTCTTTACCTCAGCTAAAAATTTTATTTTATCTTGGTTACTTAAATGGCTTGGCATATGACCAGTAACAAGATAATTTACAATATCAGCAAACCAAGGTAACTGTGATATGGATATGAGTTGTTCATTAGGAAAAGTCTCTTTGATGGGACAATCTTTATCAACAGATTCCACTATTAGTGTAGACAAATGATCAGCCACAACATTTTCAAAACCTTTCTTATCACGAATTTTAAGGTCAAACTCTTATATTAACAAAATCCATCGAATCAAGCGAGGCTTAGCATCTTTTCTTGACAAAAGGTATTTCAATGTAGCGTGATTAGTATAGATAAAGACTTTAGATCCAACAAGATAAAATCTAAATTTGTCCAAGGTAAACACTACAGCAAGCAACTCTTTCTCAGTGGTTGAATAATTATGTTGTGCATCAGTAAGAGTTTTACTTGCATAATAGATTACGACAGGTAGCTTATTGACTTGTTGGCCTAAAACAGCACCGAAGGCATAATCAGAGGCATCATATATGATCTCAAAGGGGATACTCCAATTAGGTGGTCTAATGATGGGTGCAGATGTCAACAAGATTTTAAGCTTTGCAAAGGCTTAAAGGCATTCATTATTAAAGATAAAAGGTGTATCTTTCGCAAGTAAGTTATAGAAGGGCGGAGAGATTTTACTAAAATCTTTGATGAATCTATGGTAGAAACCAGCATGACCTAAAAAGGATTGAATTTCTTTTATAGTGCGAAGTGGGGGAAGGCTAGAGATTAAGTCTATCTTTGCTTTATCTACCTCAATTCCTTGTTGTGACACTACATGACCTAGAACAATTCCCTTTTTAACCATGAAATGGCATTTTTCCCAATTTAACATAAAATTTTTCTCTTTACATCTAATTAAAACCAAGGTCAAGTGATGCAAACATTCATCAAAGCTAGAACCAAAGACAGAAAAATCATCCATAAATATCTCAAGAAAATGCTCAACCATATCAAAAAAAATACTTATCATGCATCGCTAAAATGTAGCAGGTGCATTGCATAACCCAAAAGGCATATGTCGATAGGCAAAAGTTCCAAAAGGACAAGTGAAAGTGGTTTTCTCTTGATCCTTAGGTGCAATTGGAATTTGATTATTTTAAACCCTCAAATTTACACCCTTAGGATCTGACCGCAGCTTGACACTTGCTAAAATTCGTGCGCTACGTATACGGCTGTCCCGTTAGCCGGTTAGCAGGCAGGGGTCACCCCGTTGAAAAAAATTTCTTGAAACTTACACCTTCAGATGATTAGCACTCAATTACAAACTCATAGAATCAAATTAGGCTCAAATCGAATCAAAGACGGAGAAGAACAGGCCAAAAAAAGGAATGCGGCAACCCGTGGGCCTGCTACGGTAACTGCAGAGGTCCCTGTGGTAGCCAATTGGCTACCGCAGTCGGCCCTGTGGTAACCACAAAGCTCTCTGTGGTTACCGCAGCAGACTTCTCAGTTACCACACCGTATCCCTTTCAGAATCCTACCCGGAAATTATGAATTTTTAGCCCCAGACTCCTCTTATAAATACCTTGCACCTCATAACAACTAAAGGACACACAATTATATGCTTTCATACTCTCTCTAAAGCTTTCTAAACCCTATTTCTAAGCTTTCCAATCATCAAAACCCTCTTCCTAAACCTCCAAATCTCTAAAATCTCATTCCAAAACCTTCTCCATCACATAAAACCTCATTCATAAGTTTGACAATCATCTCAAAACTCCACTCACAAGCCTCCTAATCATCTCAAGTTCTATTATTAAACTTCCTAATCAAGAAAAGGTTCAATTTAAGCCCCTTTTCTTTCAAAGGGAATTCGTGGTTATCAAGCAAAAGTGTTATCCAAGCCCCTCTAAGAAGAGTTCATACTATTTAAGAGTCTTTCTTCAGAGAGGAGTGCTCATGATATCCCAAGGCCAAGGTGGAACTTAGATCCGGTACCAAACTCGCTCCCTACGTTCCTCGCCAACGTAAGTGAAAGGTACAATTTCTTCCTTTTCCTTTTCAATTTCAATTTCAAAATCTAAATCTGAAAAGATCTTATCTTTGCTAATTAAAATCTGATCTAATTAATAAGTCTCTTAAGCCCTTAAAATCAGTTAAAATATGATAACAAAGGCAATGACTTAAAACCCCTCCTTCACAAGAAGGAAAAACTGCGTGGGGTTTGATTCCCATTCAAAGGGATACGTAGGATTGCCATCTCTAAAGCATTCAACTCCGCTAAAATTAACAACTTCTTCTCTCTATCACATTCTTCACATAGTTTAGGATTGAATATACTTTTCTTAAATAAAAGTCAAAATTTTAATTCTTTTTATTATAATCATTTTAATACTCTCTTTTTTATTTTAGTTATTTAGATTATATTTGGGGAATATGTGCTTTTCCTAGAACCCATAAGGGCTAGAGGAAATATCCCCTGATTTTGAAATTTTGACTTGTAATAGTTTTAAGTAGTTTTCCTTTACTTTTCGCATTTTGTAATTATCATTATCTCATATTTGTCATGCATTGCACTAATCATACTTGTTTCATATATCATATTATATCTGTTCATGCATACATAAAAACTTCTTTTTACAAAAGTTATTTTGTATTTAGGCCAAACTAATTTTTTGTATTGTTTTAACCAAAACCTAGTCTTCGAGCCCTCTTTGGTCATTCGAGGACTAGTGCTTTTCCTTAGAATAAATGGTATAATTTGGGAGTCAATCAAATTGTGTTTTTCTTTTAATTTTTCCAACTAAAATAAACAAAATTAAAGTGGCGACTCTTTTTACAAAATTACAACTTACAAAATACAATTTTTTTGAACTCATAACGAGTTCCAATTGTGATTTTTCTCCTAAATGGGCATTTTCGATTCCCCTTTAGCGGATAATACTGGGTGCTTGGGCGAGACCTCATAATTATATCTAGAGTAACCATCAAGAAAACAATACTATGCATGACCAGATAATCTCTCAAGCATTTGATCAATGAAAGGAAGTGGGAAATGATCTTTCCTTGTGACAGTAGTCAACTTCCTATAATCAATACAAACACGTCATCCAGTTTGAATTCGAGTGGGAATTAGTTCATTTTCTTCATTTTTCACTACTGTTATGCCATATTTCTTTGGAACTACCTGCACAGGACTCACCCATGAACTATCAGAAATAGGGTAAATGACACCTATATCTAAAAGTTTTATCACCTCAGTTCTAATAACTTCTTTGATATTAGGATTTAGTCATCTTTGGAATTCACGGCTAGGTTTAACATTGTCTTCTAAATGAATTCTATGCATGCAAATTGAAAGACTAATACCCTTAATGTCTGAATTGTCCACCTTATTGCTTCTTTATGATCTTTCAAAACATCAATCAGCTTGTTTTTTTGTTCAACCTCTAAATCAGATGCTATGATAATGGGCAAAGTTTCTGATGGTCCTAAAATGAATATTTCAATGACTCAGGCAATGGTTTTAGGTCTAACTTTTGTGATTCAGGAATTGACTCTTTAGATTCTATGGGAAATTGAGGTTCAATTTTGGCTTTCCATTTGTTTGTATCCATTAGTGGAATAGATTCTAATAAAGAATTCACCTCACTAATTGAATTTTCAACATCTAAGTCCATGCCAAATTGAGTTAAACATTTCTCAAATAGATCATTTTTATTCATTTCCAAAAAACAATCATTGATCACACTTTCAATTATGTTAACTTCATACAAATCATCATTGTCAACTAGTTGATGAGCAACATTAAACACATTAAGTTAAATAGTCATATTACCAAATGATAATTTCAAAACACCACTTCGACAATTGATGATTGCATTGGATGTGGCCAAAAATGGTCTTCCTAAGATGATAGGAATTTGATCCTTTATGTTTTCAATAGGCTAAGTATCAAGAACAATGAAATCCACTGGAAAGTAAAACTTATTAACTTTGACTAAAACATCTTCTATGAAACCTCTAGGAATTTTGACAGACCTATCAACTAATTGGAGTATCACAGTTATGGGTTTCAATTCTCCTAACCCAAGTTGCTGATAAACAAAATATGGCAACAGATTCACACTTGCTCCTAAATCAAGTAAAGCTCGGTTGATTTCATGATTACCAATGGTGCAAGAAATTGTCGGACAAACGGGATCCTTATACTTAATAGGAGTTTTATGTTGGAGTACGGAACTCACATGTTCAGTCAAGAATGCCTTTTTAGGAGCATTTGTTTACCTTTTTACCGTACCAAGATCTTTCAAAAATTTGGCATAAGCAGGTACTTGTTTAATAGCACTAAGAAGAGGGATATTAATGCTAACTTGCTTAAACACTTCTATAATGTTACTATATTGGGTACCTTTCTCTTTTGAGGCAAGTCTTTGTGCATAAGGGGCTTTTGGACCATAAAGTAATGATTGATTGTCTTTTTCAATTGAGTCTTTGGATGATGAAATTTCAAGATGACTCTTTTGACTCTCTTTTTGAGGTTCAGGTATATAATCAAGTTTGACTATGCATTTTCCAGACCTAAGAGTAGTTATGGATTTAACTTTTTTATTAGAACTTGATGAACTTACCTCATATTGACCTTTTGGATTTGGAACAGGTGGACTAGAAAATTTTCCTTTTTCCCTTTTAGCTATGGCAGTTGCAAATTGGCCCAATTGTGTTTCAAGTTTTTGAATGGATTGAGAATTTGATTGCAAAACTTGTTGGGTTGATTAGATGAACTATTGTAAAGTATCCTCTAAAGAAGGTTTCTTCTGCAATAGAGCTGAGAATTAGGAAGCATTTTGAGGATATGATGGATTTGAATGACCAATGTGTTGATTGGACATATTATATTGATGACTTTGATTCATTGGAGGCTGATTCGGTCTCCATGAAAAATTAGGATGATTTCACCAATTTGGATTATATGTGGGGACATATGGGCTATCAGATGATTTTCCATAAGAATGAAGTGCATTTACTTGTTCAGAGAATGCTTCCTAGTAATTTGGCATTGAAGGACAAAATTGAGCAATATGACATATACTAGAACATAAGGCACACAACTTACTCCTAGTGTTTGTTTGAGAATTCATGGATTGACTTAACATTAAGGCTTCCACTTTTCTAGACAAACTAGCTAGAGTAGTTTTCAAATCACTTTCATCTTTCTCTTATCTCTCAAATGCCTCCTCTCTTGGTTGCATGAGTGGATTTGGCTCTCAGATCTAAACAATTCCATTGCTGAGAATTTACAGCTAATGTTTCAAGTGAATCCCAAGCTTGACTACTTTGTAGATGTAAGAATTTTCCACCATTCATAGATTGAATCATTTGACGATTTAATGGAATTAAACCATCATAAAAATATTTTACCAATATCCAAATTTCAAAACCATGATGGGGACACTTTAAGATCAAATTATTAAACCTTTTCTAACACTCATGAAATTCTTCTCCCTCTTTTTGGTAGAATTCATAAATTTCTCTCTTAAGACTATCAGTTTTGGACATGAAAAAGAATTTTGACAAAAATTTATTAACTAGTTGATACCAACTAGTAATTGTTCTTGCTTGAAGGGAATTTAACCAAGCTTTTGCTTTATCTTTTAGTGAAAATGGAAATAGCCTCAGCCTCACTGAATCATCAAAAAAATTTTGGAAGCGAAATGTGGAACAAATATCCAAGAATTCTTTAACTTGCATGGATGGATCTTTTCTCTCTAAACCATAAAAAGATAGTAACAATTGAATTATGACTGGTTTAAGCTCAAAATAAGTTGCATTAGTTTCAGGTAAAACTATGCAAGTGGGAGAATTGGCAGTGACAGGACAAAAATATTCTAAAAAAGTTTTTTCTCTTTCATCATGGACATCATTATCTCTTGGATTTTCCACATTTTCATGATTTATTTCATCTCCAGACATTTTTATTGATGATTCAATTTTAATGTCACTTAAAAATAATTATTTTTTAACTAAACAACACTTTGACTAGCATAAACTAATAAATTTAAATTAACTTATTTCAAAACCAACTATAAAATGAAACAAATGAAAATAAAACTAAAAATATTAATAATGAGAATACAACAAAAATAAAATAAAATAAAATATCTCTTTCAAAGTGTATAAAAATGAAAAATGTGCAATTAATAATGCTCCTAGGAAAAATTGAGGGGTCACAATGGACCACTTAAGTTCCAGTTTCCTTAGGCAAATAAATAATTGGCCTTTTTGACAGAACTTATTAAATTGTGCATTTAATCACACTTATAAACCAAAAGAGAAAGAAAAATAAAATAGACAATGCTAATCAACTTCAAAAAAATAATAATAAAAATAATAAAAATAAAAATAAAAATTCAAATGATTTAACGTAACAAAAAAAAATATTTAACTCTAATTTTTTTTTTGTTTTTTAAACAATAAAAATCCTGGAAATAAAAAAATAATTAAAAAATATAAATATATATAAACGTGGAACTTTATTACCAAAAGCTAAAATAATAACAATAATAATAATAATAATAATAAATTGCAGAAAAATAAATTAATTATCTATAGTAACTAACTAACTAACCATGCAAGAAAAATATGCAAAACACGTAAATAGTAACCGAGTTGCTACAGTCACCTAATTGAAATTTTCTATACTATTCCAACTTAACTCAATACTATTGAAACTGATTTTTTTTTTTTCAAATATGCAAAAACTAACAAGAAAATTGTTACAACAAAAACTAATATTATTTTATGACTAAAAATAAAAAAAAATAACAAAAAAGCAATAAAAAATAAAATAAAAAATTCACAATGAGTAAGATTTAACTAGTAGAAGAATTAAACAAACCTTGATCTAATAAGTTTTCTTCTTTATTTTCGATGTCTCCTCGGCAACGGTGTCAAAAACTTGTTGTAAAATTTTATTTATATTCGCAAGCGTACGAATCACTGATTCTGTAGATAAATGGTAACGATATCGTTCCCACGGAGAGAGTTATGAAAATAATTATAAAAAAACTTAATTAAACCACATTAATTTAATTCTAACCTATTTCCAAATAATATTTTTTAGATAATGATAAAGACATGTAAAGTCGAAACGTCAAAATAATATAATTAAAGGTAATTGAATTTGTGAAATAAAATTCAGATAAAATATTACCAAGATTTCAGAATTCACCAATGTTTAATTAATAATTTTTATAATGTATTGATTTTAATTTTCAGAAGATAGTTTAGAAATCAATCTTTCTATCTTCTATTGATTTTATCACTAAGCTCAACTTTATTAAATTCTCAAATAGATTTTGCTTTACTTCAAAAGTGTAATTTCTAAGCATTATATATATATAATTTAATGGAAAACACATAATCAAAGAAAATTACTTTTCTTTCAATAAAAATCAAGTATAGATAATTTTCCTAACAATCAAAAATATATGATAGAATTGATGAAAATATATTATCAAATGAAACCAAAATCATAAACATTAAATTGCAAAATATTTAGAATCAACAAATAATAGAAATTAATAATCTAACATAATTTCATCATCCACCTTAGTAAAATTAAAACTTAGAAAGACATAATTAAAATAACAAAATAAATAAAAGAACTCAATTTAGCAATTTGAATTCTTAATCTTGAAATCTCAACTTCTTCCTTATTTTTTCAATTCTTTCCCTCACAAACTCTTTTTTTGCTAAGTCATTTCCCTTCTATTTATAAGCATGAATGGCTAGATGGCAAATTGATGAAGAAACCAATTTTCAAATGATTTTTCTTCTTTAGCATCAAATATATGACTTTGATATTTGAACTCTTGATTTTCCTTAGTTTGATTGCATAAGGATGGTTGGTGATGACTTGAATTTTTGCAAATTTTCTTCTTTAGCATCAAATGTATGACTTTGATATTTAAATCCTTTGGTTTCCTTAGTTGGCTTGCATAAGGATGGTTGGTGAGCTCTTTAGTCTCAATTGCACACTTGAATATGGTGTCATTTTTAAAAAGAAAAGAAAATGGCTTAGTTGATTTTATTAAAAAATTATTTCTTTCACAAAATTTATTATTATTATTATTATTATTATTATTATTATTATTATTATTATTATTATTATTCATGCAAATAAAAGACTATAATTTTACTCAATTTTCAAGCTCTCACCATTTTATTTTCTATTTCATAAAAATATCATTAAATAAAAATATTTATTTAATAAATGAACAACAAAAAATAAATTTAAGAGCTATTAATATGTATTAAATTATGCTCATCACCTTCCAAAAGGAGTGCTCGTGCTATCCTTAAGTCAAGGTGGAACTTAGATCTGGTGTCAAACTTATTCTCTATGTTCCTTTTCGCTGAAAACCAAAGGTAAAAGTTCTTTTTTTTTCCTTTTCAATTCCAATTTCAAGATCTAAATCTAAAAAGATCTATTTTTTATTAATTAAAATCTGACTTAATTAACAAATCACTAAGCCCTTAAAATCAATCAAAACATGATAACAAAGACAATGACTTAAAAACCCTTCATTTACAAGAAGGAAGAACTGCATGGAATTTGATTCCCATTCAAAGGGATGCAAAGGCATGCCATCTCTAAGACATTAACTCCGCTAAAATTAACAACTTCTTCTCTCTATCACCTTCTTCACATAGTTTAAAGTTGAAATTGCTTTTCTTAAATGAATGTCGAAACTTTAGTTCACTTACAATTGTTTTATTACTTTTTCTTACTTTAATCATTTAGTTTATATTTGAGGAATGCGTGCTTTTCCTAAAACCCATAAGGGTTAGAGAAAAGATACCCTAATTTTGACATTTTGACTTGTAATAATTTTAAATATTTTTCCTTTATTTTTCGCATTTTGTAATTGTCATTATCTCATATTTGCCATGCAATGCATGAATAATAATTATTTCATGCATCATATTATATCTGTTTATGCATATATGATTTTTTTTACAAAAGCTATTTTGTATTTAAGCCAAACTAAATTGTTTTAACCAAAATCTAGTCCCCGAGCTCTCTTTGGTCATTTGAGGACTAGTGCTTTTCCTTGGGATAAATGGAATAATTTTGGAGTCAATCAAATTGGATTTTTCTTTTAATTTTCCCAACTAAAATAAACAAAATTAAAATAGCGACTCATTTTGCAAATCATAATTTACAAAATACAACTTTTTGGACTTATAGCGAGCTCCAATCATGATATTTCTCCCAATGAGTATTTCAATTCCTTTTAGCAAATATGACCAATGCTAGGGCAAGGCCTCACAATGAGCTAGAGACTGCCGCAGGAAGAAGTGGGCATAAATATCGCAGATGCTCAATGCACAGGTCTTCAAAAATCCCACAAAGGGGAAAGTTAAATCAGCCCACATAAATTTCAAGAACTACATTATTTTCATAATAAACAGAAAAAAAAAAAAAAAATGGGTGCCAATACTAGTAACTGACGCCACTGGAGGGACCCTTAGAAGCAACGGAGACGCGGAAGATAAAGAGGGCTAACCTTAGGAGATAAGAGTGTTAACTAATAAGAGCCTCTTTTTAAACGTTTTTGAGTAGGGCTACATTTTGTATGGAGATTTCATAGGTTAAATCAGATTGTATCTAGTTCAAAATAGGCTTCTAAATCAGAATAAAAAATAAGATAAAAAATCCCAACTTATTATCTCAAAAATTTTTCAGATATTGTAAGGAGTTATCCTTAGGGATATTTTTTATTTTGTGTTTTCAGCTGAAGTATGGTTCATTAGACAAAAAGAAAAGATGAAATGTAACACCAGAAAATTCAAGGGAATCTTGAAGAGTAAGACAGATTACTGAAGATTAGAATCCACTTCAACTATCCACGAAATTCAGAGTTTTTCTTGAATTTATTCTTATTGATTTCAATTAATTAATTATGCCATGAGGTTTCAATTGTTTTACATATTCTTGCTGTAATTTCCTAAGTTTCTGTATTAGTTATTTATGATTGATTGACCACCACTTGCAAACTTATAAGGTGCTTAGTGAAGGATCGATAGATGAAATTAAGTGCTAGTTCAATGAAATGTAGACATAATAATTATGAATTAGAAATATAATAATTGCTATGAAAAATGGTTAATATCAATATTTCTGGTTTAATTCAGTTGTTATATCAATCTTATTTAAATACAAAAATTAGAATAAGATTAGTATCGAAATAAAAATATGCATTTAATTTTTTTAATTTGCATAAGGAATTAATTGGTGAAGTAACTCATTCAGTAACTTTTGGCCACAACACAATCAACGGTTAATATTTCACAATATTTGATCCAGCGGTTGAAATTTACTGGTAATCCATGTACCAAGTGCACCAAAGAGTCAATTATTATTAGGAGAAACTACACTAAAATAAATTGTGTGGTTTTACACTTATTTTTAAATAAGAGAAATGATTTTTTTTTTTTATATTTTAATACTCTAAATTTAAAGTTGTTTGACATATTAGTGCTAATTTATCTAAAGCCATCAAAATTGTTGATATGAAAATTAAAAAAAAAAATTATTTTTTTTCTATGTGGTGGCCATGTATCATATACCATAAAAATGTAACGTTTTAGCCAAACTTGAATGCCTTGGTCAGTGCTGAGGGTGACAAAGTGGACAAGGTTGACGACAGTGATGATGTGGACGAGGGTAATGAGAGTGATGCGGTGGATAAAGTGGACGAGGGTGACGAGCTAGGGCACTGTGTTTTTAGTTTTTTTTTTCAATTTTTATGTTATATGACATGTGAGTGCTATGTAGAAAAAAAAATAATATAATATATCTGGTCTAGTAACAGTGAGATAAATAAGACTTCCAACTAGTTGACGGTACAAAGTAGGATCATCAAAAGGAGTGTCATCTAGAGGAGTAAGTTTACAATTGAGTTCCAAAGGAGTTGAAATAGTTTTGCTGTCATTAAGACCTGCTCTAGAAAGTAGATCAGATGCATACTTTGCTTGAGACAAATAGTAGCCTTGAGAATTATAAGAAACCTCCAGACCCAAAAAATAGCTGAGAGTGCCAAGATCTTCATTTTAAAATGCTGGCTGAGATAAGTTTGGACTTTAAAAATACCAGATCTGTCACTAACTGTAATGATCATATCATCAACATAAAGCAACAACAGTATAATTCCATGATCTGTGTGGCAAACAAATAATGTTGAATCATAATTGCTGGAGACAAAACCAAATTGAGTAAGAGTTGAACTAAATTTGGCAAACCATGCTCAAGGAGCTTGCTTAAGTCCATACAGAGCTTTGCGAAGCTTATAGACTTTATGAGAAGAGTGATATCCAGGAGGAGGTTTCATGTAAACTTCTTCAGATAAGTCACCATTTAGAAAAGCATTTTTAACATTCATCTAGAAAAGTTTCCATTTACGGACTGCAGCAATGGCTAATAAACTACGAACAGTTGTTAACCAGGCAACTGGAGCAAAGGTTTCTTCATAGTCGATGCCATATTATTGAGTGTATCCCTTAGCTACTAAACAAGCTTTATAACATTCTACAGACCCATCAGAGCGAGTTTTGATTTTGTAGATCCATTTAAAACCAATTGGGATTTTGTTGGGAGGAAGATCAACTAGATCCTAAGTGTAAGTTTTCTCCAATGCTTGAATTTCCTTAGTCATAGCTTGCTGCCAAAAAGGGTCAGTGCTAGCCTCATGATAAGAGTGAGGCTCATAGAGAGTTGCAATGGCAGAATAACGATGAAAATCTTGAAGGTAACTACGAGTTTCTCTTACCCAGGATGAACGGCAAAGATTGGTGTCAGGAGCAGGTGAAGATTCGGAGTCATGGGCAGGTGCAGAATCAACAGTTGGAGCTAGTTCAGGGGGATCAGGTGGGGAGGTATCAGACTCAATTGTAGCAAAATCACCTATAACAGAGATAGAAAATAACTCGACAGAAGGGTTTGTAAAAAATAATGAGTCAGTAGAAACTGAAGTGTGAAACTTAGAGAGAGAGGAGAACATAGTGTTTTCCCAAAAGGTAACATGTCTAGAAATGCGAAGTCGATTAGAAATAGGATCCCAACATCGGTAACCTTTGTGTTCTACCCCATAACCTAAAAAATAATACAGACGAGCATGAGGTTTTAATTTGGTATGTTCATGAGGTTGTAAAAGAATAAAACATGCACAACCAAAGGTCTTAAGGATTTTATAGTTTGGAATTTTGCCATATAATTTTTCAAAAGGAGATAGATTTTGAAGTATTGAGGTAGGTACCTGATTAATATTATACACAGAAGTGAGTGCTACTTCTCCCCAAAATTTTTTTGGACAGGAACTGGAGAGGAGAAGAGCACAAACAGAGTCTAAAATATGACGATGTTTTCATTCTGCTCGGCCATTTTGTTGTGAAGTGTGAGAACAGGAACGTTGAATGATTGTACCTTGTTGTTGAAGATAATGAAGCAAAGATGATTTCTAATATTCCATGGTATTATCTGTGCGAAGAATTTTAATTGTTTAGGAAAATTGAGTTTTAATCATATTTGCAAATGTAACATAAATATGTGGTAACTCTGAACGATTTTTCAGAAAATATATATAAGTAAAACGAGAATAATCATCAATAAACAACACAAAATAACGAAAGCCATTTACTGAAGAAACAGGAGAAGGTCTCCAAATGTCAGAACGAATTAAGTCAAATAGACTGGCAGAAATAGATTTATTATGATTAAAAGATAATACGGGTTGTTTGGCAAGTTAACACTCTAAACATTGAAATGACTCAAATTTTATGGAACCCAACAATCCACGAGAAACTAAAGACTGAATTTTATTGGCAGAAGCATGACCAAGGCGAAGATGCCATTAAAGAATAGGAGAAGTGGTAGTAGTAGCGGCAGAAATAGATCGTTGAGGAAGATGAAGAAATATGAGCTCAAATAATCACCCCACCCTGCTACCCGCCCCAAGAATCTGTCCCGTTTGCGGATCTTATACCTGACAACCAAAATGAGAAAAATTTACATTTAGTCCTTTTTCACATAATTGACCAACCGAGATAAGATTTAGTGACAGGTTTGGAATATAGTGAGTATCGGAAAGGGTAAGATTAGAGGTAGAGGCATGACCAGTATGAGTGATGTGCATTTTAGTTCTATTTGCTGTTTGTATTGGGGATAAGAAAGAAGCAGGTGTAGTAGAGGACAAGATTTAATATCAGTGGTCATATGGTTACAACAAGCAGAGTCAAAAAGGCAATTTGAATTACCTAGAATGACAGACATGGCGGCAGAGGAGTTGGAAGAGATAATCTATTTGAGTAAGACCTCAAGATCACTCATTGTGATGGCAGTAGAGGTGTCTGTGGTAGCAGCACTGACTGAGGTCGAGCCAGTTTTGGAGAAAGTCTTGGTTTTAGAATATCCACCCTTTGGTCGTGGTGGGCAATTGGACAATGCTCAAGAATGTGACCATGATCATGGCAGCATCTGCATTCTACAGTAGGGCAATTAGCAAAATTATGACCAGGTTTATTACAATTCTTACATAGTTGATTGCTATATCTCATATTTGAAGATCGTGTGATTGCAAGAGCTAATTCAAAATTTGATTGCCTGCCAAGACCAAGTCGTGTTTCCTCAAAGATAAATTCTTGGATAGCCGTGTTCAAAGTTGGGAAAGGATGTCGATGTAGCAGAGAGGCACGCACAGCTTCATATTCTGGTCAAAGAGCCATAAGAACTTGGATTAGGTGAAGATGATCTTCACTAATCTTTATCTGAGATAACTGATTCCATATTGGCTAAACTTGTGCCAGAAAATCATTAACAGATTGGCCAGTTTCTTATTTGAGATTGTGCAAAGTAGTCCATAGCTGAAAATAATGTGCAAGACCAGTAGTTTGATACCGATTTGCTAAGAAATCCCATATTGCTTTTGCCGTATCAAACTCAGCAAATTGAATGTGAATGGATGGAATCGATGTGTTGTGGAACCAAGTGATGACTTGATGATTTTTACTATCCCAATCTTCGAGGCGATCTTCAAATTTGGTATCTGGTTCGTTTTGCTCTTTGGTGGGTTGAGTGATATCTCTGGTAACTAGACGCCAAAGCTTGTGCCCAATCAAGAAACTTTTCATTCATTGAACCCAAACATTGCAGTTGGATCCAGTCAAAATTGTTGTAATTGGTTTTGCAACGTCTGATTTATCCATTTTAAGGAATACAAAAGAAAATGGATGATAGAACTGGAATCTAACAAAATAGAGGCCAAATTTGGATTCAGAAGGTCTAAAAACTTCAAGAATTGGTCTGATTTTTTCAAGAACCGGTTAAAAAATGGTCGAACCAGTAGGTCAAATTTTTTTGGAATGGTTCGATCAACAAGAGGTTCTGAACAGTGCAGAACGCGGATCGGGTCAGGCAGAATGCGGATTCGGATCAGTCAAAGCGCAGATCCGGGTAGGTTAGAGAGTGGGCGGATGATGACGTGGTCTGACACGTGACATACACGTGGACTGACAGCAACGTGGATATGACGTGTCACTAGCTGGATTGACAGGTGGAGATGACGTGGCTTGCCACATGGTGGATACGTAATTTGACAATTGCTGACGTGTGAACTATGTGACGATGATGTGGCGTTGACGTGGTCGCCTTCAACCTCTGGCTGTGCATGGAGAGCGTGGAGCACGTGAAACACAGGTCAGTGTCTTTGATCGGCGTGTGAGGGCGCGTGAGGTACTTTCTGGAGCTCCAGTTGGTCTTGAAATTTTTTTGGTGACTAGTTCTTCCTTTTGGTGTGATCAAAATGAAATTTTGATATGTGCATGGAAAGATTTCAGTAGGGCAGTGGTTTGAAATGAAGAACAGAATAAATGCACAGCAATTGGATCAAATATCAAAGAATGGCTCTGATACCATGTTAATTGAGAGAATATTTCTGAAAGAATTATATCAAATCGTGTTGATAGTTTATTTACAGAGGTATTTTTAGCCATTTATAAATGATTAATGGCATAATCTATGGCATGATTTGTGGATTATACATGTGAGGTAGAGCTGAAAGTTTGACATTTATACAAACAGCCTACAGATAATCTATACATAACATTGACTTTCAAAAGATTGACATTAACAATTTGTGATACCAAAAAGTAATATAAAATTATTTTTCTTTTTCTCCATTATTGTATTCTTATTGCTTTATATTTATTTATTTTCATAACACATTATTAGTATAATTCTCTACTAATTTGTTCTAGCATATAAATTTGAGGTAATTGTTCTAAATTTTCTTTATGCTTTTAGGTATGTGTTGTTCATAGTTTATCTATGACTATTTTTCTATTATTATATTGTATGTATCTAATAACTTACTAAATAATTATAGTAATAATATGATTGTTGGATTTGTTTGGTGCGCAGTATGTATATTTCTTTAATTTGTTTTATCATATTGTATAATTGTTTTTTTTTTTAAGGATTTTTTCATTAAAGAAATCCTTAATTTAGTTTTTGGTTGATAATGTATCACGTTCATGTTAATTAAATTTATTCACCAGCTATTATGTTTTAATTCTCATAGTATTTACTTATTTCCAAACGTTATTTCGTGTCCATCTCAAGAGAATTAATTTTACTTGTGTAGTATCAAATTTATTTCTCTTTTCCCACTTGCTCTTACGACATCCTAGTTTTATATTTTTGATTTGTGCATAAAAAAAAAATACTAATATTAGTTTTATATTGTTTTAGCTTCATAAATATTTGTTTTATGTATTTGCACTGTATATATAAATATACTGCCATGTCTAAATATATATTTTGTTTTGATTCTTTGTTTTCAAAATATTTATAATTATTTACTTTTCATTGTTAATACTACTTTTATCTAATTATTATTTTGTGTGATAGTTTTATGATGTCCAATCTCACAAAACTTGAGTTTGTTGCACTTGATATTATAGGGAAAAATTATCTATCATAGATATTAGATGCAAAAATTCATTTAGATGCTATGGGTCTTAGAGATACTATCAAAGAAGAAAATAATACTTCAATACAAAATCATGTGATAGCAATGATTTTTCTTTGTCACCATTTTGAAGAAAATGTATGACCACTAAAAGATAGTAATTCTCCAAAAAATTCATTATGATTTACAAAATTTAAAAACTGTATGCGAATATAATTTTGTAATATTTAGAATTAGCTCTAAATTAAAATTGTATAGAGAAAAAGTAACTGATGATGATATGTTTGAGAAAATTTTTTCTACTTTTTATGCCTCAAATCTGCTCCTGTAGCAGCAATATCGAGAAAAAGGTTTTAAAAAATATTTTAAATTAATTTCATGCCTTCTTGTAGCGGAACAAAATAATAAGCTATTAATGAAAAATCACGAGGCATATCCTACTTGTTCTACTCTATTTTCTAAAGTAAATGTTGTAACATATAATAATAATGAAAATATAAGAGGATGTGGTCATAGTCGTGGCCATAGTTGAGGTCTTGGTTGTGGCCGCGGTCGTGGTTGTAGTTATGGTGGTGGTCAAAATAATTATCATGATAGTTACAATAATAATTCTAATTCTAAAAATACAAATTACCACCAGAAGTGAGATAACAATGATGCAAAACAAGACAATGTAAAAAGCGAAAAAAGTAAATGTTATTGATGTGGTATGACTAGACATTGGTAATGTACTTATTGTACGTCTAAACATCTTGTTGAGCTTTATTAAGCATCATTAAAGTAGAAGGAAAAAAAATATGGAGACCAATTGTGTTTTTAAAAATAATGATCTTATCGATATAACACATTTAGATATGACTAATTTCTTTGAACCGGTTGAGAAGGAAAATTGATTAAGAAATATCAAGACATCGTGAAAGTTTATTTTGTGTACAAGCTTTTATTTTATCTTATGTGTTGTTTATTTATTTTTTTTTACTTTATTGTATTTTTTTTTATTTTCTTAATGTAATATTTTCCCTTATTTATTAATAATATTTCTAAAATATTTTGTTTTGTTTTATTTCAATCCGCTTTGATTGAATCCAAGATAAATGAAGAAGATATATATATTGTGGATGGTGCAACTACACATATTATTCTTAAAAATGCAAAATATTTTTCTCCTTTGAAAATGGGTGAAGTGATTGTTACTACAATATCTGATAACACAATAATAATTGAAGAAGGCTCCAGAAGAGCCAATATATTATTACCAAGATAAGGAAAATTTATCATAAATAATACATTATTTTCTCCAAAGTCTCATAGAAATTTGTTAAGTTTTAAAGATATTTGCAGTAATGGATATCATATTGAGACTATAAATGAGAGGAATCAAGAATACCTCAATATTACAAAGATTATTTTAGGTGAGAAATATGTATTAGAAAATTTTCTTGCACTTTCCTTTGGTAATTTGTACTATACAAAAATTAATACAATTGAAGCAAATCTTATAGTAAACCAGAAGTTTATAGATCCAAATATTTTTATTATTTGGCATGACCGATTGGGCATCCTGGTTTAATAATGATGAGAAAAATTATTAAAAATTTGCATGGGCATCCATTGAAGAACCAGAAGATTCTCTAAGGAAATGAATTTTTTTGTGCTGCATGTTCTCAAGGAAAATTAATTATAAAATCATCACCAGCTAAAATTAAAATTGAATCACCTACATTTCCGTAACGTATTCAAGGTGATATATGTGGACTTATTCATCTACCGTGTGGACCATTTAGATATTTTATGGTTTTAGTAGATGTTTCTACTAGATGGTCACATGTGTATTTACTATCATCACGCAATTTAGCATTTGCAAGATTACTTGCTCAAATAATTCGATTACAAGTACAATTTCTATATCATCCAATTAAGACAATTCATCTTGATAATGTTGGTGAATTTACATCCCAAACTTTTAATGATTTTTGCATATCACTTGGGATAAAAGTTGAGCATCCTGCAGCACATGTTCACAAGCAAAATGCACGTCAAGGAAAATTAATTATAAGACCATCACTAGCTAAAATTGAAATTGAATCATATATGTTTCTGGAACGTATTCAAGGTAATATATGTGGACCAATTCATCTGCCATGCGGACCATTTAAATATTTTATAGTTTTAATAAATGCTTCTACTAGATGGTCACATGTGTATTTATTATCATCACGCAATTTAGTATTTGCAAGATTAGTTGCTCAAATAATTCGATAACAAGCATAATTTCTAGATCATCCAATTAAGACAATTTATCTTGATAATGTTGGTGAATTTACATCCCAACCTTTTAATGATTTTTGCATGTCACTTAGGATAAAAGTTGAACATCCTATAGTACATGTTCACAAGCAAAATGGTTTAGCAGAATCACTTATTAAATGCCTTAGATTAATAGTTAGACAATTGCTTATGAGGACTAAACTCTCTACTTCAGTATGGGGACATGCTATTTTACATGCAACGGCACTTATACGTATTAGACCAATAAGTTACTATAAATTCTCCTCGTTACAATTAGCTTTTGGTCAAGAGCCAAATATTTCTTATCTTAGAATTTCTAGATATGCGGTATATGTTTCTATTGCTCCACCATAAGGTACTAAGAAAAAAAGATTAGGAATATATGTTGGATATGAATCTCCTTTAATAATTAAATATCTTGAGCCATTAACAGGAGATATGTTTATGGTGCGATTTACAGATTGTCATTTTAATGAAGCAACATTCCCAGCATTAGGGGGAGAAAATAAAAAGGTGGAAAAGAAAATAACATGGAATACTTCATCATTGTCCCATTTAGATCATAGAACAAAATAATGGGAACAAGAAGTTCAAAGGATAATCCATCTATAAAAATTAGCAAATCAATTGCCAGATGCACTTGCTGATATAAAATGAGTAATAAAAACTCATATACTGGTGGTCAATGTTTCAATTCATATTGATGTCACAGAAGGGCAATCTGTTAATGAATCTTGAACACGCATGAAGAATGGAAGACCTATTGGTTCTAATGATAAAAATCCTTGAAAAAGAAAAATAGTAAATAATAAAGATTATTTTATTGAGAAGACAGATACTAACATAAATGAACTTCTTGAAAAAGTACAAATACCTAAAGTTGGTAAAAAAATAATGAGATCTTAATAAATTATGTTATTTCTGAAAAAAGATGGAATATAAAAGAAATGGTTGTGGACTACAATTTTGCATATAATGTAGCATTAGATATTATGAATGAAAATGTGGATCTTGAACTATAATATGTTCAAGAATATTGAAATAGAAATGATTGGCCTAAACGAAAGATGCAATACAAGCAGAATTGAATTCACTTAAAAAGTGTAAAGTTTTTGGACCAATAGTCCAAACATCTGAAGGTGTGAAATCAGTAAGATACAAATGGGTATTTTTGGAAAAAAGACATAAGAAAAATTATATCGCAAGGTACAAAGCAAGACTTGTTGCACAAGGATTTTCATAAAGACCAAAATTGATTATGAGGAGACATACTCTCCTATGGTGGATGCAATAACTTTTAGATATTTTATTAGTTTGGCAGTACATGGAATACTTGATATGTGCCTAATGGATGTAGTCACAGCTTACCTATATAGCTCATTTGATAATGATATCTATATAAAAATCCCTAAAGGATTTAAAATGCCAAAAAAATACAATGCAAGTTCTCAAGAAATTTATTCAATTAAATTACAAAGATCTTTGTATGGATTAAAACAATTTGGACACATGTGGTATAATCATTTTAGTGAATATTTGATAAAAGAAGTTTATAAAAATGATCCAATTTGTCCATGTGTTTTTATAAAGAAATATGAATATGAGTTTGCCATAATTACTGTTTATGTTGATGATTTGAATATTATTAGAACTCTTGAAGAAATTCTCAAAGCAGTAGGTAACTTGAAAAAAGAATTTGAAATGGAAGATCGTGGAAAGACAAAGTTTTGTCTCGGTCTACAAATTGAACATTTAGCAAAAAGAATTTTTATTCATCAATCAAATTATACAGAAAAGGTCCTTAAACAATTTTATATGGACAAAGCACATTCATTGAGTAGTCCAATAGTTATTCGATCACTTGATGTGAATAAGGACCCTTTCAGGCATCAAGAAGATAACGAAGAAATTCTTAGTCCTCAAGTGCCATATCTTAGTACAATAGGCGCACTAATGTATCTTGCTAATAATACGAGGCCTGATATTGCTTTTTCATGCAATTTGCTAGCAAGATATAGTTCTTTGCCAACTCGAAAACATTGGAATGATATTAAGCACATATCTTCAAGGAGTTATTGATTTGGGTTTGTTATATACAAATAAATCTAGATCTCAATTGGTTGGTTTTGCAGATGCAAGGTATTTATCTGATCCACACAAAACTTGATCTCAAATGGGCTATTTATTCACATATGGTAATATAACTATATCTTGGAGTTCTACAAAGCAAACAATAGCTGCTACTTCCTCAAATCATGCGGAGATAATAGCAATTTATAAAGCAAGCCGAGAATGTGTTTGGTTAAGATAAATAACTCAACATATTCAAGAAATGTGTGGTCGGTATTTAGATAAAGAAATCCCAACAACAATATATGAAGATAACGCAGCTTATATTGCTCAATTAAAAAAAGAATATATTAAAGGAGATAAAATAAAACATATTTCATCAAAATTCTTCTTTACACATGATCTTCAAAAGAATGGTGAGATTAGTATTCAACAAACCCACTGCAACATTTAAAAAACTAGTTCATAATATTGGAATGTGTCGTCTTAAAGATCTTCAGTGATATTATAAATAGGAGGAGTTTAGCATTGCACTCTTTTTCCCTTAACTAAAGGTTTTATCCCATTGAATTTTCCTAGTAAAGTTTTGAAGAGGCAGTATACTATTTACATACAAGAATATTGTACAATTTTTCTTTCACTAGTTTTTTTTTTTTCCACTAGGTTTTTATTAGGTTTTAATGAGGTATATTCTTTGCAAAGATGGGTATCTAAGGGAGAGTATTATGAATAAATTAGAATAAATGTATATAACTAATGACTTTTAAAATCCTACAACTCATCATTTATTTCATTAGGTTGTATATTCTTAAATTTATTGTAATTGTTCTCTTAAGTTAATTGTGTTGTAATCTATGTTAATCTTACACCATGAGTAGAGATACTTGTAGCATTGTTTGTGACACCAAAAGGCAATATAAAATTATTATTCTTCTTCTCTATTCTTGTATTCTTATTGCTTCATATTTGTTTATTTTGATAACATTTTAGAACTTTTCCTTTATTATTATAGCCATTATTATAGCTATAATAATTCAATTTGTTTTATTGATTTTTTTTTTCTTATGATCTCATATTGGTTTCTATATGTACATGGATAGTTTGGGCTGTTGGTGAGTAATATGTTAGACTAAATTGATATCTTTAATTTGACAAATTTTTTAATTGAAATCAAATTAAAATAATATGAAACCAATAATTTTAGGTTAATTTTTTTTATTAAAAATTATATCGGGTTTGATATAAATTGAATTAAACTTTATATCAATTTTAAAATTTAATTGATTTTCAGTAAACACTTATTTTAACTTTATATATATATATATATATATATATATATATATATATATATATATATATATATATATATATATATATATATATATATATATATATATATATATTAAAAATTTATTAATTTTCTTTAAAATTATATCATTGAATATTTAATTATATTATTATTTTTAAATATTAATTAACAATATATAAAACTTAATATAAATGTGTATAATATTTTGTTAAAATATATAAATTATAAAGTTTTAATATCAATAAAATTATAAAAATAAAAACAAAGATCTCTGCTCTCATCCCGAATTCACCGTAAATCCAATTTATCCCATCTCGCTTTTGTGTCAACCATTCATGGAGCAAAGATGAGAATCTTAAAACATGTCCACCTCATCCCATTGCAATTCGTAGTATAACCATTAAAATAAAAATAAAAGACAATGAAATATTTTAATAAATATAAAATATTATTAAATAAAATTGCTATAAAATTATCTTCTAAATATTATTAAATATTTTGATGGTATATTCAATTAATAATCCTTTTTATATTATTATAATTTAATAATTTATAATGTTTTTTATATTTATTTATTACGTCGGGTTATTTTGGATTATAATGATTTAAAATTTTATTAAATCATAAATTAAATTTGTGAAAATTTGATTTGTTTATTTTTTCAATTATATCTAATCCTATATATCTGTAAATCATAATTTTCGATTTTATTTTGATTTAGATGAAGTGATGGATTTGATTGGATTAAAGTTTTTTTTTTTTTTTCAGCCTTAATATAAGCTACTATTGATATTAAGGGTGGCAAATGAATATCTTAGGGTGGATATGGTTATAGATTGGATTAAAGCACATCAGAAGACTTGACTAACATACAATTGGCTAATATTAAGGGTGGCAAATGAATATCTTAGGGTGGATATGGTTATAGATTAGATAGGTTGGGTCTACAATAACATACTATTGCCTAATATTCACGCCCCCTTCCATTTAATTCTATCCTTTCATATGATAATAATAATAATAATAATAATAATTGAACGAAAAGAGTAAGAAAATTTCGAAGAGTCGTAGAATTTACTGGAGAGGGGGTGAGGTGGCACAAATGTATTGGTTTAGAGTTTTTTAAAGAATAATAATAAAATAAAGTCTTTATAACCAAATCGAATTTTGGATATTTTTAAAATGAAATTTCTAGAATTAAACCATCGAAAAAAATCTTCATACCGAAATAATCTCGAAATTTAGGTCTAATGGGATGATTATTATGAGATGGAACAAAATAGAGATTTGAAAATTTTTCATTTTTAAATAATTAAAAATATATATTTTTTCAGTTTAAATTTATAATTAAATCAATACATAAAACAAAAACAAAAATCAAACTTTATAATAGATAATGAAAAAAATTTATTTATAATCCACTAAACTAAAATAAAACCAATAATTTTAGGTTAATTTTGTTTATTAAAAATTATATCGGGTTTGATATAAATTGAATTAAACTTTATATCAATTTTAAAATTTAATTGATTTTCAGTAAACATTTATTTTAACTTATAAAAATTATATATATATATATATATATATATATATATATATATATATATATATATATATATATATATATATATATAATTTCATATTAAAAATATATCAAAATTTATTAGTTTTCTTTAAAATTGTATCATTGAATATTTAATTATATTATTATTTTTAAATATTAATTAATAATATATAAAACTTAATATAAATATGTATAATATTTTATTAAAATATATAAATTATAAAGTTTTAACATTAATAAAATTATAAAATATAAATAAAGATCTCTGTTCTTACCCCGCATTCACCGTAAATCTGATTTATCTCATCCCGCTTTTGTGTCAACTATTTATGGGGCAGGAATGAGAATTTTAAAACATGCCTCACCTCATTCCATTACAATTTGTAGTATAACCATTAAAATAAAAATAAAAAACAACTAAATTTTTTAATAAATGTAAAATATTATTAAATAAAATTGCTATAAAATTATCTTCTAAATATTATTAAATATTTTGATGGTATATTCAATTAATAATCCTTTTTATATTACTATAATTTAATAATTTATAATATTTTTTATATTTATTTATTACTTCAGGTTGTTTTGGATCATAATGACTTAAAATTTTATTAAATCATAAATTAAATTAGTGAAAAATTTGATTTGTTTATTTTTTGAATTATATCTAATCCTATAAATCTAAATCATAATTTTTGATTTTATTTTGATTTAGATGAAGTGATGGATTTGATTGGATTATTATTTTTTTTTCAGCCTTAATATAAGCTACTATTGACACGTGAAGCACATCAAAAGACTTTACTAACGTACAATTGCCAAATATCTTACGGTTGATATGATTATGGATATGGTTATGGATATCTTAGGGTGGATATGGTTATGGATTGGCCAGGGTGAAAATAGGTTGGGTCTACATAAATTGGATGGTATGTCATTTATTTGCTTATTTATCTCTTTAATTATTATTTTATACATTTTAAAATATTTATCATCTAGAATTTTAATATATAAGTTAAAAAAATTATCAAATTGTCATAATTTTAAAGTAAAAATGCTAAAATATTTTTTATTGATTTTAATATAAAAAATAATTAATACAAATATTTAATGGAAGAATAATTCTATATTAAAATTTTTTTTTGGATAAACTAAATCTATTATGTCACGCCCCAAATCTGATGGCACATGACCGGCACTAGGATATGGAAAATGCATGTGGCTACCAGTGCCCGTAGTAAGCCTAACCCAAAACACACAACTGAAAAGCCCAACTGAAAAGAGTTATGTGCCCAAATGAAGTAAGCATAAACCAAATAAAACACAACATAAATTAAAATCTTATTAGGCCAACAACTCATTTATTCTATAAATAAAATAACTTACATAAGGATTTTGCTTAACAATAAACTACAGCTCTTCAAAATACATAACTGAATAATAACAATGTACAAGTACAAAGATAATATTGCGGAGTTCTAGAGTTAAAATTACAAATGTACATCTATTACATATATTTCTAAATACTCAATAATACAAACTACTGCCGAAGAGAGATTGGCAGTTTACTCAGTTACAATTCCTTTACAAGCTCATTCCCTGACCTGAAAATAATGAAATGAATAGGAATGAGCGTTCGACTCAGTGAATGATACCAGCTAATATATTAAACTGGTATCCTACAGATAGAATTCTAATGCACATGCTATGCACTATGCCACAGAAATAGACAAATCATCCAATCAAGCAAGGATGGGGTATGGTCCACAGTACCATACTGATACTCAATACTCAATATGGGGAGCTAATCCCCCTACTCTGGCTCTCTGAATCCAAATAATCTGTCTCTTATATCCAAGGGGTCCGGTCGTCACTGGTCTGTACTACGCAGCCCTGACCCGACTGACAGCGGCCCTGGCGATGAGCAGGCCCGACCAGCATCTATCAGTCATAGCTTATCTTCTAAATCCATCATAATCCAAATCATAACCATAACAAATCCATAGTCCTAGGTGGTACTGTATCCTCTCGACCTTCATCCACCAATCACAATCACAATATGGCATAGAATACAGAATATCAATTCATCATTCATAGTCAAATGTTATATGCTTATATATGCAGTAGTAGTGCATAATATACATATATATATACACACAGCAATGCATATGAAATGGAAAGAGAATAATATATCAGTGAGTATCACTCACCTAACTGTCGACGCTTCCAACCGGCTTCCCTTGGAAGAGCAGCCTTGGAACCAGGAAGACGCCAGACAGTGACACCTCGCAACAACGGATATCAAGATAAGAATTACACTGAACCCAAAGACAGACTTGACAATCTAACAATAACTACTCTAAGGACAACCAAATATAAATTAACTTATTTAATGACTGAAACACAAGGATTCGGGTTAACCTTCACAAATTCTGAGCATATGGATGTCGAGAATTGAGCCAGAATGTCGAAACAGAACTGCTGGACTGCCCCACGCGCTGCTGCCACGCGCCGCCGCGGGCCGGCCACGCGGCACCGCTGCTGGTGGCGGATCTGGGGAAGCTCCACACCAGCAGGTTCACCTCGATGCCAGAATCATGGAAATGGTCACCACTCGCTGTCACTCGCCCTCCAGCCGCCAGAAAATGCCTCTAAAGTTTTGGGTTATGTTTTCCGATCTCCTCCTCCAGTGGTCCTCAGGGGGCAAGGTAGGTACCAAAATGAAGCTCTCATCCTCATGAGTTGAACCAGACTGACCTTGCTTGATTTGGCTGTCGGAGTCGGCCGGAATCTGCAGTTGAAGTCTCGGTGGCCGGCAGTCCTTCTCTCCTCGCATACGTTGTCGTGCCGCCGCCGATCATCGTGCTGCCACCACCCTCGAGATCGTCGGACCATCCTCTACCCAGCGGTGGTGGCGATGCTCGCCATCGCCCACCGTAACTCACCCAGCAGCCCCCGTCTCTCTCAGTCTCTCCCTTTCTCTCTCCCCCTTCCTCTCTCCCTTCCCGTTTTTGCACCAATCCAAAACGCCCCGTTTCACTTCTTTGACCAATCAGATACTTTCTTTTTCTTCTTCTTTTTTACTTTCTTACAACACAGTTAGTTACACACACACACACACACACACACACACACACACACACACACACACACACATATATATATATATATATATATATATATATATATATATATATATATATATATATATATATATATATATATATTCTAAACCTTATAATATAAATATAATACTACACAAATATATATATACAAATTACCAATAATAATAGTGAAAATAATAATAATAATTCATAATAATAGTAATTATAACGAAAATCCAAACATCCAATAAAGATACTATAATCAAACTTATAATATTAATTAATACCTTTATTAATACTTAAATATCAAAATACAATCCAAAATACAATTCTTCAAAAATCCGCATTAACATTATCATAATAATATACATATCTAATATTGTAATAAAATTACCATTAATAATGCATATTCAAATAGTATGAATATTTATAATTTAATAAAATATAGATTCAATTCTTATTTTAATAAGGAAAATAATAAAATAATACATTTCTGTACGAAAATAAAATTTTATAAAATAAATGAAAATTCAGAGTGTTTCATATTATATCATTTATAAATTAAACTAATAAAAATATGATATATTAATTAATAATACCGAGTCACTCCTTAAAAGGGAAACTGTTTTGAGACCTATTAAGCACGTCATTTTTCTTCTATATTATTCTACTTGGACACTGTTTTGAGACCTATTTAAAGGGGAAGAGAGAGACCTATCTTCCCATGCATAGAATCATTCAACCACACTCCAACCCAAAAAAAGATGGTCCGTCCTTCATTTGCCTCGTTTTCTAATTGCACTTTCATCCCTGAACGGCCCCCTGCAACAGACTTTCAGTTCGGATTACAAAACAGAGACAGTTTTGCTAGCCCAGTTAGAGATATGGTTGCTAAAAAAATTGCCAATCAAACTACTGTAAGACGCTCTGCAAATTTCCAACCTCCCATTTGGGGTTATGATTTTGTGCAATCACTTAATAGTGAATTCAAGGTATATTGTATTTACTAGTTATTGTTCTTTTTTTTTTTTTCCCCTCTATGATGCACTTTGTTGCTTTGTTACTAAAATGATGCTAGCCAGCCAAGGTACAAGTATGGGATTAGCATGAAAATGATGCCAGAGAATTGAAAAATAAAAATATGTTTTGTAATGCAGGAAGAATTATACACAAAGCGAATTAACAAGCTGAAAGAGGGGGCGAGGTTGATGCTCAATCAAACCATGAATACTTTGGATCAGCTTGAACTAATTGATACATTGCAAAGACTTGGACTATCTTATCACTTTGAAGATGAAATAGAGAGGATTCTAATGACCATTTACAACCATAATTACAGTGATAATACACAAATCATGAACCAAAAAAATTTATATGCTGCAGCTCTTGAGTTTAGACTCCTAAGGCAACATGGGTATAAAATACCTCAAGGTAATTAAAAAAGATCTAAACTATTATGTTTTTAAAAATTTAACTATTTGATTAACTTGAAGTGTTATATAAACTGCAGAGATCTTTAATGGTTTCCAAGATGAGCTGGGAAACTTCAAAACTTGCTTATGTGATGATATAGAGGGAATACTATCTTTATACGAGGCAGTATACCTTTCAGAAGAGGGTGAGAGTATCTTACAAGTAGCAAGAGATTTTACAACAATTTTTCTCAATAAGTATATACAACAAAACAAAGACGATCAATCGATTTTGATAACTCATGCATTGGAGCTTCCATTACATTGGAGAATGTTGAGGTTGGAGGCCAAGTGGTTCATTGATGTATGCGAGAGAAAACAAGACATGAATCCTCTTTTGCTGGAACTTGCTAAGTTGGACTTCAATAATGTGCAGGCAACATACCAAGACGATCTAAAATATGTGTCACAGTATGTTTTTTTTTTTTTTTTCTTTTTTCCTCTCTTTTAGTAATTTAATTTGGGACTTTAAATTGGTAAATTTATAACTATAGAAAAGATTTTATTATTATTGAGCTAAAAGTAAAATTTAGAAAGAAAATATTTCAAATTCTAAACCAATATGATAATTTTATTTTTCTAAATCTGTCTTCAAAGAGAGAATACAGACAAAAAGATTTTTTTTTTTTTTTTTGTCTAGTAGTAGAAAACTCAAGCATTCATGTTCAATAATATGTGGCTGGTCATGATATTATTTTGTCTTGGTCCCATAAAAAGGTGGTGGAGAAATACCGGTCTTGGAGAAAATTTGAGCTTTGCAAGAGACAGGATGATGGAGAATTTTTTATGGACTGTTGGTGAGATTTTTGAGCCAGAATTTAGATATTATAGGAGAATGTCCACAAAGATTAATGCTCTAATAACAACAATTGATGATATTTATGATGTTTATGGCACCATGGATGAACTTGAATTGTTTACGGATGCTGTTGCAAGGTTAGTATTATTTTTTTTTAGTAGAGAAGAGGGAATCCAATATCAATTTATTACTCATATCATTGATACACTTACCATTAGGCTATATCCTTGATTTGCTAGTTTCTTTTCTTTTTTTTTTTTTTTCTTTTAAATACACTTCACATTCAAATTCATAATTTAAGTAAGATATTCTATGTTATTGTTTTTTTTAATTTTATAAAGATAATAAAAAATACTCAAATAATAAAAAAATATATAACTTTTATTTATATCATAATGTCCAAAAAATACCTGTGATTTCATGATAGATAAGTTTTATTGGATGAAAAAAAAAAAAAAAGATAATAAGTCAAGTTATCAATGAATTAAAACAAATAATAATTATTGTAATGTTTAAAATACATGCCTCTATCTATGAATGCACTTGTGCATGAACCAGTGTGCTAATTAAGTAATAATTCATTTTTATTATATGTTTTATGCTATGATTTCAGATGGGATATCAATGGAATAGAGCAGCTTCCAGACTATATGAAAATGTGTTTTCTATGCCTCTACAACTCTATAAACGAAATGGCTTTTGATACCTTTAAGGAACAAGGATTTCACATCATTTCTTACATGAAGAAAGTCGTATGTATTGATGAGCTTTCCTAAAATCATTTTCTCTACCTACTTATTTTTGTTCATATATTAATAACAATTTTAAATTTTGCAGTGGGCAGATTTATGTAAATCTTACTTATTAGAGGCCAGGTGGTATCATAGTGGTTACATACCAACTTTGCAAGAATACCTTGATAATGCATGGATTTCTATATCAGGTCCTGTCATCTTAGTCCATGGTTATTTTCTTTTAAAAACTCCAATTACAAATGATGGTTTGAAATGCTTGGAGAACTATCCCAATATAGTTCGATGGTCATCCATGATTCTTAGACTTGCCAATGACCTTGGAACCTCATCAGTAAGCAATTAGCTGCTTAATTAAATTTTTGCACACCCCTTTCTTCTTTTTCTACTTCTTGCTCTTGCAATATCACTTACAATTATATTTTGTTTTTGTTATTTGTTAGGATGAATTAAAGAGGGGTGATATTCCAAAATCAATTCAATGTTATATGTATGAAACTGGTGTTTCAGAAGAAAAAGCTCGTGAGCACATCCGATATTTAATTAGTGAAACATGGAACAAGATGAATAAAGAGCGAGTTACTGATTCTCCATTCTCAAAAACTTTTATTGGTATCGCTATTAACATGTCTAGGATGGCACAGTGCATTTACCAACATGGAGATGGATATGGGATTCAGGACCGTGAGACTAAAGATAATGTTTTATCATTATTTGTTCATCCTATCCCTTATATGCAGAATTTTTCACCTTTTCCATGACCTTTTATGTGCATATGATATATAAAAGGTCATTTGCAATCTTGACTTAATCTGAGTTCCCATAGCGAGAATTTTACCCAAATCAAATCCAGCCTGATAATAGAATTAATTTGATTTATCCTATATAATGTGTGATTCAGATTTTCCTTCTTTTTTTTTTTTTTTTTTTTTTTAATTAGCATCTTCTTTGCTTCTCATAAAAAAAAAAAAAAAAATCAAGATTACTAAAATGGAAGTCTTTAAAATTACTGTAAGCTATTTTAGTTAAATATATTTTTTTCAGTTATGATTTTTTTTAAACAAGAAATATATATATATACATGGGTTACGGATTTAATACACTTTTTCACAAAATGATGTCGTAGTTCATGATTTAATGCATGTAGATTTTAAGTATTAAATTCTAACATAAGTATAGTAATTTATGGAAGATAACTTTATATATATATATATATATATATATAATTAAATAAAAATTTAATAGAATAATGAACTTAAAATTTATTTTATGATAATATATTATTTTTATGTTAAACTATATTTGTGCTTCGTAAACTTTTTTTCTAAACAGTCTATGATGATATGTATTTTAAAATTAAATTTTTAACAAAATAATAAAAATAAATGAACTTTACAAATTAAAAAAAAATACACTTTACAAATATTGACAAGTGTAAGCCATATGTGCTTTCTTTTCTTTCTTTGTATTAAGTTTGTTTGGTTAATCTCTTAGATTTTAAGGGTCAACTCTTACATTTTATTTCTAAATAATAGACGGCAATGAAATGTAATATAATATGATATAATCAAATAAATTTTTAACATGAATTTATATTAAAAATTGATTTGACAACACTACAAATGCACTCTACACTCAAAGATATTCAATAATGTGAACAAGTTAAAATAAACTGTCATGCAAAACATCAACTTGCAATGTAAAGCACCACGTGGCCATTGAACAAATGCCATAAATTGAAATGTGTATAGTGGTTTCATTGAGATCCATAATGAAAAAGTGGTCATCTAAGATTTTTAAGTAGACATCTTAAACTTTCTAGAAAGGGCTTACTTGTCAAAACACAAGTAGGAAATTTAAGTCCAATCTTGGTTAAAGTTGGATCCTTAAACAAAATCTATTGAAATGAGCATATCTGGAGTTATAGACCTTCATTTTGGGTGATCTTTATCTCATTTGCAATATAAGAGAAAGGTTCACAATTATTAGAAGGGTTTCAAGCCCACTTCTTCTTCTTTTTTTTTTTTTTTTTTTTTGCCAAATCTCCAAGCCCACTTCATTCATTTAATAATTCAAAATTAACCGAGAAGATGGAATAGAAGTCTGAATATGCCAATCTTGACCAGTCTTAGTTTTTATATAACATCTAGAGCTACAGACCTTCAATTGATACAAGCCCAAGACCATTAAAGATTTAAGATCCATATCTAAAACTCTTATGAGGGATGAAGATAAAAATATGTCGTTTTGAGGAGCAAAACTAGCAGTGAATTTTAATTTTATAATTTGTTTCAGGTTGGATTGACAGTCTGAGTCATTCTCCGTTTTTGGACCATAGCTTAGGCTATAGAGCTTTGTTTTGGGCAAGGACAGATGTATTGAAAAAATAAGGAGTAGGATTATAATTTTTTTCTTTTTCCCAAAGCAACATGCTAGTATTAATAAGGGAAAATGCCCAAGTATAGTACAAGAGAAGAAAATAATCAAGTCTAGTCCAGCAATGGAAAAGAAAAAAAAAAACTACCCATGAAAGGGTTTTTTAGCCTTAAGCCTATAGAGAAAACAAAATAAAAGTATGAATAATAAACCTGTTACCCCTAGCATCTCTGTTGCTAGAACACCATCTAGAGTCCACTGTGAGTATCACCGGACATTGACCAGCCGACGAGTGGCGAATCACAATCAAAGGCGAAGGTCAAAACCAACCAGAAAAGATATGTGGCCCTTGAGGAACTGCCTTCTACTGCTTCAAAAAACCCAGTGCAGTAGCTGGATGGTAGCCTCTTCCTCCTTATTCAGTGAAGGCCAAAGCCATAAGAAAGGCACAAAACCACCATTGGTCCTATATCTCAATAACACCTATGACAAAATAACCAAAAATATCCAAATTGAGACTACGAAACCATAGCTATGCAGACTTCCACTCATCCACTAACAAAAGAACCAAATCTATACTGTATCAACTTCTTGGTGGCCCAGAAGTGTGAACGCTCCAATTTACACCCTTAGGATCTGACTGCAGCTTGACACATGCTAAGATTAGTGTGCTATGCAGAGCTAATATGACGATCCCGCTGGTCGGTTAACGAGCATGGCTCAAGGTGCAACGCCCTATTGAAAAATAAATTTTCTAAAACTTGCACTTTCAGACGACCAGTACTCAACTATGAACCTATATAATCAAACTAAGCCCAAATTGGATAAAAAATGGATAAGAATGGGCTGAAAAACTCTGCTGTGGTTGACGCAACTCTCTTTGCGATTACCGCAGTCCACGACAAATTGCCGCAGTGCATTTCTGACAGAATCCTGCACCAAAAATTGTGTATTTCTAAACCCAAACTCCCCCTATAAATACCTTGCACATCCTAACAACTTGCACACATAATTATATACTTCCATACTCCCCTTAAAGCATTTTAAACCCTATTTCTAAGCTTTCCAATCATCAAAACCCTCTTTCTAAACATTCTAATCTTTAAAATCCCATTCGAAAACCTCCTCCATCACATAAAACCCTATTCATAAACCTCTTAATCACCTCAAACCATATCTCTAAGCTTCTTAATAAAGAAAATGTGTAATTCAAGTTCTTGCTTTCAAAAGGAATTTGTGATATCAAGCAAGGGTGATTTAAAGTCCTTCCTTCAAAAGAGTTCAAGAGTCCTTTTGTTGTAAAATTTTATTTATACTCACAAGCGCACGAATCACTGATTCTATAGATAAGTGGTAACGAGATCGTTTCTATGGAGAGAGCTACGAAAATAATTATAGAAAAACTTAATTAAACCACATTAATTTAATTCTAACCTAGTTTCAAATAATTCTTTTTTAGATAATGATAAAGACATGTAAAGTAGAAACGTCAAAATAATATAATTAAAGGTAATTGAATTTGTGAAATAAAATTCAGATAAAATATTACCAAGGTTTCAGAATTCACTAATGTTTAATTAATAATTTTTATAATGTATTGATTCAATTTTCAAAAGATAGTTTAGAAATCAATCTTTTTATCTTCTATTGAATTTATCACTAAGCTCAATTTTATTAAATTCTCAAATAGATTTTGCTTCACTTCAGAAGTGTAATTTCTAAGCATTATATGTATAAAATTTAATGGAAAATACATAATCAAAGAAAATTACTTTTCTTTCAATAAAAACCAAGTATAAATAATTTTCCTAACAATAAAAAATACATGATAGAATTGATGAAAGGATATTATCAAATCAAACCAAAATCATAAACATTAAATTGCAAAATATTTAGAATCAATACATAATAGAAATTAATAATCTAACATGGTTTCATCATCTACCTTAGTAAAATTAAAACTTAGAAAGACATAATTAAAACAACAAAATAAACAAAAGAACCCATTTTAGCAATTTGGATTCTTAATCTTGAAATCTCAACTTCTTCCTTATTTTCTCAATTTTTTCCCTCACAAACTCTTCTTTTGCTAAGCCATTTCCCTTCTATTTATAAGCATGAATGGCTAGATGGCAAGTTGATGAAAAAACCAATTTTCAAATGATTTTTTTTCTTTAGCATCAAATATATGATTTTGATATTTGAATTCTTGGTTTTCCTTAGTTCGATTGCATAAGGACGGTTGGTGAGAACTTGAATTTTTGCAAATTTTCTTCTTTAGCATCAAATATACGACTTTGATCTTTGAATGCTTTGTTTTCCTTAGTTGGCTTGCATAAGAATGGTTGGTGAGCTCTTAAGTCTCTATTGCACACTTGAAGATGGTGTTATTTTTCAAAAGAAAAGAAAATGGCCTAGTTGATTTTATTGAAAAATTATTTTTTTCACAAAATTTATTATTATTATTATTATTATTATTATTATTATTATTATTATTATTATTCATGCAAATAAAAGACTATAATTTTACTCAATTTTCAAGCTTTCACCATTTTATTTCCTATTTCATAAAAATATCATTAAATAAAAATATTTATTTAATAAATGAACAACAAAAAATAAATTTAAGGGCTATTAATATGTATTAAATTATGCTCATCAAATACCCCCAAACCTAGATTTTGCTAGTCCTCGAGCAAAAACAAAATCTAAACTAGTATACTTTCGTAAGAAATCACGATTGCATTTGGCATATGCAACAAGCTTTTAAACCTCTAGGTGGCCTATAGAGGACGAGTTGTAGTCTCATGAGGGCTTCCAGCAGTGGTACCCACAAACACCTGTAAAAATCTAAACTTTCAACTATTTATCTCAGAGAACAATAAGATATCATAGCTTTGAAATCAAACAAGTATTATATTAAATACATATCCATTCAAAAGCTAATTCATCTTGCAACAATCATACTTAAGTGAGTGTGTGAAATAGCCAATATTAATAATAAATGTGATTTGCATACTTCAAACAAGTAAAATTCTCATAACCTTACAATAACAATCATTCAATTTCTAATAAAGAATTAAGTATCATAAGCTTCCCCTTTAGTATAAATTTCTACTACTTTGAAGGCAACACATGAGATCAAAAGGTCTTTAATATTGGTTGTAATGGGATATTGGTTGTAATGGGGCCATAGGGTATGATGTGGCTAAAGAATGAAAGGGATAGGAGATTACACAAGTTCTAAAAACTTCATAGAGTTAAAGATATCATAATATTTTGCAAGAGACACTTCTCAAAACCTATAGAAAAATATAAAATGTAGCCAACTATTATTATGTTGACCTTTACTTCATTCTAACCTCCACTTATAATATCAAAGCTTTGATCTTCAAACTCAAGATTTTTTTTTTACCTTTTTTTTATATATATATTTTTTTAGAATCAAGATTTTTTTTATTTATTTTATCCCAAAATTTTGAAAAATGCCTCTTGATCATGATATTTGTCTTTTGATCTCTATTTCATCTTTAGAATAAGGGTAAAGATATAATAATGTTTAGACTAGGTGAGAGATATGGTTACCAAAGAAAACAATTAATCAATGTAGGCTTAAATTGGCTCACTAAAGGGATGTTCTCTTGGAACATCAATTGGGGAATTGGTTTATTTGGCTTTGTGGTGAAAATCCTAATGCCTTAATCATTTCACAAGTGATACTCAATCAGTCGTTCGCCTCGAAAGACTTCAAGGGAAAGTTCTAATATATAATTCTTTCAAATTGAAATTAAAATGATCATCAAGATAAAGGTATAAGAACACACCTATTCTAACATACTTGTTTTTCTACAAAACAATCATGGTTATTGTGAGAAAAGAGTTGAGTATAATCATTGTGAAAATAAACCAAAGAATGTCATCAAAATTCAAATCAATACTGATTATCAGTCAAAGCCATGACATTAAAGCTCAATTCTCATCACAATAATTGGAATTTTTTTTTAAACAAGAAAAGAAAATCACAAAAAATACAGATGCGTATCAAGAGTAACAATTTTTTTTTTTTTGAAAACAAGAAAAGAAAATCACAAAAAATACAGATGCTTATCAAGAGTAACAAAGTAACTCTTTACTCTACCATATGAAATTTTAGTGAATCAAACCTTAGAAATAATTGAGAAAACATAATTTTTTTTAAATAATAGTTTCTCCACCCCTAAACTTAGCTGAGACATTGTCCCTAATGTCTACTATAAATAAATAAGGAGTAAAGGACTTCGTTTGATTAGGTGTAACACAAAAAAATAAAAAAAATGCAATAAGAAAAACTATAAGAGTTAGGGAAGTTACAACTGAAGATTCAAGTCTGATCCACACTTCTTGCTACTACTGGCCCTAGGATGCCAAACTACTTGTGCCATCAATGGATCAGGTTTGGATACAAATTTTTGCAGTTGGTCAATCAATTGATCAATAGTTGAAGCAGAGACTAGGATGCGTCGACTCGCCAATGACATAAAACCCTGTTGCACAGCATGATCGAGAAAAAAATAGCAAACCATCATAAAACCCATCAACATTAAGTAATCCCAATGGCTTTTGAAGAACTGTTAATTAGGTCTAAGATGCAATGGTGAAGATATCTTCAAATATTGCTAAACCACCAGGTAATGCGATAAAAGCATCAGCATTGAGATTCATATATGTCATTCGTTCATACATGCTCATGATTTATAACTCATTACCTATAGTTCCACCAATGATGTATTTATTTTGAGCCAAAGCCTTTAGAACTACTCCTAGGACTTTGCTACCTCTAATATATGCAGAACTTGCGATGCAACCCCTTAACCCTAAACTACCTCCCTCAAATACCAAATCAATTTTTTGTTCAGCTAAAATCCTACCAAGTTCATTAGCTGCTATCAAGTACTCTATTTTCTTGCCAGAGTTTAGACTACAAAAGACACAAATAGTTTTGAATTTGTGTGTTAAGGGTTCTACCATTTTTTTTTTCTTTTTTTTGGTTCACAGATTTCTTCAAGAGGTTGTGTGCATATTGAAAATAACGAATATGCATATAAAGAAAATAGCATAGTAAAAGAACAGTTCAACGGGATAAAATAATTATTGACAGAAAAAAATAAAGATAAAAAATAACAATAACAAACAAAAATAATCAATGCTATGTATACAAATATCAAAAAGAAAACATTGAAAAGCCAAAAGCAGATATTAAAAGACTAAAAAGTTAACTAAAATAGAAAAATCTGCAGAAAACAAAAATCTAGATGTTGAAAATTCAAAAAGTAACTACAGAGTATTGAAAAATACACAAAAGTCAAAAAGTTAGTGATACACCTAATCATGAATAGTAATTGTGACTATGGCTTACATCTTCCTCTAGTTTTAATTCTAGTAACGGTTTAAACGCCTTCTATGAGTCGAGGATACGCTTCACATCCAATTTTCTTATTAACTGGCAAATAGGATCTTTCAATGTCAGATTCCCTAGACTGTAACGTTGTTTCTCTTCTTTGAATAAGCTCCATAAATCTAAAAGAATATGTTGAACTTGTTATAATATACCCCAATCCAATATAGGACGTATGTACAGTATATGTGTAAAGATATCCGATTAGCATCGTAATACGTGCTCAAGATAAAAACGAATATTTTCAAATATTCAAATGATTTGAATATAAATGTTTTAAATAAAAATTTGACATGGAAATATTTTTCCTGATATTATATTGACATTCAAAAATTATAGATACTTATGAATTTATATTTCAATATTGATATTAATACTTATTTATATTATTATATTGATATTGATAAAGCAAATGATATTAGAAATTATTTATTTATTTATTTAATTGAGAAAGTTTAAATTAAAGAAATTGAGATTTTATTGTAAAATATAGAAATTTTTGTAATTAATATTTGAAATTATATATTATGAATTATATTATAAGTATTAAATAATATTAGAAAATTTGTGAAATTAATAAATTAATTGAAATTAATGTTTAAAGATTTTATGTAATTTAATATTATTATTATTATTATTATTATTATTATTATTATTATTATTATTTGTTAATATATATATATATATATATATATATATATATATATATATATATATATATATATATATATATATATATATATATATATATATATATATATATATATATATATATATATATATATATATATATATATATATATATATAAAACAATAAGTTTAAAAAATCAGGACAGCCCAAAAACGAGCAGAAGAAACAGAGGACATAGAGCAGAAACAGAGAACGGAGAGGGTGAGATAGAGAGAGAGAGAGAGAGAGAATCGCCTATATCGAACAACCACTGTTCGACTGTCAACTGATGACACGCGCCCCAGTAGGAGAGAGCCCAGCCGCCGGCCAGTCAACCGGTAGGAGCTCATCGCCAACCGCTAAGAGATGGCGGCACACGCGCCGTTCAACGGATTGGTGGCAAAATTTTCTAGTCCAATTTTCGGCCATTTTTGATCTCCTTTTTTGGCAATATTGGTATGGTTGAACTCCTCATAACTCTAGCTTCGATTTTGTATATTATTTGCTAATTTTAGATAACGTTTATGTTGACCGGAATCTGGTGTCCCTAACGGTTGTCGATGCCATTTCTAATTGTTTTCCAGCAAATTATAGGAAATGAAGGGTATATCTAGACTCCTTAAGTCGTAAGCTAACCGTTGATACCTTTGGATCGCAATTTGGACGTCATTGAAAATTTTTCGATGACCCCGAAATCGACAATTTTGGACAGCGGCTTCGACTCATTAAATCGAGCCATATGGTATAAATCTCAAATCCTAATTGTATATAGATAGTAAGTTATGAATTTATTTGTGAGAATTTAATAGATAGTTTATTGGAATTAATTGATTAAATTGGATAGTTGGATTGAGATAATTATGTTTCGTATGATTATTGAATATTATTGAAGATTAGTTGGAAGATTGAAGTGATATGTTAAGACTGGAATTGATTTAATTGAATTGAATTGGTTAAATGTTAGTTGATAATGAAGAATGGAATTGGCAGATGGGATTAGCGAATTGAAGGTTCGGGTTGGACCATTTGATTGTGATGTCATGCTTATAGTGGATGAATTGAATTTATGGTAATAGGGAGTTAATATTAGTTTAGAGGAAATGCTGCCGAATTTTTGATAGATAATGTAAAGTTAAAGATAGATAATAAAGAAAGGGTATAATAGTATTTAATCAACGATATTGTATTCTTAGGAGAATTTCAAAGGGGAATTCGAAAGATAACAACGAGAAGTGGATTTTAGCTGGATAGTGATCAATAGTTCAGGTGAGTAAATAATACATAATGTTAAGCTTAAATCTAAAATATTCAAAGTTGATGAAATACTGTTATTGCGAAGTTAAGAGGCATGATTATTGTTATATTAAATTCTATTGTTTATCGATAAGTAATATATAGTTAAATGTTAACATATATTATAAGTGATAATTATTGATTTTCAAAAGTTATAAATTTAATTGATGTTCCAACAATATGATATCCAAAGTACTGTCATAAAATGTTAAGAAAATATATATATATATATATATATATATATATATATATATATATATATATATATATATATATATATATATATATATATATATATATATATATATATATATATATATATATATATATATATATATATATATATATATATTATGAAAGTATTAATTAAGGAAAATTCAAAAATGCTCCATAAGAATATTTCGAAAAGCTACCAAAAGGGATTAATGTTATATATAAGCATCTTGCTTATGTATAAGTATGATATCTAATTGTAACTATATAAAAGTTCCTATGGTTAAAGGTGCGAGTTAAAAATATGGGAAATCATATATAAAGTTAAATTAATAGTTAATATCCTTTCTAAAGGGGAACTACTTGCATAATTATTAGTAATATTGTTATTACTAAGCTATTGAACCTTAAATACCGAAAGATGTTTACATGTGTTTTAAGTGTTACCTAGAGTAACTTTTTCCTACCAGTATCTGAAAAATCCTTAAGAAAGTATATGTGAACCTTGATCTCCAATGAGCCATTTGAACCTTGGAAAATCATTGAAATTCCAATTTCCTTTTTATAATGGGTTAGCCTGAATACAGAAATCCCCGTCTGATGTGGGTAAGACATCAGACTGTGTGCACACAGGAATCATAGTGTATACAAGTGATATGGGGGTATGTTCTATAAAGAACCTCTACCTCGGGTATGCCAAAGTGCCTTTGCCCTAAATTTAAGGGAGCTTTATGCTTCGGGTATGCTACACATAGCCTCTACCCTAACTATATGGGAGCATGCTCGCATCAAGAGCCACTGCTTCAGGTATGCTTGAATGAGCCGCTACCCCAATTAAAGGAATGATCTCTGCTAGCCTTAATGTTATTGTAACCTAAATATATCGAAACTCTTGTTTACTGATACTCAACCAAGTTGATTATAAGATCCGAAAAAGTTGTCACCCTATTTGCCTAATGTGTTCTAAAAGTGAAATGACTAATTGACACTACAACCATAAAAAATCCATCCCAATGGAAATAATTATAAATTTGAATATTATCTCCCTTGAATTTAAAAAGTATATGTTTGTGTATAAAATGCTTCCCTTAAACTTGTTAATATCATTAAAGACATATATTGCAATATATATATATATATATATATATATATATATATATATATATATATATATATATATATATATATATATATATATATATATATATATATATATATATATATAATTTATTTAGATGACATGTTTATTTGATGAAAATGTTTAGACTGTTAATATATATGATTTTCCATAAAATTAATGTAAGTTTCTCATATGAATATCAATAGTACTTTTATGTAATGTTATTTTAATACCTAAGTGATATAAGTCACTATATAATAAAAAGTATTGGGTTATAGTCTATCATTTAATATATAAACCATTGATATTAAAGTTAATTCTAGAAATTTCTTTTATATGCATGTTTATGAATTTTACTTGAATATTTGAAAATCGTATAGTCATATAGTTTTTATAAAACTGTATTTGAACATTGCAAGAACTATAAGGTTTAAATATAATTACATTTATATTTTCCATTGAGATGCTAAAAATATTAAAAAAGTTATATTATTGATTTTATAGCTTGTTAGATATAAAATATTTTCAAAAATATGTATATTGATATGATAAGACAATCATTTATATATATGTATATTTGTTCAAAAGAATTTAATATTCTTATCATATATCGATTTTGCAATTTGAAGATTTATACAATAAATTATTATTTTAAATCTCTTATGATGAGTTATGAAATTTATTTTAAAAGAATTATATGTAAGTAATAAATAGATTTCAATGTTGATATTTATATATTTAAAAAAACTAAACATATGATGTGTAAAGATGTCCAATTTCTAAGGAATACAAAGTTCCAAAATATATTTGTATACAATGACAAGTTGAAGTTCCTAAATTCTTATGGTTCTAAATGTTTAATTGTATACCATATAAAGGGGCAAATTGGGTACCATTCAAATCCTATCGAAACTTGAAATAATTTAATGGAGACAAAAGTCATATGGTACAAGTGTCAAGCAAACGGGAATTTAATAGTGAAACTTCAAGATGTATGTGTTTCCAAAAATATTAAGTTTATATTGTATGAGCTTATTTAACTTCTAAAGAATATGAAATTTCAAAATGTCAACTCATATGGTAAAGTTTAAAGCCCCTAGAACCATGTGAACTTAAAAACTTATCGTATATCAGTAGTGTTGAAATTTACTTAAGCATGTTCTACCTTTACCAAAGATTGTTACCCTTTCAATGAAGATAAGGATTATGGGCTACTGATGGTATTCAAATGTGAACTTTATAGACCATTAGCGTTGAAAGCTATTTAAACATATTGTACCTTTACTAAAAATTATTACTTCTTAATGAAGATGAGAATTATGGGTTATTGATCGAACTCAAATATAAATTGATATAATATAACCTATTTACTGCCAAAAGTATTATTGCCTCTTCTGTCAATGATTATAAGTCTCAATCTGTATTCTATCATGTCATAATCTAAATATTGTACATGCCCCAAAAATCCTCATGGTCTAATAAAGTAAAAGACCACTGAATATTCCACAATATATTTTATATGATCTATTAAAGTAATTAAAGTGTTGTGATTCAAAGGATTTTATACATGTACAGTTAGTGAGAAATGGATATTTATTTGTATAATTTCCTCAAGTATCGAAAATAGCATAAAGTCAATAAGATAATATAAAGATTTAGATTTCATGAATTATAAGTATATGATCAGTAAAGTATAATTTAAATTTTCTAAAGATTGATTGTATTCTTGTTCACTGAGCTTTCCCCAAGCTCACCCCTCCCACTCACCAGTTTTGCAGGTGAAATTTAGTGTTTACAAGAATTTAGTGGATGCTAGCAAGTTGATTCCTCAAGCAATCATTTCTTCCTTGAGGATTTCTAAGTTAAAGTAATAAATTGGCTTTACAAAATCATTTGTATTCGTAAATATATTTGAAACTCTTTAGATGCTCCATGTGTGTAAGATAATTCAATTGAATATGATGTAATGAATAACATTTGACAAGTATTATGTTAAAGTGTAAATTGAATGTTGAACTGAGATTTTCTACAAGAATGAGAATGAATAATGAGAATAGTGTATGAAAAGTGTGATTGGGTTGCAGGTTGAGATCTTGGGCTAATATGTTTATTATTGATATTACATTGAGTTTTGTCATATGTCTGGGTTCTATGGGTTGTTGGTGCCTTTATGGTTATCCATGCCTTAAGACCGTCACATCACGAAAGTGGGGTGTGACACTTGTCCACATGGATGCGTCTCAAGAGTCTGTAGGATATTATCCAAAGACTCCTTACTTAGTCCATCCTTTATGTATTGAATTTTATCTTCTCGATTTATGGATGTATATCAAATATTTTTACAGCGTGTGTTGCAATTCCATCTTGTACACTTGTAGCAAACTCCCATTCTCTTTGCTCTTCTCTTCTTTGAGTAAGAACTTCTTCCTGTACCTAACAAACATTTAACAAATGATTCATTTAATTTACTTACCAGTCGTACTTTGGCTTATATGATCCAGCAAATATCTTCAAAAAGATTCAGACGTCTAAATGCCTTCATTCTTTCCAGTCTACATTCGTCAATTTTTCTGAGTACATCTTGGGGAAGAGTTGGAAACCTATTTCTGAGTGTAGCAAGCGATGCTTCCATATCTAGCTGAAAAGTTTGTATTCTATACTTACAAAATAAAGAACAAATGTTAAATATAAACAAAAATTAGTTACACAAAGAGAAGAAAAAAAATGACATAAATGAATTGAATTGATCCTAATAAATAGGATCACTCAAAAGTGCTTTTTCTACTGTTGTTGGTTCCAACTCCAAAAATGGTTTCAATCTTTGTCCATTGACTTTAAATAAATCACTATTTTTTGGATTTTCAATTTCAATTGCTCCATATGGAAATGTAGTGCAAACCAAAAATGGGCCTGACCATCGAGAATGCAACTTTCCAGGAAATAGATGCAAATGAGAATTGTATAAAAGGACTTTTTGACCAAGAGTAAAAGATTTTCTCAAAATATTTTTATCATGGAAAATTTTCATTTTGTCTTGATACCATTTTGCACAATCATAAGCATCAGTTCTAATTTCCTCTGAAGCATTCATTGAACACCAGCTTTATCTAAAGAGAAATTTAATTGTTTGATTGCTCAATATGCTCTATGTTCCAATTCTACTGGTAAGTGACATGGTTTTCCATAAACAAGTTTAAAAGGGGACATTCCAATAGGGTTTTAAATGTTGTATGATAAGCCCACAATGCATCATGTAATTTCAAAGATCAATATTTTCTAGTGGGGTTAACCGTTTTCTCAAGAATGCATTTCACTTTCCTATTTGAAATTTCAACTTGACCACTTGTTTGTGGGTGATAAGAAGTAGCTACTTTATGAGTAATGCCATATTTCTTCATCAAATTCTCAAAATGCCTATTACAAAAGTGCTTTCCTCCATCATTAATGATTGCTCGTGGTGTATCAAATCTAGAAAAAATGTGTTCTTTCAAAAATTTCACCACAACCCTGTGATCATTTGTTTTACATGCACTTGCTTCTAACCATTTGGATACATAATCAACAGCAACAATGATGTACAAATTACCAAAGGAATTAGGAAAAGATCCCATAAAATCAATACCCCAAACATCAAATAATTCAACCACAAGAATTGGATTTAAAGGCATCATATTTCTACAGGAAATACTTCCTAATTTTTGGCATCGATCACAAGATTTACAATACACACGAGTGTCTCTAAACAATGTAGGCCAATAAAATCCATATTGCAAAATTTTTGCAGCAGTTTTCTTTGCACTAAAGTGGCCTCCACAAGCATGGTCATGACAAAAAGAGATAATATTTTTTTTGTTTACTTTCAGGCACACATATCCTAATCACTTGATTAGGACAATATTTAAACAAATATGGATCATCCCAAAAAAATTTCTTTACCTCAGCTAAAAATTTTGTTTTATCTTGGTTACTTAAATGGCTTGGCATATGACCAGTAACAAGATAATTTACAATATCAGCAAACCAAGGTAACTGTGATATGGACATGAGTTGTTCATTAGGAAAAGTCTCTTTGATGGGACAATCTTTATCAACAGATTCCACTATTAGTGTAGACAAATGATCAGCCACAACATTTTCAAAACCTTTCTTATCACGAATTTTAAGGTCAAACTCTTATATTAACAAAATCCATCGAATCAAGCGAGGCTTAGCATCTTTTCTTGACAAAAGGTATTTCAATGTAGCGTGATTAGTATAGATAAAGACTTTAGATCCAACAAGATAAAATTTACATCCTTAGGATTTGACCGCAGCTTGACACTTGCTAAAATTCGTGCTCTACGTATACGGCTGTCCCATTAGCCGGTTAGCAGGCAGGGGTCACCCCGTTGAAAAAAATTTCTTGAAACTTACACCTTCAGATGATTAGCACTCAATTACAAACTCATAGAAGCAGATTAGGCTCAAATCGAATCAAAGATGGAGAAGAACGGGCCGAAAAAAGGAATGCGGCAACTCGTGGGCCTGCTACGGTAACTGCAGAGGTCCCTGTGGTAGCCAATTGGCTACCGCAGTCAGCCCTGTGGTAACCGCAAAGCTCTCTGTGGTTACTGCAGCAGACTTCTCAGTTACCACACCGTGTCCCTTTCAGAATCCTACCCGAAAATTATGAATTTTTAGCCCCAAACTCCTCTTATAAATACCTTGCACCTCATAACAACTAAAGGACACACAATTATATGCTTTCATACTCTCTCTAAAGCTTTCTAAACCCTATTTCTAAGCTTTCCAATCATCAAAACCCTCTTCCTAAACCTCCAAATCTCTAAAATCTCATTCCAAAACCTTCTCCATCACATAAAACCTCATTCATAAGTTTGACAATCATCTCAAAACTCCACTCACAAGCCTCCTAATCATCTCAAGTTCTATTATTAAACTTCCTAATCAAGAAAAGGTTCAATTTAAGCTCTTTTTCTTTCAAAGGGAATTCGTGGTTATCAAGCAAAAGTGTTATCCAAGCCCCTCTAAGAATAGTTCATACTATTTAAGAGTCTTTCTTCAGAGAGGAGTGCTCATGATATCCCTAGGCCAAGGTGGAACTTAGATCCGGTACCAAACTTACTCCCTACGTTCCTTTTCAATTTCAATTTCAATTTCAATTTCAATTTCAAAATCTAAATCTGAAAAGATCTTATCTTTGCTAATTAAAATCTGATCTAATTAACAAGTCTCTCAAGCCCTTAAAATCAATTAAAATATGATAACAAAGGCAATGACTTAAAACCCTTCCTTCACAAGAAGGAAAAACTGCGTGGGGTTTGAAATCCACTGGAAAGTAAAACTTATTAACTTTGACTAAAACATCTTCTATGAAACCTCTAGGAATTTTGACGAACCTATCAGCTAATTGGACTATCACAGTTATGGGTTTTAATTCTCCTAACCCAAGTTGCTGATAAACAAAATATGGCAACAGATTCACACTTACTCCTAAATCAAGTAAAGCTCGGTTGATTTCATGATTACCAATGGTGCAAGAAATTGTCGGACAACCGGGATCCTTATACTTAATAGGAGTTTTATGTTGGAGTATGGAACTCACATGTTCAGACAAGAATGCCTTTTTAGGAGCATTTGTTTTCCTTTTTACCGTACCAAGATCTTTAAAAAATTTGGCATAAGCAGGTACTTGTTTAATAGCACTAAGAAGAGGGATATTAATGCTAACTTGCTTAAACACTTCTATAATGTTACTATATTGGGTACCTTTCTCTTTTGAGGCAAGTCTTTGTGCATAAGGGGCTTTTGGAACATAAAGTAATGATTGATTGTCTTTTTCAATTGAGTCTTTGGATGATAAAATTTCAAGATGACTCTTTTGACTCTCTTTTTGAGGTTCAGGTATATAATCAAGTTTGACTATGCATTTTCCAGACCTAAGAGTAGTTATGGATTTAACTTCTTTATTAGAACTTGATGAACTTACCTCATATTGACCTTTTGGATTTGGAACAGGTGGACTAGAAAATTTTCCTTTTTCCCTTTCAGCTACGGCAGTTGCAAATTGGCCCAATTGTGTTTCAATTTTTTGAATGGATTGAGAATTTGATTGCAAAACTTGTTGGGTTGATTAGATGAACTATTGTAAAGTATCCTCTAAAGAAGGTTTCTTCTGCAATAGAGCAGAGAATTAGGAAGCATTTTGAGGATATGATGGATTTGAATGACCAATGTGTTGATTGGACATATTATATTGATGACTTTGATTCATTGGAGGCTGATTCGGTCTCCATGAAAAATTAGGATGATTTCACCAATTTGGATTATATGTGGGGACATATGGGCTATCAGATGATTTTCCATAAGAATGAAGTGCATTTGCTTGTTCAGAGAATGCTTCCTAGTAATTTGGCATTGAAGGACAAAATTGAGCAGTATGACATATACTAGAACATAAGGCACACAACTTACTCCTAGTGTATGTTTGAGAATTCATATATTGACTTAACATTAAGGCTTCCACTTTTCTAGACAAACTAACTAGAGTAGTTTTCAAATCACTTTCATCTCTCTCTTATCTCGCAAATGCCTCATCTCTTGGTTGCATGAGTGGGTTTGGCTCTCAGATCTAAACAATTCCATTGCTGAGAATTTACAGCTAATGTTTCAAGTGAATCCCAAGCTTGACTACTTTGTAGATGTAAGAATTTTCCACCATTCATAGATTAAATCATTTGACGATTTAATGGAATTAAACCATCATAAAAATATTTTACCAATATCCAAATTTCAAAACCATGATGGGGACACTTTAAGATCAAATCATTAAACCTTTTCTAACACTCATAAAATTCTTCTCCCTCTTTTTGGTAGAATTCATAAATTTCTCTCTTAAGACTATCAGTTTTGGACATGAAAAAGAATTTTGACAAAAATTTATTAACTAGTTGATACCAACTAGTAATTGTTCTTACTTGAAGGGAATTTAACTAAGCTTTTGCTTTATCTTTTAGTGAAAATGGAAATAGCCTCAGCCTCACTAAATCATCAGAAAAATTTTGGAAGCGAAATGTGGAACAAATATCCAAGAATTCTTTAACTTGCATGTATGGATCTTTTCTCTCTAAACCACAAAAAGATAGTAACAATTGAATTATGACTGGTTTAAGCTCAAAATAAGTTGCATTAGTTTCAGGTAAAACTATGCAAGAGGGAGAATTGACAGTGACAGGACAAAAATATTCTAAAAAAGTTTTTTCTCTTTCATCATGGATATCATTATCTCTTGGATTTTCCACATTTTCATGATTTATTTCATCTCCAGACATTTTTATTGATGATTCATTTTTAATGTCACTTAAAGATAATTCTTTTTTAACTAAACAACACTTTGACTAGCATAAACTAATAAATTTAAATTAACTTATTTCAAAACCAACTATAAAATGAAACAAATGAAAATAAAACTAAAAATATTAATAATGAGAATACAACAAAAATAAAATAAAATAAAATATCTCTTTCAAAGTGTATAAAAATGAAAAATGTGTAATTAATAACGCTCCTAGAAAAAATTAAGGGGTCACAATGGACCACTTAAGTTCCAGTTTCCTTAGGCAAATAAATAATTGGCCTTTTTGACAGAACTTATTAAATTGTGCATTTAATCACACTTATAAACCAAAAGAGAAAGAAAAATAAAATAGACAATGCTAATCAACTTCAAAAAAATAATAATAAAAATAATAAAAATAAAAATTCAAATGATTTAACGTAACAAAAAAAATATTTAACTCTAATTTTTTTTTTAAACAATAAAAATCCTGGAAATAAAAAAAATAATTAAAAAATATAAATATATATAAACGTGGAACTTTATTACCAAAAGCTAAAATAATAATAATAATAATAATAATAATAATAATAATAATAATAAATTGCAGAAAAATAAATTAATTATCTATAGTAACTAACTAACTAACCATGCAAGAAAAATATGAAACCATGCAAAACACGTAAATAGTAACCGAGTTGCTACAGTCACCTAATTGAAATTTTCTATACTATTCCAACTCAACTCAACTCAATATGCAAAAACTAACAAGAAAATTGTTACAACAAAAACTAATATTATTTTATGACTAAAAATAAAAAAAAATAACAAAAAAGCAATATAAAATAAAATAAAAAATTCACAATGAGTAAGATTTAACTAGTACAAGAATTAAACAAACCTTGATCTAATCTGTTTTCTTCTTTATTTTCGATGTCTTCTCGGCAACGATGTCAAAAACTTGTTGTAAAATTTTATTTATATTCGCAAGCGTACGAATCACTGATTCTGTAGATAAATGGTAACGATATCGTTCCCACGGAGAGAGTTATGAAAATAATTATAAAAAAACTTAATTAAACCACATTAATTTAATTCTAACCTATTTCCAAATAATGTTTTTTAGATAATGATAAAGACATGTAAAGTAGAAACGTCAAAAAAATATAATTAAAGGTAATTGAATTTGTGAAATAAAATTCAGATAAAATATTACCAAGATTTCAGAATTCACCAATGTTTAATTAATAATTTTTATAATGTGTTGATTTTAATTTTCAGAAGATAGTTTAGAAATCAATCTTTCTATCTTCTATTGATTTTATCACTAAGCTCAACTTTATTAAATTCTCAAATAGATTTTGCTTTACTTCAAAAGTGTAATTTCTAAGCATTATATATATATAATTTAATGGAAAACACATAATCAAAGAAAATTACTTTTCTTTCAATAAAAACCAAGTATAGATAATTTTCCTAACAATCAAAAATATATGATAGAATTGATGAAAATATATTATCAAATGAAACCAAAATCATAAACATTAAATTGCAAAATATTTAGAATCAATACATAATAGAAATTAATAATCTAACATAATTTCATCATCCACCTTAGTAAAATTAAAACTTAGAAAGACATAATCAAAATAACAAAATAAATAAAAGAACCCATTTTACCAATTTGAATTCTTAATCTTGAAATCTCAACTTCTTCCTTATTTTTTCAATTCTTTCCCTCACAAACTCTTTTTTTGCTAAGTCATTTCCCTTCTATTTATAAGCATGAATGGCTAGATGGCAAATTGATGAAGAAACCAATTTTCAAATGATTTTTCTTCTTTAGCATCAAATATATGACTTTGATATTGGAACTCTTGATTTTCCTTAGTTTGATTGCATAAGGATGGTTGGTGATGACTTGACTTTTTGCAAATTTTCTTCTTTAGCATCAAATGTATGACTTTGATATTTAAATCCTTTGTTTTCCTTAGTTGGCTTGCATAAGGATGGTTGGTGAGCTCTTTAGTCTCAATTGCACACTTGAATATGGTGTCATTTTTAAAAAGAAAAGAAAATGGCTTAGTTGATTTTATTAAAAAATTATTTCTTTCACAAAATTTATTATTATTATTATTATTATTATTATTATTATTATTATTATTATTATTATTATTATTCATGCAAATAAAAGACTATAATTTTACTCAATTTTCAAGCTCTCACCATTTTATTTTCTATTTCATAAAAATATCATTAAATAAAAATATTTATTTAATAAATGAACAACAAAAAATAAATTTAAGAGCTATTAATATGTATTAAATTATGCTCATCACCTTCCAAAAGGAGTGCTCGTGCTATCCTTAAGTCAAGGTGGAACTTAGATCTGGTGTCAAACTTATTCTCTATGTTCCTTTTCGCTGAAAGCCAAAGGTAAAAGTTCTTTATTTTTCCTTTTCAATTCCAATTTCAAGATCTAAATCTAAAAAGATCTATTTTTTATTAATTAAAATCTGACTTAATTAACAAATCACTAAGCCCTTAAAATCAATCAAAACATGATAACAAAGGCAATGACTTAAAAACCCTTCATTTGCAAGAAGGAAGAACTGCGTGAAATTTGATTCTCATTCAAAGGGATGCAAAGGTATGCCATCTCTAAGACATTAAGTCCGCTAAAATTAACAACTTCTTCTCTCTATCACCTTCTTCACATAGTTTAAGGTTGAAATTGCTTTTCTTAAATGAATGTCGAAACTTTAGTTCACTTACAATTGTTTTATTACTTTTTCTTACTTTAATCATTTAGTTTATATTTGAGGAATGCGTGCTTTTCCTAAAACCCATAAGGGTTAGAGAAAAGATACCCTAATTTTGACATTTTGACTTGTAATAATTTTAAATATTTTTCCTTTATTTTTCGCATTTTGTAATTGTCATTATCTCATATTTGCCATGCAATGCATGAATAATAATTATTTCATGCATCATATTATATCTGTTTATGCATATATGATTTTTTTTACAAAAGCTATTTTGTATTTAAGCCAAACTAAATTGTTTTAACCAAAATCTAGTCCCCGAGCTCTCTTTGGTCATTTGAGGACTAGTGCTTTTCCTTGGGATAAATGGAATAATTTTGGAGTCAATCAAATTGGATTTTTCTTTTAATTTTCCCAACTAAAATAAACAAAATTAAAATAGCGACTCATTTTGCAAATCATAATTTACAAAATACAACTTTTTGGACTTATAGCGAGCTCCAATCATGATATTTCTCCCAATGAGTATTTCAATTCCTTTTAGCAAATATGACCAATGCTAGGGCAAGGCCTCACAATGAGCTAGAGACTGCCGCAGGAAGAAGTGGGCATAAATATCGCAGATGCTCAATGCACAGGTCTTCAAAAATCCCACAAAGGGGAAAGTTAAATCAGCCCACATAAATTTCAAGAACTACATTATTTTCATAATAAACAGAAAAAAAAAAAAAAAAATGGGTGCCAATACTAGTAACTGACGCCACTGGAGGGACCCTTAGAAGCAACGGAGACGCGGAAGATAAAGAGGGCTAACCTTAGGAGATAAGAGTGTTAACTAATAAGAGCCTCTTTTTAAACGTTTTTGAGTAGGGCTACATTTTGTATGGAGATTTCATAGGTTAAATCAGATTGTATCTAGTTCAAAATAGGCTTCTAAATCAGAATAAAAAATAAGATAAAAAATCCCAACTTATTATCTCAAAAATTTTTCAGATATTGTAAGGAGTTATCCTTAGGGATATTTTTTATTTTGTGTTTTCAGCTGAAGTATGGTTCATTAGACAAAAAGAAAAGATGAAATGTAACACCAGAAAATTCAAGGGAATCTTGAAGAGTAAGACAGATTACTGAAGATTAGAATCCACTTCAACTATCCACGAAATTCAGAGTTTTTCTTGAATTTATTCTTATTGATTTCAATTAATTAATTATGCCATGAGGTTTCAATTGTTTTACATATTCTTGCTGTAATTTCCTAAGTTTCTGTATTAGTTATTTATGATTGATTGACCACCACTTGCAAACTTATAAGGTGCTTAGTGAAGGATCGATAGATGAAATTAAGTGCTAGTTCAATGAAATGTAGACATAATAATTATGAATTAGAAATATAATAATTGCTATGAAAAATGGTTAATATCAATATTTCTGGTTTAATTCAGTTGTTATATCAATCTTATTTAAATACAAAAATTAGAATAAGATTAGTATCGAAATAAAAATATGCATTTAATTTTTTTAATTTGCATAAGGAATTAATTGGTGAAGTAACTTATTCAGTAACTTTTGGCCACAACACAATCAACGGTTAATATTTCACAATATTTGATCCAGCGGCTGAAATTTACTGGTAATCCATGTGCCAAGTGCACCAAAGAGTCAATTATTATTAGGAGAAACTACACTAAAATAAATTGTGTGGTTTTACACTTATTTTTAAATAAGAGAAATGATTTTTTTTTTTTGATATTTTAATACTCTAAATTTAAAGTTGTTTGACATATTAGTGCTAATTTATCTAAAGCCATCAAAATTGTTGATATGAAAATTAAAAAAAAAATTATTTTTTTCTATGTGGTGGCCATGTATCATATACCATAAAAATGTAACGTTTTAGCCAAACTTGAATGCCTTGGTGAGTGCTGAGGGTGACAAAGTGGACAAGGTTGACGACAGTGATGATGTGGACGAGGGTAATGAGAGTGATGAGGTGGATAAAGTGGACGAGGGTAACGAGCTAGGGCACTGTGTTTTTAGTTTTTTTTTTCAATTTTTATGTTATATGACATGTGAGTGCTATGTAGAAAAAAAAATAATATAATATATCTGGTCTAGTAACAGTGAGATAAATAAGACTTCCAACTAGTTGACGGTACAAAGTAGGATCATCAAAAGGAGTGTCATCTAGAGGAGTAAGTTTACAATTGAGTTCCAAAGGAGTTGAAACAGTTTTGCTGTCATTAAGACCTGCTCTAGAAAGTAGATCAGATGCATACTTTGCTTGAGACAAATAGTAGCCTTGAGAATTATAAGAAACCTCCAGACCCAAAAAATAGCTGAGAGTGCCAATATCTTCATTTTAAAATGCTGGCTGAGATAAGTTTGGACTTTAGAAATACCAGATCTGTCACTAACTGTAATGATCATATCATCAACATAAAGCAACAACAGTATAATTCCATGATCTGTGTGGCAAACAAATAATGTTGAATCATAATTGCTGGAGACAAAACCAAATTGAGTAAGAGTTGAACTAAATTTGGCAAACCATGCTCAAGGAGCTTGCTTAAGTCCATACAGAGCTTTGCGAAGCTTATAGACTTTATGAGAAGAGTGATATCCAGGAGGAGGTTTCATGTAAACTTCTTCAGATAAGTCACCATTTAGAAAAGCATTTTTAACATTCATCTAGAAAAGTTTCCATTTACGGACTGCAGCAATGGCTAATAGACTACGAACAGTTGTTAACCAGGCAACTGGAGCAAAGGTTTCTTCATAGTCGATGCCATATTATTGAGTGTATCCCTTAGCTACTAAACAAGCTTTATAACATTCTACAGACCCATCAGAGCGAGTTTTGATTTTGTAGATCCATTTACAACCAATTGGGATTTTGTTGGGAGGAAGATCAACTAGATCCTAAGTGTAAGTTTTCTCCAATGCTTGAATTTCCTTAGTCATAGCTTGCTGCCAAAAAGGGTCAGTGCTAGCCTCATGATAAGAGTGAGGCTCATAGAGAGTTGCAATGGCAAAATAACGATGAAAATCTTGAAGGTAACTACGAGTTTCTCTTACCCAGGATGAACGGCAAAGATTGGTGTCAGGAGCAGGTGAAGATTCGGAGTCATGGGCAGGTGCAGAATCAACAGTTGGAGCTAGTTCAGGGGGATCAGGTGGGGAGGTATCAGACTCAATTGTAGCAAAATCACCTATAACAGAGATAGAAAATAACTCGACAGAAGGGTTTGTAAAAAATAATGAGTCAGTAGAAACTGAAGTGTGAAACTTAGAGAGAGAGGAGAACATAGTGTTTTCCCAAAATGTAACATGTCTAGAAATGCGAAGTCGATTAGAAATAGGATCCCAACATCGGTAACCTTTGTGTTCTACCCCATAACCTAAAAAATAATACAGACGAGCATGAGGTTTTAATTTGGTATGTTTATGAGGTTGTAAAAGAATAAAACATGCACAACCAAAGGTCTTAAGGATTTTATAGTTTGGAATTTTGCCGTATAATTTTTTTTATAGTTTGGAATTTTGCCATATAATTTTTCAAAAGGAGATAGATTTTGAAGTATTGAGGTAGGTACCTGATTAATATTATACACAGAAGTGAGTGGTACTTCTCCCCAAAAATTTTTTGGACAGGAACTGGAGAGGAGAAGAGCACAAACAGAGTCTAAAATATGACGATATTTTCGTTCTGCTCGGCCATTTTGATGTGAAGTGTGAGAACAGGAACGTTGAATGATTGTACCTTCTTGTTGAAGATAATGAAGCAAAGATGATTTCTAATATTCCATGGCATTATCTGTGCGAAGAATTTTAATTGTTTAGGAAAATTGAGTTTTAATCATATTTGCAAATGTAACATAAATATGTGGTAACTCTGAACGATTTTTCAGAAAATATATATAAGTAAAACGAGAATAATCATCAATAAACAACACAAAATAACGAAAGCCATTTACTGAAGAAACAGGAGAAGGTCCCCAAATGTCAGAACGAATTAAGTCAAATAGACTGGCAGAAATAGATTTATTATGATTAAAAGATAATACGGGTTGTTTGGCAAGTTAACACTCTAAACATTGAAATGACTCAAATTTTATGGAACCCAACAATCCACGAGAAACTAAAGACTGAATTTTATTGGCAGAAGCATGACCAAGGCGAAGATGCCATTAAAGAATAGGAGAAGTGGCAGTAGTAGCGGCAGAAATAGATCGTTAAGGAAGATGAAGAAATATGAGCTCAAATAATCACCCCACCCTGCGACGCGCCCCAAGAATCTGTCCCGTCTGCAGATCTTATACCTGACAACCAAAATGAGAAAAATTTACATTTAGTCCTTTTTCACATAATTGACCAACCGAGATAAGATTTAGTGACAGGTTTGGAATATAGTGAGTATCGGAAAGGCTAAGATTAGAGGTAGAGGCATGACCAGTATGAGTGATGTGCATTTTAGTTCTATTTGCTGTTTGTATTGGGGATAAGAAAGAAGCAGGTGTAGTAGAGGACAAGATTTAATATCAGTGGTCATATGGTTACAACAAGCAGAGTCAAAAAGGCAATTTGAATTACCTAGAATGACAGACATGGCGGCAGAGGAGTTGGAAGAGATAATCTATTTGAGTAAGACCTCAAGATCACTCATTGTGATGGCAGTAAAGGTGTCTGTGGTAGCAGCACTGACTGAGGTCGAGCCAGTTTTGGAGAAAGTCTTGGTTTTAGAATATCCACCCTTTGGTCATGGTGGGCAATTGGACAATGCTCAAGAATGTGACCATGATCATGGCAACATCTGCATTCTACAGTAGGGCAATTAGCAAAATTATGACCAGGTTTATTACAATTCTTACATAGTTGATTGCTATATCTCATATTTGAAGATCGTGTGATTGCAAGAGCTAATTCAAAATTTGATTGCCTGCCAAGACCAAGTCATGTTTCCTCAAAGATAAATTCTTGGATAGCCGTGTTCAAAGTTGGGAAAGGATGTCGATGTAGCAGAGAGGCACGCACAGCTTCATATTCTGGTCAAAGAGCCATAAGAACTTGGATTAGGTGAAGATGATCTTCACTAATCTTTATCTGAGATAACTGATTCCATATTGGCTAAACTTGTGCCAGAAAATCATTAACAGATTGGCCAGTTTCTTATTTGAGGTTGTGCAAAGTAGTCCATAGCTGAAAATAATGTGCAAGACCAGTAGTTTGATATCGATTTGCTAAGAAATCCCATATTGCTTTTGCCATATCAAACTCAGCAAATTGAATGTGAATGGATGGAATCGATATGTTGTGGAACCAAGTGATGACTTGATGATTTTTGCTATCCCAATCTTCGAGGCGATCTTCGAATTTGGTATATGGTTCGTTTTGCTCTTTGGTGGGTTGAGTGATATCTCTGGTAACTAGACGCCAAAGCTTGTGCCCAATCAAGAAACTTTTCATTCATTGAACCCAAACGTTGCAGTTGGATCTAGTCAAAATTGTTGTAATTGGTTTTGCAACGTCTGATTTATCCATTTTAAGGAATACAAAAGAAAATGGATGATAGAACTGGAATCTAACAAAATAGAGGCCAAATTTGGATTCAGAAGGTCCAAAAACTTCAAGAATTGGTCTGATTTTTTCAAGAACCGGTTCAAAAATGGTCGAACCAGTAGGTCAAATTTTTTTGGAATGGTTCGATCAACAGGAGGTTCTGAACAGTGCAGAATGCAGATCGGGTCAGGCAGAATGCGGATTCGGATCAGTCAAAGCGCAGATCCAGGTAGGTTAGAGAGCGGGCGGATGATGACGTGGTCTGACACATGGCATACACGTGGACTGACAGCTGCTAACGTGGATATGACTTGTCACCAGCTGGATTGACAGGTGGAGATGACGTGGCTTGCCACATGGGGGATACGTAATTTGACAATTGCTGACGTGTGAACTATGTGGCGATGATGTGGCGTTGACGTAGCATTGACGTGGTCGTCTTCAACCTCTGGCTGTGCATGGAGAGCGTGGAGCACGTGAAACACAGGTCAGTGTCTTTGATCAGCGTGAGAGGGCGCGTGAGGTACTTTCTGGAGCTCCGGTTGGTCTTGAAATTTTTCTGGTGACTAGTTCTTCCTTTTGGTGTGATCAAAATGAAATTTTGACATGTGCATGGAAAGATTTCAGTAGGGCCGTGGTTTGAAATGAAGAACAGAATAAATGCACAGCAATTAGATCAAATATCAAAGAATGGCTCTGATACCATGTTAATTGAGAGAATATTTCTTAAAGAATTATATCAAATCGTGTTGATAGTTTATTTACAGAGGTATTTTTAGCCATTTATACATGATTAATGGCATAATCTATGGCATGATTTATGGATTATACATGTGAGGTAGAGCTGAAAGTTTGACATTTATACAAACAGCCTACAGACAATCTATACCTAACATTGACTTTCAAAAGATTGACATTAACAATTTGTGATACCAAAAAGTAATATAAAATTATTTTTCTTTTTCTCCATTATTGTATTCTTATTGCTTTATATTTATTTATTTTCATAACACATTATCAGTATAATTCTCTACTAATTTGTTCTAGCATATAAATTTGAGGTAATTGTTCTAAATTTTCTTTATGCTTTTAGGTATGTGTTGTTCATAGTTTATCTATGACTATTTTTCTATTATTATATTGTATGTATCTAATAACTTACTAAATAATTATAGTAATAATATTATTGTTGGATTTGTTTGGTGCGCAGTATGTATATTTCTTTTATTTGTTTTATCATATTGTATAATTGTTTTTTTTTAAGGATTTTTTCATTAAAGAAATCCTTAATTTAGTTTTTGGTTGATAATGTATCACGTTCATGTTAATTAAATTTATTCACCAGCTATTATGTTTTAATTTTCATAGTATTTACTTATTTCCAAACGTTATTTCATGTCCATCTCAAGAGAATTAATTTTACTTGTATAGTATCAAATTTATTTCTCTTTTCCCACTTGCTCTTACGACATCCTAGTTTTATATTTTTGATTTGTGCATACAAAAAAAATACTAATATTAGTTTTATATTGTTTTAGCTTCATAAATATTTGTTTTATGTATTTGCACTGTATATATAAATATACTGCCATGTCTAAATATATATTTTGTTTTGATTCTTTGTTTTCAAAATATTTATAATTATTTACTTTTCATTGTTAATACTACTTTTATCTAATTATTATTTTGTGTGATAGTTTTATGATGTCCAATCTCACAAAACTTGAGTTTGTTGCACTTGATATTATGGGGAAAAATTATCTATCATAGATATTAGATGCAAAAATTCATTTAGATGCTATGGGTCTTAGAGATACTATCAAAGAAGAAAATAATACTTCAATACAAAATCATGTGATAGCAATGATTTTTCTTTGTCACCATTTTGATAAAGGGCTAAAAGTCGAATACCTTACTATAAAAAATCCACTTATTCTATCCAAAAATTTGAAGAAAATGTATGACCACCAAAAGATAGTAATTCTCCAAAAAATTCATTATGATTTACAAAATTTAAAAACTGTATGCGAATATAATTCTGTAATATTTAGAATTAGCTCTGAATTAAAATTGTGTGGAGAAAAAGTAACTGATGATGATATGTTAGAGAAAATTTTCTCTACTTTTTATGCCTCAAATCTGCTCCTGCAGCAGCAATATCGAGAAAAAGGTTTTAAAAAATATTTTAAATTAATTTCATGCCTTCTTGTAGCAGAACAAAATAATAAGCTATTAATGAAAAATCACGAGGCATGTCCTACTTGTTCTACTCTATTTTCTAAAGTAAATGTTGTAACATATAATAATAATGAAAATATAAGAGGATGTGGTCATAGTCGTGGCCATAGTTGAGGTCTTGGTTGTGGCCGCGGTCGTGGTTGTAGTTATGGTGGTGGTCAAAATAATTATCATGGTAGTTACAATAATAATTCTAATTCTAAAAATACAAATTACCACCAGAAGTGAGATAACAATGATGCAAAACAAGACAATGTAAAAAGCGAAAAAAGTAAATGTTATTGATGTGGTATGACTAGACATTGGTAATGTACTTATTGTACGTCTAAACATCTTGTTGAGCTTTATTAAGCATCATTAAAGTAGAAGGAAAAAAAATATGGAGACCAATTGTGTTTTTAAAAATAATGATCTTATCGATATAACACATTTAGATATGACTAATTTCTTGAACCGGTTGAGAAGGAAAATTGATTAAGAAATATCAAGACATCGTGAAAGTTTATTTTGTGTACAAGCTTTTATTTTATCTTATGTGTTGTTTATTTATTTATTTTTTACTTTATTGTATTTTTTTTTATTTTCTTAATGTAATATTTTCCCTTATTTATTAATAATATTTCTAAAATATTTTGTTTTGTTTTATTTCAATCCGCTTTGATTGAATCCATGACAAATGAAGAAGATATATGTATTGTGGATAGTGCAACCACACATATTATTCTTAAAAATGCAAAATATTTTTCTCCTTTGAAAATGGGTGAAGTGATTGCTACTACAATATCTGATAACACAATAATAATTGAAGAAGGCTCCAGAAGAGCCAATATATTATTACCAAGATAAGGAAAATTTATCATAAATAATACATTATTTTCTCCAAAGTCTCATAGAAATTTGTTAAGTTTTAAAGATATTTGTAGTAATGGATATCATATTGAGACTATAAATGAGAGGAATCAAGAATACCTCAATATTACAAAGATTATTTTAGGTGAGAAATATGTATTAGAAAATTTTCTTGCACTTTCCTTTGGTAATTTGTACTATACAAAAATTAATACAATTGAAGCAAATCTTATAGTAAACCAGAAGTTTATAGATCCAAATATTTTTATTATTTGGCATGACCGATTGGGCATCCTGGTTTAATAATGATGAGAAAAATTATTAAAAATTTGCATGGGCATCCATTGAAGAACCAGAAGATTCTCTAAGGAAATGAATTTTTCTGTGCTGCATGTTCTCAAGGAAAATTAATTATAAAACCATCACCAGCTAAAATTAAAATTGAATCACCTACATTTCCGTAACGTATTCAAGGTGATATATGTGGACTTATTCATCTACCGTGTGGACCATTTAGATATTTTATGGTTTTAATAGATGTTTCTACTAGATGGTCACATGTGTATTTACTATCATCACGCAATTTAGCATTTGCAAGATTACTTGCTCAAATAATTCGATTACAAGTACAATTTCTATATCATCCAATTAAGACAATTCATCTTGATAATGTTGGTGAATTTACATCCCAAACTTTTAATGATTTTTGCATATCACTTGGGATAAAAGTTGAGCATCCTGCAGCACATGTTCACAAGCAAAATGCACGTCAAGGAAAATTAATTATAAGACCATCACTAGCTAAAATTGAAATTGAATCATATATGTTTCTGGAACGTATTCAAGGTAATATATGTGGACCAATTCATCTGCCATGCGGACCATTTAAATATTTTATAGTTTTAATAAATGCTTCTACTAGATGGTCACATGTGTATTTATTATCATCACGCAATTTAGTATTTGCAAGATTAGTTGCTCAAATAATTCGATAACAAGCATAATTTCTAGATCATCCAATTAAGACAATTTATCTTGATAATGTTGGTGAATTTACATCCCAACCTTTTAATGATTTTTGCATGTCACTTAGGATAAAAGTTGAACATCCTATAGTACATGTTTACAAGCAAAATGGTTTAGCAGAATCACTTATTAAATGCCTTAAATTAATAGTTAGACAATTGCTTATGAGGACTAAACTCTCTACTTCAGTATGGGGACATGCTATTTTACATGCAACGGCACTTATACGTATTAGACCAATAAGTTACTATAAATTCTCCTCGTTACAATTAGCTTTTGGTCAAGAGCCAAATATTTCTTATCTTAGAATTTCTAGATATGCGGTATATGTTTCTATTGCTCCACCATAAGGTACTAAGAAAAAAAGATTAGGAATATATGTTGGATATGAATCTCCTTTAATAATTAAATATCTTGAGCCATTAACAGGAGATATGTTTATGGTGCGATTTACAGATTGTCATTTTAATGAAGCAACATTCCCAGCATTAGGGGGAGAAAATAAAAAGGTGGAAAAGAAAATAACATGGAATACTTCATCATTGTCCCATTTAGATCATAGAACAAAATAATGGGAACAAGAAGTTCAAAGGATAATCCATCTATAAAAATTAGCAAATCAATTGCCAGATGCACTTGCTGATATAAAATGAGTAATAAAAACTCATATACTGGTGGTCAATGTTTCAATTCATATTGATGTCACAGAAGGGCAATCTGTTAATGAATCTTGAACACGCATGAAGAATGGAAGACCTATTGGTTCTAATGATAAAAATCCTTGAAAAAGAAAAATAGTAAATAATAAAGATTATTTTATTGAGAAGACAGATACTAACATAAATGAACTTCTTGAAAAAGTACAAATACCTAAAGTTGGTAAAAAAATAATGAGATCTTAATAAATTATGTTATTTCTGAAAAAAGATGGAATATAAAAGAAATGGTTGTGGACTACAATTTTGCATATAATGTAGCATTAGATATTATGAATGAAAATGTGGATCTTGAACTATAATATGTTCAAGAATATTGAAATAGAAATGATTGGCCTAAACGAAAGATGCAATACAAGCAGAATTGAATTCACTTAAAAAGTGTAAAGTTTTTGGACCAATAGTCCAAACATCTGAAGGTGTGAAATCAGTAAGATACAAATGGGTATTTTTGGAAAAAAGACATAAGAAAAATTATATCGCAAGGTACAAAGCAAGACTTGTTGCACAAGGATTTTCATAAAGACCAAAATTGATTATGAGGAGACATACTCTCCTATGGTGGATGTAATAACTTTTAGATATTTTATTAGTTTGGCAGTACATGGAATACTTGATATGTGCCTAATGGATGTAGTCACAGCTTACCTATATAGCTCATTTGATAATGATATCTATATAAAAATCCCTAAAGGATTTAAAATGCCAAAAAAATACAATGCAAGTTCTCAAGAAATTTATTCAATTAAATTACAAAGATCTTTGTATGGATTAAAACAATTTGGACACATGTGGTATAATCATTTTAGTGAATATTTGATAAAAGAAGTTTATAAAAATGATCCAATTTGTCCATGTGTTTTTATAAAGAAATATGAATATGAGTTTGCCATAATTACTGTTTATGTTGATGATTTGAATATTATTAGAACTCTTGAAGAAATTCTCAAAGCAGTAGGTAACTTGAAAAAAGAATTTGAAATGGAAGATCTTGGAAAGACAAAGTTTTGTCTCGGTCTACAAATTGAACATTTAGCAAAAAGAATTTTTATTCATCAATCAAATTATACAGAAAAGGTCCTTAAACAATTTTATATGGACAAAGCACATTCATTGAGTAGTCCAATAGTTATTCGATCACTTGATGTGAATAAGGACCCTTTCAGGCATCAAGAAGATAACGAAGAAATTCTTAGTCCTCAAGTGCCATATCTTAGTACAATAGGCGCACTAATGTATCTTGCTAATAATACGAGGCCTGATATTGCTTTTTCATGCAATTTGCTAGCAAGATATAGTTCTTTGCCAACTCGAAAACATTGGAATGATATTAAGCACATATCTTCAAGGAGTTATTGATTTGGGTTTGTTATATACAAATAAATCTAGATCTCAATTGGTTGGTTATGCAGATGCAAGGTATTTATCTGATCCACACAAAACTTGATCTCAAATGGGCTATTTATTCACATATGGTAATATAACTATATCTTGGAGTTCTACAAAGCAAACAATAGCTGCTACTTCCTCAAATCATGCGAAGATAATAGCAATTTATAAAGCAAGCCGAGAATGTGTTTGGTTAAGATAAATAACTCAACATATTCAAGAAATGTGTGGTCGGTATTTAGATAAAGAAATCCCAACAACAATATATGAAGATAACGCAGCTTATATTGCTCAATTAAAAAAAGAATATATTAAAGGAGATAAAATAAAACATATTTCATCAAAATTCTTCTTTACACATGATCTTCAAAAGAATGGTGAGATTAGTATTCAACAAACCCACTGCAACATTTAAAAAACTAGTTCATAATATTGGAATGTGTCGTCTCAAAGATCTTCAGTGATATTATAAATAGGAGGAGTTTAGCATTGCACTCTTTTTCCCTTAACTAAAGGTTTTATCCCATTGAATTTTCCTAGTAAAGTTTTGAAGAGGCAGTATACTATTTACATACAAGAATATTGTACAATTTTTCTTTCACTAGTTTTTTTTTTTTCCACTAGGTTTTTATTAGGTTTTAATGAGGTATATTCTTTGCAAAGATGGGTATCTAAGGGAGAGTATTATGAATAAATTAGAATAAATGTATATAACTAATGACTTTTAAAATCCTACAACTCATCCTTTATTTCATTAGGTTGTATATTCTTAAATTTATTGTAATTGTTCTCTTAAGTTAATTGTGTTGTAATCTATGTTAATCTTACACCATGAGTAGAGATACTTGTAGCATTGTTTGTGACACCAAAAGGCAATATAAAATTATTATTCTTCTTCTCTATTCTTGTATTCTTATTGCTTCATATTTGTTTATTTTGATAACATTTTAGAACTTTTCCTTTATTATTATAGCCATTATTATAGCCATAATAATTCAATTTGTTTTATTGATTTTTTTTTTCTTATGATCTCATATTGGTTTCTATATGTACATGGATAGTTTGGGCTGTTGGTGAGTAATATGTTAGACTAAATTGATATCTTTAATTTGACAAATTTTTTAATTGAAATCAAATTAAAATAATATGAAACCAATAATTTTAGGTTAATTTTGTTTATTAAAAATTATATCGGGTTTGATATAAATTGAATTAAACTTTATATCAATTTTAAAATTTAATTGATTTTCAGTAAACACTTATTTTAACTTTATATATATATATATATATATATATATATATATATATATTAAAAATTTATTAATTTTCTTTAAAATTATATCATTGAATATTTAATTATATTATTATTTTTAAATATTAATTAACAATATATAAAACTTAATATAAATGTGTATAATATTTTGTTAAAATATATAAATTATAAAGTTTTAATATCAATAAAATTATAAAAATATAAACAAAGATCTCTGCTCTCATCCCGAATTCACCGTAAATCCAATTTATCCCATCTCGCTTTTGTGTCAATCATTCATGGAGCAAAGATGAGAATCTTAAAACATGTCCACCTCATCCCATTGCAATTCGTAGTATAACCATTAAAATAAAAATAAAAGACAATGAAATTTTTTAATAAATATAAAATATTATTAAATAAAATTGCTATAAAATTATCTTCTAAATATTATTAAATATTTTGATGGTATATTCAAATAATAATCCTTTTTATATTATTATAATTTAATAATTTATAATGTTTTTTATATTTATTTATTACGTCGGGTTATTTTGGATTATAATGATTTAAAATTTTATTAAATCATAAATTAAATTTGTGAAAATTTGATTTGTTTATTTTTTCAATTATATCTAATCCTATATATCTGTAAATCATAATTTTCGATTTTATTTTGATTTAGATGAAGTGATGGATTTGATTGGATTAAAGTTTTTTTTTTTTTCAGCCTTAATATAAGCTACTATTGATATTAAGGGTGGCAAATGAATATCTTAGGGTGGATATGGTTATAGATTGGATTAAAGCACATCAGAAGACTTGACTAACATACAATTGGCTAATATTAAGGGTGGCAAATGAATATCTTAGGGTGGATATGGTTATAGATTAGATAGGTTGGGTCTACATAAGTTAGATGGTATGTCATTTATTTGCTTATTTATCTCTTTAATTATTATTTTATCAATTTTAAAATATTTATCGTTTAAATTTTTGATATTTAGATTAAAAAAATATTAAATTGTCATAATTTTAAAATAAAAAAACTAAAATACTCTTTATTAATTTTGATGTAAAAAAATAATTAATATAAATATTTAATGAAAAAATAAATGAAGAAGAAAATTGAAAAAGAATAAATACATTTTTCAAATTTTAAAATAACAAATAAATTGAAAAAAAAAATTAAAATGTCAAATATTTTAGAATGAAAAGAATATATGATACCGTATTCATTTATTCATACTTATCTTATCCCGTTCATCAATCCTTCTATTATATAAAAATGATTTATTTTATAATATTTAAAATAATTTTTTAATACATATTTGCAAGACTAACATAATACACCATAGAAATAGGATATAATTTTAGACCCGTAAAGCACATTGTCGGCCAGAAAAAGATTTGCCTAATGTATACTATTGCCTAATATTCACGCCCCCTTCCATTTAGTTCTATCCTTTCATATGATAATAATAATAATAATAATAATAATTGAACGAAAAGAGTAAGAAAATTTCGAAGAGTCGTAGAATTTACTGGAGAGGGGGTGAGGTGGCACAAATGTATTGGTTTAGAGTTTTTTAAAGAATAATAATAAAATAAAGTCTTTATAACCAAATCGAAATTTGGATATTTTTAAAATGAAATTTTTAGAATTAAACCATCGAAAAAAATCTTCATACCGAAATAATCTCGAAATTTAGGTCTAATGGGATGATTATTATGAGATGGAACAAAATAGAGATTTGAAAATTTTTCATTTTTAAATAATTAAAAATATATATTTTTTCAGTTTAAATTTATAATTAAATCAATACATAAAACAAAAACAAAAATCAAACTTTATAATAGATAATGAAAAAAATTTATTTATAATCCACTAAACTAAAATAAAACCAATAATTTTAGGTTAATTTTGTTTATTAAAAATTATATCGGGTTTGATATAAATTGAATTAAACTTTATATCAATTTTAAAATTTAATTGATTTTCAGTAAACATTTATTTTAACTTATAAAAATTATATATATATATATATATATATATATATATATATATATATATATATATATATATATATATATATATATATATATAATTTCATATTAAAAATATATCAAAATTTATTAGTTTTCTTTAAAATTGTATCATTGAATATTTAATTATATTATTATTTTTAAATATTAATTAATAATATATAAAACTTAATATAAATATGTATAATATTTTATTAAAATATATAAATTATAAAGTTTTAACATCAATAAAATTATAAAATATAAATAAAGATCTCTGATCTCACCCCGCATTCACCGTAAATCTGATTTATCTCATTCCGTTTTTTTGTCAACTATTCATGGGGCAGGAATGAGAATTTTAAAACATGCCTCACCTCATTCCATTGCAATTTGTAGTATAACCATTAAAATAAAAATAAAAAACAACGAAATTTTTTAATAAATGTAAAATATTATTAAATAAAATTGCTATAAAATTATCTTCTAAATATTATTAAATATTTTGATGGTATATTCAATTAATAATCCTTTTTATATTACTATAATTTAATAATTTATAATATTTTTTATATTTAATTATTACTTCGGGTTGTTTTGGATCATAATGACTTAAAATTTTATTAAATCATAAATTAAATTAGTGAAAAATTTGATTTGTTTATTTTTTGAATTATATCTAATCCTATATATCTAAATCATAATTTTCGATTTTATTTTGATTTAGATGAAGTGATGGATTTGATTGGATTATTTTTTTTTTTTCAGCCTTAATATAAGCTACTATTGACACGTGAAGCACATCAAAAGACTTTACTAATGTACAATTGCCAAATATCTTACGGTTGATATGATTATGGATATGGTTATGGATATCTTAGGGTGGATATGGTTATGGATTGGCCAGGGTGAAAATAGGTTGGGTCTACATAAATTGGATGGTATGTCATTTATTTGCTTATTTATCTCTTTAATTATTATTTTATACATTTTAAAATATTTATCATCTAGAATTTTAATATATAAGTTAAAAAAATTATCAAATTGTCATAATTTTAAAGTAAAAATGCTAAAATATTTTTTATTGATTTTAATATAAAAAATAATTAATACAAATATTTAATGGAAGAATAATTCTATATTAAAAAATTTTTTAGATAAACTAAATCTATTATGTCACGCCCCAAACCCGAGGGCACGTGACCGGCACTAGGATACGGAAAATGCACGTGGCTACCAGTGCCCGTAGTAAGCATAACCCAAAACACACAATTGAAAAGCTCAACTGAAAAGGGCTATGGGTCAAAATGAAGTAAGCATAAACCAAATAAAACACAACATAAATTAAAATCTTATTGGGCCAACAACTCATTTATTCCATAAATAAAATAACTTACATAAGGATTCTGCTTAACAATAAACTACAGCTCTTCAAAATACATAACTGAATAATAATAATGTACAAGTACAAAGGTAACATTGCGGAGTTCTAGAGTTAAAATTACAAATGTACATCTATTACATATATTTTTGAATACTCAACAATACAAACTACTGCCGAAGAAAGATTGGCAGTTTACTCAGTTACAATTCCTTTACAAGCTCATTGCCTGACCTGAAAACAACGAAATGAATAGGAATGAGCGTTCGACTCAGTGAATGATACCAGCTAATATATTAAACTGGTATCCTACAGATAGAATTATAATGCACATGCTATGCACTATGCCACAGAAATAGACAAATCATCCAATTAAGCAAGAATGGGGTATGGTCCACAGTACCATACTGATACTCAATACTCAATATGGGGAGCTAATCCCCCTATTCTGACTCTTTGAATCCAAATAATCTATCTCTTATATCCAAGGGGGCCGGCCGTCACTGGTCTGTACCACGCAGCCCTGACCCGACTGACAGCGGCCCTGGCGATGAGCAGGCCCGACCAACATCCATCAGTCATAGCTTATTTTCTAAATCCATCATAATCCAAATCATAACCATAACAAATCTATAGTCCTAGGTGGTACTGTATCCTCCCGACCTTCATCCACCAATTACAATCACAATATGGCACAGAATACAGAATATCAATTCATCATTCATAGTCAAATGTTACATGCTTATATATACAGTAGTAGTGCATAATATACATATATATATACACACAGCAATGCATATAAAATGGAAAGAGGATAATATATCAGTGAGTATCACTCACCTAACTGTCGATGCTTCCAACCGGCTTCCCTTAGAAGAGCAGCCTTGGAACCAAGAAGACGCTAGACACCGACACCTCGCAACAACGGATATCAGGATAAGAATTACACTGAACCCAAAGACAGACTTGACAATCTAACAATAACTACTCTAAGGACAACCAAATATAAAATAACTTATTTAAAGACTGAAACACAAGGATTTCGGGTTAACCTTCACAAATTTTGAGCATATGGATGTCGAAAATTGCGCCGGAACGTCGAAACAGAACTGCTGGACTGCCCCACGCGCCGCCGCCACGTGCCACCGCTGCTGGTGGCGGATCTGAGGAAGCTCCACACCAGCAGGTTCACCTCGATGCCAAGATCATGGAAATGGTCACCACTCGCCGTCACTCGCCCTCCAGCCGCCAGAAAATGCCTCCAAAGTTTTGGGTTATGTTTTCCGATCTCTTCCTCTGGTGGTCCTTAGGGGGCAAGGTAGGTATCAAAATGAAGCTCTCATCCTCATGAGTTGAACGAGACTGACCTTGCTTGATTTGGCTATCAGAGTCGGCCGAAATCTGTAGTTGAAGTCCTCCTCTCCTCGCATACGTCGCCATGCCGCCGCTGATCATCATGCTGCCACCTCCCTCAAGATCGTCGGACCATCCTCTACCCAGCGGTGATGGCGATGCTCACCACCGCCCACTATAACTCACCCAGCAGCCCCCCTCTCTCTCAGTCTCTCTGTTTCTCTCTCCCCCTTCCTCTCTCCCTTCCCGTTTCTGCACCAATCCAAAACGCCCCGTTTCACTTCTTTGACCAATCAGATACTTTCTTTTTCTTCTTCTTTTTTACTTTCTTACAACACAGTTAGTTACATATATATATATATTCTAAACCTTATAATATAAATATAATACTACACATATATATATACAAATTACCAATAATAATAGTGAAAATAATAATAATAATTCATAATAATAGTAATTATAACGAAAATCCAAAAATCTAATAAAGATACTATAATCAAACTTATAATATTAATTAATACCTTTATTAATACTCAAATATCAAAATACAATCCAAAATACAATTCTTCAAAAATCTGCATTAACATTATCATAATAATATACATATATAATATTGTAATAAAATTACCATTAATAATGCATATTCAAATAGTATGAATATTTATAATTTAATAAAATATAGATTCAATTCTTACTTTAATAAGAAAAATAATAAAATAATATATTTCCGTACGAAAATAGAATTTTATAAAATAAATGAAAATTCAGAGTGTTTCATATTATATCATTTATAAATTAAACTAATAAAAATATGATATATTAATTAATAATACCGAGTCACTCCTTAAAAGGGAAACTGTTTTGAGACCTATTAAGCACGTCATTTTTCTTCTATATTATTCTATTTGGATACTGTTTTGAGACCTATTTAACGGGGAAGAGAGAGACCTATCTTCCCATGCATAGAATCATTCAACCACACTCCAACCCAAAAAAAGATGGTCCGTCCTTCATTTGCCTCGTTTTCTAATTGCACTTTCATCCCTGAACGGCCCCCTGCAACAGACTTTCAGTTCGGATTACAAAACAGAGACAGTTTTGCTAGCCCAGTTAGAGATATGGTTGCTAAAAAAATTGCCAATCAAACTACTGTAAGACGCTCTGCAAATTTCCAACCTCCCATTTGGGGTTATGATTTTGTGCAATCACTTAATAGTGAATTCAAGGTATATTGTATTTACTAGTTATTGTTCTTTTTTTTTTTTTCCCCTCTATGATGCACTTTGTTGCTTTGTTACTAAAATGATGCTAGCCAGCCAAGGTACAAGTATGGGATTAGCATGAAAATGATGCCAGAGAATTGAAAAATAAAAATATGTTTTGAAATGCAGGAAGAATTATACACAAAGCGAATTAACAAGCTGAAAGAGGGGGCGAGGTTGATGCTCAATCAAACCATGAATACTTTGGATCAGCTTGAACTAATTGATACATTGCAAAGACTTGGACTATCTTATCACTTTGAAGATGAAATAGAGAGGATTCTAATGACCATTTACAACCATAATTACAGTGATAATACACAAATCATGAACCAAAAAAATTTATATGCTACAGCTCTTGAGTTTAGACTCCTAAGGCAACATGGGTATAAAATACCTCAAGGTAATTAAAAAAGATCTAAACTACTATGTTTTTAAAAATTTAACTATTTGATTAACTTGAAGTGTTATATAAACTGCAGAGATCTTTAATAGTTTCCAAGATGAGCTGGGAAACTTCAAAACTTGCTTATGTGATGATATAGAGGGAATACTATCTTTATACGAGGCAGTATACCTTTCAGAAGAGGGTGAGAGTATCTTACAAGTAGCAAGAGATTTTACAACAATTTTTCTCAATAAGTATATACAACAAAACAAAGACGATCAATCGATTTTGATAACTCATGCATTGGAGCTTCCATTACGTTGGAGAATGTTGAGGTTGGAGGCCAAGTGGTTCATTGATGTATGCGAGAGAAAACAAGACATGAATCCTCTTTTGCTGGAACTTGCTAAGTTGGACTTCAATAATGTGCAGGCAACATACCAAGACGATCTAAAATATGTGTCACAGTATGTTTTTTTTTCTTTTTTCCTCTCTTTTATTAATTTAATTTAGGACTTTAAATTGGTAAATTTATAGCTATAGAAAAGATTTTATTATTATTGTGCTAAAAGTAAAGTTTAGAAAGAAAATATTTCAAATTCTAAACCAATATGATAAGTTTATTTTTCTAAATCTGTCTTCAAAGAGAGAGTACTGACAAAAAGTTTTTTTTTTGGTCTAGTAGTAGAAAACTCATGTATTCATGTTCAATAATATGCGGCTGATCATGATATTATTTTGTCAAAAAGGTGGTGGAGAAATACAGGTCTTGGAGAAAATTTGAGCTTTGCAAGAGACAGGATAATGGAGAATTTTTTATGGAGTGTGGGTGTGATTTTTGAGCCAGAATTTGGATATTTTAGGAGAATGTGCACAAAGATTGGTGCTCTAATAACAACAATTGATGATATTTATGATGTTTATGGCACCGTGAATGAACTTGAATTGTTTACTGATGCTGTTGAAAGGTTAGTATGTTTTTTTTTTTTTTTTTTTTTTAGCAAGGAAGGGGGAATTAAATCTCAATTTATTATTTAGATCATATATGTACTTATCATTAGATTATATCTTGATATGTTAGTATTTTTTTTTTTTAAATACACTTCACATTCAAATTCATAATTTAAACAAGATATTTTATGTTATTGTTTTTTTAATTTTATAAAGATAATAAAAAATACTCAAATAATAAAAAAATAAAACTTTATTTTATATCATAATGTTCAAAAAATATCTCTAATTTCATGATAGATAAGTTTTATTGGATGAAAAAAAAAAAGATAATAAGTCAAGTTATTAATGAATTAAAACAAATAATAATTATTGTAATGTTTAAAATACATGCCTCTATCTATGAACGCACCTGTACATGAACCAGTGTGCTAATTATGTAATAATTCATTTTTATTATATGTTTTACGCCATGATTTCAGATGGGATATCAATGGAATAGAGCAGCTTCCAGACTATATGAAAATGTGCTTTCTATGCCTCTACAACTCAATAAACGAAATGGCTTTTGATACCTTTAAGGAACAAGGATTTCACATCATTTCTTACTTGAAGAAAGTCGTATGTATTGATAAGCTTTCCTAAAATCATTTTCTCTACCTACTTATTTTTGTTCATATATTAGTAACAATTTTAAATTTTGCAGTGGGCAGATTTATGTAAATCTTACTTTTTAGAGGCCAAGTGGCATCATAGTGGTTATATACCAACTTTGCAAGAATACCTTGATAATGCATGGATTTCTATATCAGGTCCTGTCATCTTAGTCCATGGTTATTTTCTTTTAAAAACTCCAATTACAAATGATGGTTTGAAATACTTGGAGGAGTATCCCAATATAGTTCGATGGTCATCCATGATTCTTAGACTGGCAAATGACCTTGGAACATCATCAGTAAGCAATTAGCTGCTTAATTAAATTTTTGCACAACCCTTTCTTCTTTTTCTACTTCTTGCTCTTGCAATATCACTTACAATTATATTTTGTTATTGTTATTTGTTAGGATGAATTAAAGAGGGGTGATATTCCAAAATCAATTCAATGTTATATGTATGAAACTGGCATTTCAGAAGAAAAAGCTCGTGAGCACATCCGATATTTAATTAGTGAAACATGGAACAAGATGAATAAAGAGCGAGTTATTGATTCTCCATTTTCAAAAACTTTTATCGGTATCGCAGTTAACCTAGCTAGGATGGCACAGTGCACTTACCAGCATGGAGATGGATATGGGATTCAGGACCGTGAGACTAAAGATCATGTTTTATCATTATTTGTTCATCCTATCCCTTATATGCAGAATTTTTCACCTGTTCCATGACCTTTTATGTGTATATGATATATAAGTCCATGTATTAATGAAGATCTAAAGTTTGTTTAATTAGCCCTTTTCAAGAAGTTCATGAAATAGAGTCAATTGCTACTCAAAAGTATATATATTTATATTCAAAGAATATAGCTTTCATTTAGGCATATAATGATGAGATACAAAAGATTTAAATCAGAAATACAATCAGCTGAAAATACAAAATAGAATCATAACAGATTTGAAAAAAATATTTGAGATATGGAATGAATGAATTGCAAGATTATCCAGTTCGGTAGTTAGATGATGGTTAGCTCCAGAATTGCTGGTAGAAATAGTATAATCATTGTTAGTTTGGGGTTTAGAAATAGTATAAACCATTGTTAGTTTGAGATTTAGAGATAATATAAATCATTGTTGTAAAATCCAGACCTAAAATCCCGATCAGACCAATTGATTGGATCGAAAAATTGGTGATCGATTGGACTGGAAAATTTGTGAATGGGGCCAATGACAATAAAATAACTTTCCTAATAATGTTAGCGACTGGACTCGATCACCGAGGCACTTTTAGTAAGTTTTCCACTACTCCAAGAAAAGTTCTTGTCTTATTTTCTCAAATCCATCAAATAACATATGCTAAAATAATTCAATTATTATAGTACCATCATGAATTTACATAATTATAGTACCAAAGAACATAATTATTATTAATAAAACTATTTAATATATTTATTATTATTTGAAATATTTCAATTATTATTAATAAATTTGCTAATTAATATTTACTTAATTAATTTATTTTATTTAGATATATTTTTGTTTATCATGATTTTTAATAGATAATATTAATTGTAATATGTTTTATATAATATTTATTATATATTTTAATTTAATTACAATTTAACCCCAATTCAATCCTAGTTAAACTTTTAACCCGTGACTTTTTGTCTTCATAGTTTTCAAAATAGAGTCAAATATGAATGCCTTGGTATAAACAATATATTTGGATAGTTAATTATTTTAAAGCTATACAATATTTTACATATATTGAAATGTAAATATTATTATCTATTTTTTTTAGTATGGAGAGAATGGAACTTGGGCCTATTGTTTCACTGATTCCAAGACCAGACCAAGTTTGAAAACCTTTGTATAAACAATATATTTGGATAGTTAATTATTTTAGAACTGTACAATATTTTACATATATTATACTATAAACATTATTATCAATTTTTTTAGTATGAAAAGGAAAAGATCGAACTTAAATCTATTGTTCTATTACTTAATTTGTATATATACTTATCATTAGAACTACAAATTAACAATTTTTGAAAAGCAAGAGCATTAGCAACTGCATTCGCTTCACAGTATATATGAATAACAATAGAGGTCATGGGACTAATATAATCTAAGCACTGGATCCATTGAACACTCCATTTCCAAGAGACATTCAAAGATTTGGATTGTAAAGAATTCACAACATAGGTGGACCGATAAATCTGAAAAAGTCATTTAATAGCATCAAAATTAGGTTTAGAGGCTTTGCCAAATATTAGAACATCATCGGCAAAAAGAAAATGTGAAGGAGCTGCATTGATAGGAGAGGCTCCTATAGGCATAAAGCAACCGGAGCCACTAGTGAAGAAGAAAATAACTAAGAAAATCTTCCACAATTCCAAACAGCAGCGGGGACAAAAGGTCCCCTATCTAACAAAGGGTCCCCTATCTAACTCCCCTAGAACATGAAAAATTACCCTTTAGCGCCACCTGGTAAAAGAATTGAAATTCTAGAAGACTGAAAAATTGAGAGAATCCAAGAGCAAAATGTAACATTGAAACCAAAAGCTAACAACACAGCTTGAATAAACTCCTAACTCATCGAATTCAAATGCTTTTTTAATGTCAACCTTGATGCCCATATATCCTTTCTTTTTCTAACTTTCAGAATGGCTTTACAATTTTGTTTGCTTGTCCTTCCTTTTCTAGGTTAAGGAGCTAGAGAGAAAACTAACGGAGCAGGAACAGCACTCGGAAGTCATTTTACTTCAACAAAAGGTCTTTTTTTTTTTTTTTCTTGATCTCAGTTTGCAGTAGACACAATAGAAAGACACTTATCATTACAAGCAAAATAATCATTAATCATTTCATAATTACTATGTTACACTATAACAATAGTTCAGTACCAAAATGAAAGCAGTGCATGCAAGTTCAAGATTTTCATGGTACTATAAGGACCACACCTAATGAAGCAAAAACCTATATAAGAGATGATGAAATACCGAGTGATTTTGAGTCTCATGTCCTAAGGAGTTCGAACTCAGTTAACTGACCTTTAAGTCATGGTTCTATATTGCCAAGAGGAAATGATAGTCTTTATAAGACATGAAATAGAAGACAATCAGTAAATGGAGAAATAGAGAACAAAGTCATACAACCTTCCTTCCATGACAAAAGGAGTAGGAAATCTGATCCTCCCAAAATTGCAAGGCTTATGAGACCAGCAAAGCCAATAGTCATAGGCACAGTTGCTCAAGGGCCCTTGGCGCACAAGAGAATTAACAGAGATCGGCAGTGACAAGGAATTAGGGAGAGGGATATATGCTAAGAAAAAGATTTGGTCTAGATAGTAGTAATACAAATTTAGTACTGATTTTTTTTTTTTTAATGTTACATACGTATTTTATCCTCAAAAATATAATTATGTATGTTTAGTATGAATCATTTTAAGATTGTAGAAATGAAATTGAAATTCCTTTTCTTTATTTTAATAATTTTAATTTTTTTTTTCTCTCTCTGTGGGGTATTGAATTCATAGTACGAAATCACACCTAAAAGATTTTGATTTCCCCCAACAAATATAAGGAAATAAAGGCAAGTAGACTAATCTATATTCGGATTTTCTATACGGCAATGAGTGTTAAGTGATTCTACTGAACTTAATTTAGGATTGAAAATTAAGAAAATTAAGAGATTCTATTGAAAATGAGTATCAGGTTAAAATATAAATATGCCACTAATTTTGAGATACAATTCAACTCAACTAATTCTTAATTTTAAAATTAATTCTGAACTACAATAATGAAAATTTAAAATATTTTAATTATTATTAGACCACTTGTTGTAGACAATTAGGTTGCATTTGGTTGTCTTAACATGACAACATGGGATAGGATAAGACAAGATAAGACAGCACAGGACTGGATAAATATTTAACTTATCTCACGTTTGGTGGACTGAGACTGAACTAATAATTTTATTTTGTTTTGTGTTTAGTTATCATAGCATATAATTGAATATTATGTAAAAATTATTTTAATACCCTTATCCAATTATGTATTTTATTGAAATGTTATTATGGACAAATCTTTATAGGAAAAGAAAAAAATATTAAATTTTTAAATGAACTAAAATTATCTTATAAGTAATTTCACAAAATTTAATTATAACAATTTTTAAAAATTTTCATGTTTATTTCATACATGAGAAATTAAGTTTATTGAAGGTAATTTGGAAATAATTTTTTTTATTGAGTTCTAAGGAAAAATAAATAAAATATTGAATTTTCAAGCAAAATAAAAATATTTTTATTGAGAATAATTCAGAAATAAATTTTATATTAATTGAGTTCTAAATAAAAAGAAATAAAATATTAAAATTTCAAACAAAATAAAAATATATGTTATTTGAGGGTAATTCATGAATAAATTTTTTATTAATTGAGACCTAAGGAAAAAAGAAATAAAATATTAAAATTTCAAATAAAATAAAATTATGTTTTATTGAGGGTAATTTGGGAATAAATTTTTTTATTAATTGAGACCTAAGGAAAAAAGAAATAAAATATTAAAATTTCAAACAAAATAAAATTATGTTTTATTGAGGGTAATTTGGGAATAAATTTTTTTTATTAATTGAGACCTAAGGAAAAAAGAAATAAAATATTAAAATTTCAAACAAAATAAAATAAAATTATATTTTATTGAGAGTAATTCGAAAATAAATTTTTTATTAATTGAGAGCTAAGGAAAAAAATAAAATATTAAAATTTCAAACAAAATAAAATTATGCTTTATTGAGGGTAATTCGGCAATAAATTTTTTATTAATTGAGACCTAAGGAAAAAAGAAATAAAATATTAAAATTTCAAACAAAAAAAAATTATGTTTTATTGAGAGTAATTCAGGAATAAATTTTTTATTAATTGAGACCTAAGGAAAAATAAAATAAAATTTTAAACAAAATAAAATTATATTTTATTTAGAGTAATTTGAAAATAAATTTTTATTAATTGAGTTATAAGGAATGGGCAAATAAGTTTTCTATAAAATGAAAGGATTAAAAAAAGGGAATGGGGCTGGACAAAAATCACTTTTTGTCCAGTTCTATTCATATATAAAAATACATAAAACACTAGACAAGTCAAATTTATCAATCCTCTCTAGTTCTAGCATGCAAAACAAACGTGGTCTAAAATAATCAAATAAATATCACTAAAAATAGGACAAAAATTTGAATTAAACGTGGTCTAAAATATCACCAATCACTAATTATGCCAAAAAAAAAAAAAGTAATATATTTGGAATCTATTTAAAAAAATTTCCCAAATTTGAGTTGAGAACATGTTTACCTCTAGTGAAATATGCTGCCTGTTAACCTCATGTCATGATAATCAAGGGAACTAATAGTCAGCGGTAAAAGGATTAACCTAATCTTAATTACTTACATGCATAATTAGTCGGAAACTGCCAAGCCTGTCATTTCAAAATATTCCTTAACCCTGTGCATTAGTGCTTAATTTATTATATAATCAGTCCATGCTTTAAGTACCATGATATAATGATAATTATGATCTAGCAAATATAATTATGCTTGATGCACTATGATATAATGATAATTATCATCCTAATAAATATAATTCTTATATTATTTTAAGTAATATTAACTCATATTAATAAATTCAATAATTTATGTAAAAAATAAAGAGAATATATTCATCAGTTTTTCCACCAAATTAATAATGCATTAATTTATAACTTATCAATTAATACTTATATACTTTTAATAATAATGCATGAATATAAACTCAACTTAAAATTATAAATTCTTTAAGTTATAATTTTTGTAAGTCAATATTTTTTATTTTTTATTATATATATAATAATTATATAATAATAAATAATTTTATAGTTTGATTATATTAAATATAATTATATAAATATTATTTACTCTTATTAGTTTAAATTTTTTATTTTTATTTTTATTTTTAAACTATAAAATAAAAATTATGTTTATTATATATACAATGGCATTTCTTCATAAATTTAATAGAAAAAATGTAGAAACTAGACGGAATTACTAGATAGTTTAACAGAGCTAAAAAATAGGGATTAATTAATTAATTTCTCAAAAAATATAAATGAATTAGTTAATTAGATCGAATATCAAGTACTACATAGTAATTTGTCCATAGTTAGATTCAAGATATATTAGATATCATTTAGTATATTTATCATCCACTTCATAGAAATTATTTCCTATTCCTAGGAAATAAACTTCTCGAAAATAATTATTTATTTGATTTGCATATAATTTTATGAAAAGTAAACTTTTTTGTTTGACTTAATAATAAATTAAAAAAATAATAATAATACGTTACTCCATTTACTTAATCACATTTAATGAAATGTAGATATGTCAATTTATATTTATCATCATCTAATGAAATTCAACTTCTTTAGCTCTAAACAAGTGTTCTTTTTCAAATTCAGGAAATAGACATTTTAATTTTAAGAATTTTTTTTTTTAATGATGGTTATCAAACAAACAAAAAATTTTCGCTTCCCAAAAGTTTTACTTTTTTAACTTATTTATCCTATATCAAACAATATCTTATATTCATTTTATTTGATAAATTATTCAATTATATATATATATATATATATTCATTTAATTGGTAACCAATGTGTATAATGTGGCATTAAAAATTATTGGTGGCAACCACCCAGGTTAGTCAGTCTCTGCAAATCCTATAAAATCATGGACTTCGGCCCATTGTATGTGATAACCACCTCCACAAATGGGCTAAGTCCAATTCGAAATCCTCGTTTGTAGGCTATGGAAATTTTTTTTTTTATTTTGCGAAAAAAATTTCCAGATAAAATCATCAGATAAAAAAAGAAAGATAAATATTTTTAATTGATTTTTTTTAAAATATATGTTTAATTAAAAATTCATTTTTTCAATATTATTTCTTTATGAATTATTTAATTTTGTTGTTCAGCAAAACTCATATTTATATGTTTCTTGTTTTTTTCTTATTTTTAATACATTGAAAATTTTAAAGAAAAATATTCTATACCATGAGATGGACGCTTTTTAGATTATAATGCAATGGATCCAATATTGTAATTGGAAAATTGATATATATTTTTAATGATTTATTTTTCTTAAATTTGCAATATTTTTTTTGAAAAAGTATTTTACAAAATGACTGGAGCATTAATTAGTTTATATAAAAACTTCAATTTTATCTTATTTATTCTAGTTGTTTTAAACATGAAACTTGGGCATTTCCAATGAACAATTGAACCATAAATATTCAACATTATTTAGAATATCTTAGCTTTAAATTTTACTTTTGTTAAATGAAGTAGAAAGTTATAATAAGAAATTAAACACAATTTAGTATGTATTAAAGTTTACGAGCTCGAATATGCGTTAGCTTATAAATAAATAAATATTGAAATCTACTTGTATAAAATTAATTGGTTTATATTTTATCCATCACCCATTTATTTATAAATTTTTTATATATTTTGTTATTATTGGGTATGAGATTCATTTCTCAACAATATATCCTGTTTATAATATATGTGTGAATATACACACTAAAATAGGAGTGACCACATGAATTCTTTTCTAGTGATATATTTATTCTGAAAGGGGCCTTTCTTGTTTTTTCTTTTTTTCCCACAAAATTTATAAATTCTAACGAATGAAAGGAAAAAATAATAATTTTCCATAAAAAATAAATTAAGAAATCCTTTTTTTTTTGTTTTGTTTTTAAAGAAAAACAATTAAAAGAAAAAAAGAAAGAAAACTGCATGCAGTAGAAGCCAAAAAAAGAAATGATGAGATGGGTTGGTGGGAAGGTGTGGGTTGTCTTTGTCTTTGAATCCCAAATACTATAAGAAGCCAAAAACCATGACAATAAACCAAAACATTTTTCTCGTTTTAGGGTTTTTTATATTTTTATTGCACACATCATCACCATTCACAACACTACAAAATTAAATCTCTGATTTGGTAGACAAATGGGTTTTCACTTCATTATCTTATGATATTTGTTTAATTGTAGTTTTGTGGTTTTCTTATGCTCTTGCAAATAGCAACCGTTTTGATTGAGTGAAGAAACTCCCAATATCCATTCTTTCTTTCTTTGCATAATTAATATCAACCGTCTGATGATGAACTAAGCAATCATCGGACAAGTCAGATATACACTTGATTCTTTGATGATGAATGTGAGAATGGGTCACTTGTGTCCAATAACTATTATTTTAACCAAATTAATGGGTTCCTACACTTCAAAAATAATAAGGGATAAAATTGACTTGAGAGTGTTATTATTTATTTTTCATTATCATGAATTAAGTTATATATCAAATTCAATTTTTATTAGCTCTTCTTCTTCAAATCCATATGCTACCAACAGTTTCAAGCTCTGCAAACCAATCAAAATTGTTAAAAATATTTCAAAAAATAAATTGAATTTGATTTATTAGCATATATATGGAGAAATCAATAAAAGAAATATAAATTAAATTAAATTAAATCCAAATCTTACTTTTTAGTCAAAATATTACCAAATAATTAGAAATAGAAAACAATAGGATTCAAATAATTTGAATTGGAAAAGAATAAGATTTGGTTATTTCATTGAAAAGAAATCATAATAAGCACCATATAATATAAACTATGCAAAATTGGATGTGAGTTATTTAATATTTTCTGCATTAGATAATAACAGGCTTGAACATAGACAGAGTTTGAGTGGATTTAATTACGTAGGTTAGCATTTATTTAATTAATATCAAATATAGAGTTTGAGGTTGAGTGAATTTTATAAATTATTTTGTATTTTCATTAATAAAAATAGTGTTTTTTTTTTTAGTTTCAATGGATTTAACCTGTGGTTTTTTTTGTGAAATTTTAAATAAATTTATCTTTTATCTGAGAAAATAAAAAAAATTGTAAGAGTTTCCAATTATTTTAGCTTTCTTTGCTTTCAACCTTTTTTTTTTTTTTTTATCTTATTTTCACTAAACTTTTTTTTTATCTTTTCTTTTTATCTCAATTAAGTAAGGAACTTGTATTTTTTTATTTTTATTTTATAAATACATGTATTTATATAAAATAGAATTTGATTTTTTGTTTTTAATTTTATAAACAAAGCATATTTAGAATAAAAATAACAATTGATTTCATTTAAATCAAAATCATGATTTTGTATTGATAAAAATTAAAGATAAATTGAATTTGATCAGTTTTAATTGATTTGTGGTTTTAATAATAATAGCAACAATTTTTCACATATATTGTTCTACTTAAGAGGGCTTCTAGGGTGTCTCAGAGATAATTTATCTCAATTAATTTGAAACCATTAGATCATGTAAATTTAATTATAGTCATTGGATTTAGTAACCAGTTATTTGTTTAAGCTGTATTTTAATTATGGAGACTTCACCTGCAACTTTTTTTATAGCTTATTCTTTCTAATAAATAATTTTTTTTATTTTTCTAACCAACCTTATTTATTTTTAATATATAAATTAAATTTTAATTCATTCATTTTTACTATCATTATTTTGATATTTATGTGAAATTATATATGATGTTATTGTATTACCCCTACTTTAAATAATTATATTACTAAATTACTCTCACTAATTTTGTTATTTATAATTTAAATTTTATATATATATATATATATATATATATATATATATATATATATATATATATATATATATATATATATATATATATATATATATATATATATATATATATATATATATATATATATATATATATATATATATATATATAAGGGGTTGGAAGTGCAATAAATAATTTTAATAACTTTTTAATTACACTTTTTGTTTCATAAATATTTTTTATAAAATTTTATGATTGAGATTAATAATTACAATTTTATCAATGATAAGGACTAACACAATTATAAAATTTAAGAAAAAAATTTATTAATTTTTTTGGTCCAAATTATAGTTAATTAACATCAATTAGAAAAATATCAAAAGTAAAAGTAATATATAAAATAACATGTAATTTTGTATGAAATTATACATTTATATTATAAAATTATAGATTTTATTAAAAAAAATTTAGTACAAAACTAATTTTCAAGTGCATTTTAAATATTTTTTGCAGATATTTTTATATATTTTTTTTAATTTTAATTTGATTAAAATACATATAGAATTAAAGTATTCATAAAGTAGAATTAATAGTTACAACTTGAACAATATGTTATATTTTACCTGTTAATAATCTACTATAGTAGGTTAAAAGGCGTGAGATAAATTATCCCTGATATATTCTAGAATTGGCCTATATTTAAAAAAGAATGTGAATGTGAAAAAAGTGTGTTATTCAAGCAAGAAATAATATTTTTTTTCCATAAAATTTTCGTTTTTTTTTGTTTGTGCAATTATTTTTTACTTGCTCAATTTAGTCAAGTATTAATAATTTTTAATTTCTTAATTTTCATAAATATTTGTTTAAATTTTTTTAGAATACATTATATTTTTAAGAAGCATTCAACGAAAATAGTACAAAAAACTGAATATTACAAGAAAATATTAATAATCCAAATAATAAATAGAATTCATTTGGGTTAAGAGATTTTTAAATCTATAGATTATGAAATCTATAGACTTTAAGAATTCTACTATTTGGATTGATTATAAAATCAATGGATTATTAGAAACAACATTGAAATAAAAAAAAAATTATCGCATTCTCTCATAGACAAAAAATGGTAGGTTTTGAACTTTTCCACCTATAAGGTGGAAAATTAAAAACCTTTAAAAATAAAGGATTTTGGAAGATGATGAATTTTTCAAAATTTATGAATTTTGACCATCTTTTAAATTATAAATAGTGAATTTAGCCTAAATCTATAAATTTTATAAAATTTCTCATTTGAAATCTCTCGTACTAAACGACAGATATTAGAATTATAAGAATTTGTAGACTTACATATAATTTTATTATTAAAAACTCTGTGGTTGAACCTTCAACTTTTTAATTTTTATGATTTAATATTGGACTCAATTATGATAGCACTATCGAATTATAAGAAACTCGAAAAATATTTAAAAAAAAAATAGTTATCAATTGATAGTAATAAAATTTTGTCAATTTAAAAAAACCTACATAAATTTTTTAATTTCAAAATATGAATAACATGTCATATTAACTAATGTTATAAAATTTGTTCAATTTTAGTTATTGATCTATTTCATTTATATGTTAAGAGAATTTTAATATTATCAAATTTATCTTGCAAAATGTTATCCATTTTCATTATTTTGTTTTTAAATTTTGAAACAAGAATCGAAAAAAAAAAATATATACAAGAGCTTTAGAAACCCAAAGATTAAGATAGAAAACGAAAAGAATACAGATAGTAATAGAGCACTGCAATTGCATCCTTTTTGTATGGATTGAAGTTTTGAAGTATTGTGTTGAAATAATGTCAATAATTTATCTTTAATGTTAGATAAGAGAGGGTAGTTGTAAGGGTTAAAATCAAATGTAATAATTGTAATAATTAATAGAGAAATTAAAATCTATTAACAGATGATATTTAATTATGTTTTGGTTTTAAAAAATATGTTTTTATTATTGCTTGTTTAGGTTATAAGTAAACTTAATCAATCAACCATATATATTAATTACTTAGAAATTGAATGCTTTTGATGTACTAGGAATACCATATCACATAGGTAATCTAAATGGACTTTGATGATTCTAATAATACTGCGAGTTCTAATAATGATTATAATTTAGTAATAACATTGCCTGCACGGAGCATTTACATTGCTGAAAAATAGATCCAAAATCAGAATTGAAATGAGTGATTTTGATTTCTGGTGTTATATTCGCGTACTAAATTCTCATTCTTATAAGAATCAAATCAAACAATTTAATTTGGCCAAACTATGTGTCATATGCTAATTAAAGTGTTGATATTAAATAATAAATTAATAAAATATGAAATAATAAAATATTAATAAAAATATAAAATTAATTAAATATTAAATAAATTAAATTAAATCATAATAAAATAACTATAAATTATAAAATTTATTTTTAATTAATTAACTTTTTAATTATAATAGTAATAAAAATATTACTAATAATATACAAATGCATTACAGAAATTTATTCTAAATTTTACATCCCTGTATATAGAAAACCAAACAGTTTTATTATAAATTGATTTTCAACTCATTCATTTTTCTCATTAAACTAAACACTTGAAAAAAAATATATCATTACACTTTTTTTTTTTTGCTTGATTATATTTTCCCTTCCAATTTATGAGTTGAACCAAACGAATCGAAATTATAATGTTGCAAGTTTGAATTTTAATCCCTATCTAATTAAAAATATATATATTTTATAGTGCAAGACATTTATATAAATATTTAATATCCAATATTTATGTTACAGGGTGTTTAATTATTACATATGTAAAAAAAATCTTATCAAATAAAACAGAAAGTTAAAGAATATAAATCTTTATACTTCACTTTCTTTATTTTATTTATTTATTTATTTTGAAAAGAAGACAAATTTCCAATGTTAAATAGTAATATTATAGGATCAAATTACCTAATATCATATATAGACCATTCAATTGGTTGACTTTGCTATAAAATTTGAGATTATTCTAAAGTCACAAGCATAATTATAAGTAGCCCCAAATCTTGAAAATTTGTGGTTAAACATTATAGTGGAAGACACCATCCAAGTAGTTGCAAAGTGGGGGCCAGAGATTTAGAGTAATAATGTATAGGTAAGGTGTGTATGTGTATATATATATATAGAGGATTTATTGAGGATGATGATTGATGAGGAGCACCATATAGATTCTTCTTCTCAATAGACAATAGGTCATGAGCTTCTTGCAGTTTATAAGTTGTAAAAAAGACAGTTAATATATAATATAAGGCACATAACCCACCAGTCCCAAACAAAACTTTTCTCCTAGTGGACTTGTCCCTTCACGTTAATCACGCAACTTCATGTGTTGTTCTTCAGTTTCTTACAAATCCGGCCATCTCTCTCTACCCTTTCTTTGCTAAGATTAAAAAACAAAACCGCGTTTAAAATGATTAATATTTACGTATGTAAATGATAAGTTTGAAAAGCTGTAATGTAATAAAATATAATTATTAGTAATATATTTTTTTGTGTAATATTTACACTAAAAATACATTAATGATTGTATTATATTATACTTTCTCTGTTTACGAATTATAATTTATATTTTCTTTTTGAAATGTCCAAAATAAATAGTTCATTTTCTTTTTTAAATTAAATTTATTATTATGTTTATAAATATGGCATTTAGTATAATTATAATTAATCACATTATTCTAAAATAATTAATGCAATTTGTGGTCATAATAAAAATAAAATAGTAAAATAAATACAAATTATTAATTATTGTGCCATAAATTATAATTTATACATAGAGAGAATATCTTATTACAACCTACCAAACATAAAATAATAATCTAGTAATTAAGTATATGTATACATGATAATATACAGAAAATATAATGATTTAAATTCAATCAGTCTTGTTATTTAAAAAATTTAATCCGACAAAAAGTTGAGATCTTCCACCAAAATCAAAAGGAGCTATATACATGTGTGTATGAAAATTTTAGAAGAGGATAAAAGAACTCATACTTAAAAATGATTGCCTAGCTTTTAGATGAGTATATAACTTTAGTGAAACTAGTGTTTGCAATATGTAGCTTTTCATGTATTTTGAGAGATTAGGTAGGAAAAAACAACAACTAGATGTCAAAAGATGTGGGGTTTGTGGGGGGCTAATAAACTTTTTTCTTTTAATAGGAGTTGGTACCTACAGAATTAGAAATGGCTTTCTGTTAACAGATGGAATGTTGAGCTACAAGTCTAGAGAGCACATATTAGCTATTGGCCCAAAGCCAAAAAGTATAGGAAAAGAAAAAAAAAAAAAAAAAAAACACACACACACACATGGTCATGGAAGAAATCCCAGCAAAAGATGTAACATTGTTATTCTAGCCTTGGCATAAAGAAAAGCTAGACAAAGAGGTCCGCCTTGCTCCAAGCTCTAAAAATCTTTCTTTTATAAGTCCGAATTCTTAATGAATCTGAACTACATAATAGAGATAAAATGTCTTTATTTTCTAACTTATCTCACTTGATATTTTGTTTAACACTGCAAACAAAAGCAAAATTCAAAGCGATATGATCATTCACATTGCAAATATATATGATCATATTAAGCCACATTAATTAATTAACTTGTAATGGAGGAAAAAGAATGGGAAGCTAATATAATTTTTTATTAAAAAATTTTCAGTTTCTTCAAGAAAGTGGGGTATTTTTAATTTTTTTTTTTTAAACAAATACTATAGTGAAAGCAAGCAAGATAAAAGATGGCAAAGGCAATTAAAAGAAAAAGAAAAGAAAAGAAAAGCTTTATTTTTCTCAATAGTCACAAACAGAATCACAATGGGATGGTCAGTAATAGCAATTAGCAAAGGAGAGGGAGCTGAGGGGGAAATTAAAAGAAAGAAAGAAAGAAAGGCTCAGTCCCCAAGACCTTAGAAAAGCTAAAACAAAACATTTTTTTGCTATACAAAAGAAAGAGAGAACCCTAAGCTTTTCTTATTCAAATATTGACAGTCTCTTTCTCATTCAATACACTTTCAAACCTCCACTTTTTCAGACACCACCAAATCACACCATACTGCAACTAATTATTACAAAGACCCCCCCTAATAAGCACTTGTACAGGCCTAGCTTTGAAGAAGACACGCCATAGTGTATTTGTTCAGTAGCTGAGTGGCCGGAGACTCAGTTTCCTCGAGAGGGAAACACACACACTGTGACAGTGAGAGTTGTGGACAATGACTGAACATAAAAAAACAAATCAAAGGATATGCCATTTAATTGATTAATTGATAAGTTCCATTTATTTATTTAATAACAGTCCAAAAATCCCATCACAGATCCCAAAGTTATTGAGCAGATTGAGACATAGCTAAAGAGGATCAAATCAAACTCTTCCAGAAAATTAGAGAAATTCAAGAAAATTAGAGAAATTAAAAAGAAAAAAAAAAAAAAGGAGAAAACCTATCTGTATCTCCTCCCATGTTATCCAAATCTTGAATATGTATGTATATATATATATATATATATAAAATGGCAACAACAAGAACTAAAAACTATTTAATTGTTCAACATCTTACTAAAACAAAATACAAAAACAAAAAATTAGTTTCTTCTTTTTTTTTTTTTTTTTTTTTTTCAACTTATACAAGTTGTTGATATATCGATCTTCACCCAAGAAAAGCAATTTAAGAAGAACAAACATATACCTAAAATGGGTTTAGATAATGATATCACTTTGATCATTTCTCTATATAAATATAATTTTTTTTTTCCCTTTTCTTTATAAGGGTCTAGGGCAAACCATTATATTGATGCAAATCACCCCAAGCTTGAACTCCATTCCAGTTGGCTCCTGCTGCTGCTGTTGCTGTTGCTGCTGGGTTTTGATGATCATTTCCATTGTTGTTACCATTTGCTTGGTGGCTGTAAGAATTCCCAAAGAACCACTCGGTTGTTGTATCACCTTCTCTTCTTGAGTTTCCAACAACATTAACTACTTGTGGTTTTGATATTTCAAGATTTTGAAACAAAATAGGTTGTGGTTTTTGTGTTTGGTTTTCCATCGGAACTGAAGACACACTGCTTTCTTTCTGATCTTCTCCTCCGCCAAAAAGCATAGCCAATCTTTGCTGCTGTAATTTCCAGTGCAAATCTTGATTTATCGAACTTAAAGACTCAATCGAAGAAGCAATACTAGTATGAACATTCATCGAACCACCACCACCTCCACTACCCATTTCTTGAATTGCACCAACAAACCCACTTGTGATTGGATAATTAAATCCCATTAAAGAACTCGGCGAGTTTCCAGGTTGGTCAAGGCTAAAACAAGGACTAGTAACACTAGCAGCAGCTGCCGAAGTAGCAGAAATATCTCCAAAAGAAGGGAATTGATTATTGTTAGTATATAAACCAGTTGGTGAAGGGTTTAGTCTGGAAAATGATGATATGCCGCCAAGATTAAAATCCATAGCCGGAGAAAGACCATGAAAGAATTTAAATCCACCCATCTCGGATGACCCACTAGAATCTTTTGAATCACAAGATAACCTTGAAGTAGATGACTTCATTTTCTTGTTTTTCCGACAACCCCCACCTATCGGAACATTGCGTAGAGCTCCTCCTTTAGTCCAGTACCTTCTACAAGTCTTGCAAAAATGTCTAGGTTGTGTTAGACTGTAATTGTTGTAGTAGCAGAATTTGGTGTTGGGTGAATCACATCTTGGACACTTTAAAGCTTGTTCTTGTGGCCTTGTTGCTGCTGCTGCTGATGATGTTTTCCGATTGCCGGAGGAGTTTTGATTCTGATGATTCTCTTCTTTGGAAGCATGTTTTCCTTGAAGATTAGTATTGGGAGACATCATGGAGAGAAAGAAAGAAAAAAAGCAAAAAAAAAAAAACAAAAAAAAAACAAACAAAACAATAACAAAAAAACAAAGAAAAAAAGAGAGAGTAGTTTTGGGGGTTGTGAGTTATGGGTTATGGATTTGCTCAGTTTCTTTTTGGTAAGGCAAAGAAATACTAAATTGATGGGTTTCATGCATGGGGTAGAGAGGATTTGTTATGAGGTCTTGTGATTTTAATCAAGAGAGTGTTTGGAGAAATGGAAAAAAAAATTACCTAAGAACGTATATATAATAATAATAATAATAATAATAATAATAATAAGAAAATCAGTCTTTTTAGAGAAGTTAGATCTGATAGATCATAGAATAAATAAATAAGAAAGCTGATCTCATTTGGAAAAAAGGTCGGTATATACTATATATATATATATATATATAAAGAGAGGATGTGAATGTTAAAGAGAGAGAGAGAGAGAGAGAGGGAGAGAGAGAGGGTTAGTTCACAACTACATAAATTATTGAAACAAGTGAATAGGAAGAATTGATGTGCCACCCAAGCTGAACACAGAACACTCATGAAGTCCGAGGCTTGAGAAGGAAATTAGGAATTTACTTTTTAATTTTTATTCAATTCCTTGTCTTCTTTATTCATTCATTAAAAGACTTTTTTTTTTTTTTTTTTTTTTTGAAATATCAGGCTTCCACAACTGGACTGCTACTAAATCAAAGTTATTACTATAAAATAAATAATTTTTTTAATGAGTGTCCTAAAAATCTGAAAGTAATTATTTCAGAAAAAATATAATTTAATTAATTTAAAAATAAATTAAATAAGAAAAATAAAAATTGTAATAGAATTGTATTTAATTACAATCATTAACATATATAGATCAAAATCTCAATTTTTTGCTAATTTAATTTATTTTTAAATTTATTTATATATTTAAACTATTTTTTTTTTTTTATGAATTAGTACTCTTAGAGTATTGATAGCAAAAACCCCCTAAAAAAATTTTTTTTACACTATATTTATATAGAAAATGTTTGACAAAATTAATTATAAATTAATTAGTCTCATCACCAATTAACTTTAATTTGGTGATATTGAAATTATTTTAAAAATTACAACTCGAAAATATATGGATTGTTCCTCTCTTTTTAAGATACTGAATTTCAAAAAAAAAAGATTCTTCCTCATTTTCATCTATTTAGTTGGAAGGAATGATTCAACAAGTATAAATTTGATGAGCATTTCATAAGCAAGAAAAATTGTACAACTCGCAGAGAGTTATAGCCTTCTATGGAAATATATATATATATATATATATATATATATATATATATATATATATATATATATATATATCATCAACGAATTTCGAATATATATATTTATATATACACACACATCATCAACGAATTTTGATTTAGTGGTATTATGAGAATTGTGTGATTTAGAATTTAAGCCCTAATCGAAAAAATTTAAGAGAGTATTTGGTAAAAATGAAAATTAAGTGCTGAATTTTTAAGTATTAAATAATATAAGTGATAAAATTTTTTAATTATAAACTTTTTAAAAAATTTAATCACTTATTATTTTCATTATAAATTTTAAATTAAAAATTTTGACTTAACATTTTAAATAGTTTTAACTTAATTGAAATTTTTAAGATATGCATTATTAAGTAATTTTAAACAATAAAATACTAAAAATTTTAAATACTGAATAGTATTATTAAAAACCACTTAATCTCATCCCAACTAATTTTTTTAAAGTTTTTTATTTGAATAACTTATAAATTTAATTATAAAATATATATGCACAAACATAAAATTATAATAAATTTTATTTACTTTTTTTTTATAGGAATTTTATTTACTTTTTTAATATTAAACTAATAAGTATGCTCCTAAGATACCAGCTGGGAGCCTATTTATATATATATGTATATTTATGTAACTATATCTATGTTATTAAGCTATCCACTCTATCCGCGTCTTGGTTTTACTTTTGAGTCATTAGTGAATCTATCTATCTGTATGTAATTTATCTATCTTCTATAATATATATATACACACGAAAACAAAAACATGTTGATAGATGAAAACACACTTATTAATTTTTCTCATTCCTTAAATGATATTATTATTATTATTATTATTATAAGGAAATCTTATTATAGTAGAATTTCTATTTTTTTATAATTTCCTATAAAAGAAAATTTTTACATTCTCTATCAAGTTTTAAAGGTTTGTATGATTTATCACATATCTTTTTTAGTTAAATTCAAGACTAATATATTTTTTCATAATTTAGGTTAATTATATCTCATGCTAATAGAAGGTATTACTTCAATTTCTTTTTTTTTTTTTGATAATTTTAAATTTGGTATAAAATTGAGAAAAAAGAATAGAGAAAAGTAAAGAAAGAATCAAAGAGAGAATAATCAAAAAAAGAATGTGATCATATCCAAAATAGGAGAATCAATTTTTTTATAGTCAATACCAGGTCTCTAAGAAAAACTTGGCAACTAGCCTCACTTTCTATCTTACTATTTCATTATTCTCATTACACTTTCGGACAAATATCCACTCACATTTTTTGGGTTTTAGTATAAAATGTCTGAATTCATTGCATTTAAAAAGCGAGCGTAAATTAGCCTAAATTTTTATGTTTCCATATGATGGCCAATTATGTCTATGCTAACATTTAATTATATTCATAAGTTTTCAATCCATATTATCTCTTGAGATAGCAAGAGTTACTATTGAGACAAATTAATTGTAGATAATAAAATGAATTTCTATCAAATCTTTCTCCTGTATCCACAAAATTAATTGAGATTTCATAATTTTCATTCATATAATTATCAATTCCAGGAGTCATATTTAGAGGATATAATTATTGCATTATCTTAGTCAGCGTCTCATTATTGGCTATAGCCCTTTGACTGAGATATTTCTCTTCAATAGGCTTATCTTCAAGAGATTTTCTTAATTAGTAATACTACTTTGCTTTTCCGTGGATTTTTATCTTTAATTCCAATTTATTATCCACGCTTTTGACATGTATTGAACTTGATTGATTTTCTATTTGCAATTTGAATCACAATCCTTCTAGGGTTTCAACAGCTGCAATATGAGACTTTGTCACTCTTTTAACTTCTATAAATACTTGTGTCAATTGAGTTATAATTTATTATAACTGTGTTATTTTCTGAACTTTTAGTTCATTCTAACTTTTATATGGATTAAAATTGTTTAAATGGTTTTTCCTTCTAGGAAATTTTTCGATATTTTTTAGCACTACTAAGTGTTTATCTCTCCCCCTAATACTGAAAAATGTGCCTCATCAAAATAAATTTTGAGTCTCCTCTGTGGACCCATTTTAAGATTGTGCTATTAGTTTATACATGGCACAACTACAAAACTCGCAAATAAAAAATATTAGGCTCACTTCCATATACAAGTTGTATGGGAAAGTATTATTATATGCATATTGGCATGTCATACCAAGCATTGGATTATTGAATTATAGGTTCAGCGCTTAAACTGCAGGCTCAAGGTAATAAATTGTGCATTATAATTTATGAATCATTTCATTATTATTTTGTCCTCAATATATATGTACAATTTATTGATAAAACATAATCTAAATAAAATGTAAAAATATTTAAAATAAAATCCAATAGAATAATAAGAATAATAAAAATGCAAAATCTTAGCAAATTACTTTTTCAGGGAGTTTACATATTGAGTTGAGTTGTTTTCTCAATGTGGATTATTTCTCTTTTAGAGTTCTCATTATCTACTAAAAATGTTTTATTCTTGAGTTTTGACTTTTAGTTATTTACAACATTCACTTCAGGGGCTGCTGCTGTAGCACAAAGCTTAGCTTGATAATTTCTCATTATAAATTCATTATTCTTCTCTTTTTTTTTTATTTTTTTATTTTTTTAGCCAATAGAAGGTAAGCAATAAGCTTCAAATCTTAATCAAAATCACGCAAATTTAAAAAAATTATAAACTTATTCTTTTCAAATATCAATGGAAAATCTAAGTTAATGCTTTTAAATGAAATTAATTTTTTTAACATAATAAAAGTATGAACTAGTAAACAAATTTCCAAAATAAATACAAAATCCAAATGCAAAAGATTTCATATCAGACATCTAACTTATAAGACATAAAGGCATTTAGAAGAGGATATACTTTATGCATGTATAACTAGATGTTCAAATTGACAACCAACAAATGGTTTAGATATAATAACCCAATCATCTGTTAAATCAATTTTTTAAAATCTACGTGAACAATATACCCAATCTAAAGAATAATAATCTTGGACCTTATATAACTGAGGATTTAAAGTTGCAGTCAAAGGTTTTCAAAACTAAAAAAATTCACTATTAAAAAATTAAATTACTTAATCATGACATACATGCATAAGAAGCAAAGAAGCAATATTGAATGGCCACTTAATAAAGCAAAATAAAAAAAAAATCATAACCACTTAATAAAAAAAAAATCAAATCTTTAAAATCCAAAATGAAAACTGTTAAAGTTGACAAACATAGCCAAGCATGCATCATTTGAATAAATCTTAAAATTGATACATGCCAGAAAACTAGATCCAAAAGTCAAAATTCACAATTTACCGATTTGATATCCAAAAGGATATAAAAATTTTAAGCAATCTTAATCTCAAATAAATTCACAAATCAAAAGTGAATTAAATCTTATAACATTTACTGTGCTTTGAATTCACGATTGATCTCAATATCAATATTATTTATATTCAATATTACTGGTTAAGTATGAGTACCTTATGCGCATTGCTATCATCATCAATACTCCCTAACATTGAAATGTCAAAAATATAAACAATAAAAAAATCAATCATAATTAAATCAGTTTTTCAAAAACTTATAAACAATTTATTTAGTTTTTCAAGTATGTAGAATATAGGTCCTTTAACAAATTAGAATACTAATTTTTTAAGAATTTAAAATACTAGTTTTTCAGGAACTTAATGTAATAATTCTTTAGGAATTTATATTTTATTTAATCAATTCTTCAAAAACTATAGAGAATATTTGTTATTTAAGAATTGCAGAGAATATTAGTTCTTCAAGAACAGTACAAAATATTAGTTTTTTAAGAATTGTAATTGATTTATTTAATTTTCAAGAATTATAGAATATTAATTTTTCAAAAACTGTATTAATTTATTTAATTCTGCATGAACTATAGAATATTAATTCTTTAAAAATTGTATGAATTTATTTAATTCTGCAGGAATTTAGACTACAAGTTCTTCAGGAATCATATTTACTTAATTAAAATTAAATAGCATAAAATAATAATATCTTTATAGAAAAATGATGATAATGATGATATACCATATAAAACGAATATATATATATATATATATATATATATATATATATATATATATATATATATATATATATAAACTTAAAAAAAAATTCGGAAGATATGAAAAATAACTTAATAATAAGATATACGATCCTATTAACGAATTTCTATGAAAAAGATGCATAAGGAAAAAAATTTGGACACATCAATTACTCATAGGGGAAAAATACCTATTAACCATCCTTTAAAGGGTAATTTTTAAAAAAAATGGTAGAACGAATTCGTACTGATAACGTATTATAAAATAGAGAGAAAAGAATAAAAGAGAATAATTTCTATGTATCTAATTTCATTAATTGTAACATCTATTTATGGTTGTTAATGGTTACAGAGATAGAGAAAGAGATAGAGTACTATCTCATAAGAATTTTAAAAAATTTATAATTATCAAAAACTAGAATTATGGTATTCAAATTTTGTATTTCAATTTTAACTTTATTCTTTATTTTCTTTTCTATTTTTAATTAATCAACACTTAAAAATATAGTATTATGATCAGTATACAACTATACTTGATACACTATTTTTTATTGTTTATTTAATTTTATATGTATTTTTTAATTCAATAGAATTAATTATAAACATCTTGTAAGAACGATGTGTTAATTTATAATCTACTAATATATTTTTATCTTATAAAATTAAATTTAAGTCCTATATAACTTTTTATTGGAATATTCATCAAGTCATCATGAAAGATTTTAATATTAAGATTGAAAAGAATTGTAAAATTATAAATCAATTAACTAAAATTAATATTTATATTTATATTTTTGTTATTATTTTATTAATATTATTTAATTAAATAAAAAATAAGAATTTCTTTTGAATTGATTTCTTGATATTCTTCAATATTTTCATGGAGATCATAAGAAAATCATAAAATTTATTATTCTAATCTTTTTTTTTTATCTGATTTGGATCGGTAAAAGGATAATTATGTGCTAATTTGACCATTATTTACTATGATCAATATTTCATGTGAAAATTGAGTAGAATAATTTATTCATATTAAAAATCTCAATATTATATATATATATGAGTATTAATAATAGACATAATTAATATTAAAGTGTGAAAGATTGAGTTTAATATTAAAATTTTATTAACCCTATGTATTAATGATAAAGCGCTCTTGCGTAATAAAAATGAAAAGGAGTAAATATAAATAACTTAATCGATTGGTTTTGATTACTTTTATTACTGGGTTTTATTTATTATTATCATATTATGAAGCACATATTATTTATAAATACTTATAAGATTTTTTTTGTTATGATATATGTAATCAAATTTAGTAAATAATATATTAAACTTTAATTTTTTCTTTTATAGAAAAGAAAAATAACATTACTTATTTTATAAGAATTTGGATAATTCTTAAATCAATTCAATAATATAAGACTTCTCAAAATTTTATTTAGATCTACAAAACTTATATTATAATAATGAAGAAATTCGTGAATCTCTTGTGTAAAAGTTTAGTGAAATAATATATTCATATTAAAAATCTCAATTTTATATTTTATATTTTTATATCTATTTTGTTCATTATGTGAATATTAATTAATCTTGAAGTTTGGTACTTGAAAAATTAAGTTTAATACTAAAATTTTCTTGACCATACATATTAATGGTAAAGTGCCCCTGCTTGATAATAGTGAAAAGAAGTAAATATAAAAAAATTGAATCGTTTGGTTTTGGTTACTTTTATTATTGGCTATAGTTTTGAATTATTTTTATTTATTTTTAATATACTGTAAATCACATATTATTTATAAATATTTATTATGATATATGTAATCTAATTTAGTAAATCATGTATTACAGTTTAATTTTTTTCTTTTATAATAAAGAAAAATAATACGACTTATTTTATAAGAATTTGGATAATTCTTCAGTCAATTTAACAAAATAAGATTACTCAAAATTATATTTAGATCTATCAAATTTATATCCTGAATTTTTATATTAGATAATGTATGTTTTTGATACTATGATAGTTGATAAAATATTAAAAGACATATTTTTGAATTTAAAAATTTTTTTATTATCGTTTTGCCTACTTAAAAAAAAATTAGTGGCAAATATAATTTCAATTCATATTTTTATTTTATTTTTAATTTTCTTTTAATAATAAATTTTCTTTATATATATATACATATATATAAGTTCCCTTTAGTAAGATTTTCCTATTAAAAATTCTTAATAGAACTTTTATAAAAGATATGTAGAAAGTGCATTATGACAATTGACTATATGATGATCTTATTAAACAAGTGATTGTAGAATAATTGTCTTCACTTATTGTATAATTGATTTTGGTTAAAAAAAATTTAGATGTTGGCATTAACCAAAGAAATTAATAAACAAATAATCATTAATTGCACAAACACAAGTACTAAAAAAAATTAATAATTAAATGGAAGAAATTAATTAAATAATTAAATGGAAGAAATTAATTTTAGAATGTTATGTATAAAATATGTAATTAGTTAATATATCCAATGAAAGCTTGGAAGTAATGTGATATAAAGAATGTAGGCTATATAATAAGTGAGATAAGATCTGTTCATATCAGAGCAGCCATGACAGAATTAGTAGGCTGCAGGGAGAGTATTAGGGTGAAGCAGTAATAAGCAACAGAGCAGCAGTGAGTCTCTGCAACTAATGTCACCCCTTGTCTATTCTTTCCCATGTAATGTCCCTTTTAATGACAACTCACTTTTTCTAGTCTCCAAATACAAAAAATCACATGTTTCAAATTAATTAATTAATTCCCATTTTCTTTTTCTTCATGAAAAAAATTATAATTTAAATTTAAGATCTCTTATTTTTCAAAATAATTATATATTCAGGCCTTTATGTTACCTATTGATAGTCTAGCCAAACCATTATATTAATTAACTGAAGTTTCATTACTTTGCCTCATTTGCTAAACTACTGACTTATAACAGATGACCAATGATAAAATTTAGCATTACATCATTAATAATTAACTGGTGGCATTCCATAATTATAAAATTAAAAAATAATTTTGTTGCTGTGTCAAAACAATCTCTCTAAAATAGAATATGAAAGAAAAATTACATCAAATTTATTTGACTTTGAGAATGAAACTATTTTTTACAATATATATATATATATATATAGAATTTTGTAAATACAATTAAAAAATTCAATTTGAGATGTTATTAGCTTTTTTAAAATTCTTATAATTAAAACAAATGAAATTGACTTTAAAAACAAATTTTAATGATTGATAAATCAATCAACATTTTTAATATATTTTTTTTCAACAATAATTCAAACAATGTTACTAAATAAATTTATATAGGATAACTCATATTTTATGAATTTAAATTGAGGTTAGTTCTAAATTTTTTAATTTGAGCAAGTTTTGTCTTCATCCAATGTATACATCAATTCAATGTTATAATAATATATAGAGTAAAAAAAGGTATTGATATATTTTCACTGAATATCTTATCAATCATTGATTTAGATGTACAAGATAAAATATGCTTTGGAGTATACAAGAATTTTCCGGTTGAATTGAAGAAATTCTTTCTTTTTTTTTTTCTTTTTCAGAGACGATTTTAGTACCACAAAATCATGTTTTCATCCATGTCCCATTCACGTCCCATCCTTTTTCTTCAGATGTTTATTCAAGATATGATTTATTTATAGTAATACTTATCCGAATGGCTACCAAATTAGAGCAACTAATTTTTTTTAATATGATTTATTTATATTTGTCTAAATTTGATTAAAAATTTATTATTTGATAAATAATGAATAATTTTACACAATTTAAAATTAATTTTTAATAGAATTAATTAATATCATATAAAATTAGTTCGCAAAATTTCAAGTGGTATTTAAATGTTTATAAGTATGTATCATTTGTTATTTGAATTTCATTTTATTTGTTCTATTTTTAATTAATAGTTTCAATCATAATTATATGCTTCTTCTCTATTAAGCAATTTTGTTAGTCTAGTCTAAATCAAAAAAAAAAAAAATCTCTTATTTGTTAATTGGATTTGGTACAAAAAGTGTATGATAGTATACCTATTACCAAATTTTTGTTGATTCTGCTTGATATATTACAAATTTATATATTTAATTTTCTTTATTTTTTCAAATTGTCTAAGTTTTGATTTTTTTAAACAAAAAGTATATATTATCAATTTTAGAATTTAAAAAATAATATAAAATTAGAAATATTAATCTCTTATTAAAAAAAATACAGCAAATAATATTATCATAAAATTTAGTATTCTTTTAATACCAACTGCAAACAAATAGCATACATTATCATAAGATTTAGTATTTTTTAGTATACAATTCGTATACATAACAAATTCTGTATACTTTTAGAATATAATTAGTATTTATTACTATTTATACATGCCATGAATTTTGACCAAACTAAAAAGTTACAATAAATAGTATACGTTAAACAAAAAATAATATACTTCCAGTAAATAATTAATATCTAATACTGTTTAATATTTAATTTATAGAATATATTAAATAAAATTCAGTATATTTTTATAAGAAAATTAGTATTTATTAGTGTTTATACAAGTTATGAATTTCAAATTAGATAAAAAGTTACAACAAACAATATACATTAAATAAAAAAAGTACATTTCTAGCAAATTATTAGTATCTAATACAATTTCAGTATACTTTTAGGATACAATTAGTATCTATTACTGTTTATATAAATCTTGAATTTTAAGCTAAATAAAAAAGTATAACAAACAGTATATATTAAATAAAAAATAATGTACTTCTAATAAATAATTAATATCTAAATTGTTTATCATTTAATTTTTTTTTTTTGAAGAAAATTGAACAAAAAATTAAATGTTAAAATGAGATAATTTTTTAAGAGGAAAATTATAAAATATTTACTGGACTAATTCAAAACTAATCAGTTAGAACTGTGGTCACAAAAATTAAGCAGTTACCTGCTGGTGTGGTGTGTAAAATTAATCAGAGAGATGAAAGTACACAACTGGAAAGATGCCCTTTTCTCTCTCACGCACAGCTGCAGTGCTGTAACAGTGATCAAACGGTTGGGGAAGAAAAGGGAATCATAATCTCTCTTTCTAATGTTTTGTCTTGTTATAAGCTTTTTGCATAGAGGACTAACTCTTTTCTGGGAACCCGGAGATCTAGTTTACTCTCAGATTGCTAGATTAGATACAGTCTTGCAGATATTGAGACACAGATTTTCATTTTCCTTTTCTCTTATTTTTTTTAATCTTTTTTCTTTTACCTAGTTGATAATATACAGGAAAATAATGTCTTTTACCTGTACATAATAATTATCTTCTGCTAGAAGGGCTGCATTTATGACTATCGCAATAGATGATATTTCAATATATATATATATATATATATATATGCTCAAATAAGTACATTTTTGTTTTTTTAGTAAATTTGATTTTGGCTGAAATTCAAACTTAAAATCTTTTAGCTCTGCAGATCAATGACTAAATACCATTAAACCAAATGCTTATTAGTAAAGTATATTTACACACTGTGTAATCACACATGAATCCTAACGATTGAGATAAATTTGATCAAATAAAAAAGAATGAATTTAAATTGTGATTTATGTATAATATTGATGTAAAAATGATTTAAAAATGATATACTGCTTGAAGGCTTACATTTTTATATGCAATGTTCTAATATATGATTTGGATAAGAATTCCTAAATCGGATTGAATTCGGATTACTTATTTATATATTCGTTTTGGAATTTGCTAGTAAACCGTGCGCTGGGATACTAATGTGAATCCTTTATTATATTGATTTTTGAACACTTTTCTTTTAAATATATATATATAAAAAAAAAAAAAAAAAAAAAAAAAAAAGGAGATATCTTATGTGGTATTTTTTATTCTTGGTCACCTAGCTATCTCCCTTTGACAGAAGAAGAACATATTTACAGCTTTTGGGCCAAAACATAGTTGCTAATTGGACAAAATATTCTTAAATCAAATGACAGTCAAACTCTTTATAATTCTGTTTTCCCTAACATATAAAAATTAAAAAAAAAAAAAGTACATTGTAGTAGTTAGACTTTTGAATAAATAATGTTTTGTGAATGAATTGAATTAATTAAAATTAATCATATTCAAAATTATAAAACAAAAAACAAAATATTAAATTACTGTCAGAAATCTTGATCTCCTTACACAAAATATATAGGAGTCAAAACTTAAGTTTTGATGGTGATGTTTTTTTACATAAATTTGGTGAAAACGTGCTTCCTAAATAAATATCCAGTAAAGGAAATAAGTTGATCGATGGCTTATCAAGAAAAAAATAAATTACTAGTTAAGGGAAGTGCAGAATGCTGATGATAATCCATGTAAATTGACAATGAGAGACAGTCACGTGAGCAGCGCATTCAAATTTACAGAGTAATTTAGCTTCTAATTAAGGTGAATTTTTTTTTTTAATTGAATTGAATTGAAAAAAATAAGGTGACTTTTCTTGGCCAATTATAGCATTAATCTTTTGGTGGCTTAGTAAAACTTTCACCTCTCCGTTTGAATACTCAAATTATAGAAAAAAAAATCATTTTAAATAAATTTTGTTTTGTTAATTTTTATATTTGAAAGGAAATAATTTATAAAATTTAATTCTTTTAGTGGAAAAAATAATTTTAAATAAATAAAAATTATCCAACTTCATAAGAATTTAATTTAATTTTATAGTCAAATTATATAAATATTTTTATAATTTATATTATAATCATCCAAAGTTATGATATAGTTAGTATTTTTTTTTTTCAAACAAGCCTATTGCAATTTAGTGCTGGCCTAGTTTATTGTTTTTTAGAATTCTTTCAGTCTTGAGTTATTTTTAGTTATCAATTGCTGATTTTATTTTTACTATTTGAGTATTAGTAGGAGTCAGTTATGCTAGTTTGTTGATATACAATTAGTATCAAATAAGAGTCCGTCGTTCACTTTGTATGGACAAAGTTATTGTGATAAATTTGTTGGTCTTTGGCTATTTGTTTTCTTTCAGAAATAAAGTTTATGTTTCTCTTTTGAAGTGTTATATAACTCTTGTATTAAGTTCTTAATATTTGTGACATGGTATCAAAGCTTGACTATCAGCAAGCAAAGCCAGCATTAGAGTTGTCCTCTAAAGTTGATTCACAATGAATAATGTTAATGGTCCTTCTCTAGCTGCTGTCAACGAGTTAGTCGGTAATAATTATAGCTATTGGAAGCTTTGTTTGGAAGCTGATTAAACAGTAATTCCAAAAGACACTCTACAAAATGCTAAGTCACGAAGAAACTGAAAGATCAAATGTGGCAAAGCTCTATTTACCTTGTGAACATCTATTAGGAAGGATTATATTAAGCATATTCGTGATACCATAACCCCAAGGCAATTGTGGGAGATGCTCGATAGGTTGTTTACACAGAAGAACACCTTGCGATTGCAGTTTTTGGAAAATGAACTTGCTGGGATGACTCAAAGTAATCTCTCAATTTCATAATATTTTCTAAAGGTTAAAAATTTGTGTTCTAAAATTTCAGAATTGGATATGGAAGAGCCCATTAGTGAGGCACGTTTGCATCGCTATCTCATTCGTGACTTGCGAAAAGAATTTATGTCGTTCATCTCTTTGGTGTAAAGGTGGGTGAATCAACCATCAATCATTGATCTAGAGAAAATACTCTCAAATCAAAAAGCAATGGTGAAACAAATGTTAAAAAAATCATCTCCTCAAATAGATGACGTTCTCTATAGCAACAATCAAAGCAAAAATAATGCTTCCTTCAAGAATACTTCAAGCAACAGCTTTAAATATGATTGGGAGACAACAAGTAATCTCAGAATTGTTATAGATGTGGAAAGCCAGGGCATTTAAGGTAGGATTGTCGTGTGAAAGTGACATGTTCTCGATGTGGCAAATCAGGCCATATTAAGAGAAATTGTCGTGTAGAAATTGTTGATGATAATGCAAATGTTGTTTATGGAACTAAAGCTATTGATGATAATGAACCAAAGTGGAAAGAGTGCTTTTCTATTGAAGTTATTAATAAACCAAAAAATATGGCCTCTGTTATGCACCAGACCAACACAAAAACATAAGATACTGGTTCTATTGATTAGAAGAAAGAATGGATAATTGACTCAGTTTTTTTGCATCATGCTATGGGAGATGATACTTTGCTTTCAGATGTTCATACACATGAGAGAAAGCGAGTTATCGTGATAGCAGATAATACATTACATCGTATAAGGAACGGAAGGAATTTCAGCGTCAATACAGACAGTACAAATGATGAATGGGTTATTTTGAAAGATGTGTGTTATGTCCCAGGATTAAAAAAGAATCTCACCTCATTATCTCAAATAACTGAGTCTAGTAAGTATGTTCTATTTGGTCCGAACGATGTTCAAATTCTTGATAATTTGAAATATGTTGTTGTTGATGTTCTCTTTACTGGAAGGAAGAAAAATTCTTTATATGTTCTATCAGCAAATGAAGCATACATTTGGAAAACAAGCCAAAATATCAGTCCCTCTATATGGCACTCCCGGTTAGGCCACGTTGGTTATTAGTTGCTGCAACAAATTTCCATAAAGAATCTACTTGATGGTGTTCTTATCTTCAAAGATATAAATATAGATGTGGTTTGTTTAGGCTGTCAGTATGGAAAATCTCATCGACTTCCCTTTCAAAGGTCAACAAATCGTACTTCAATGGTGCTCCAATTAGTTCATTCAGATTTAATGGGACCTGCGAAAATAGCCAGCTATATTGGTTGTCAATATGTGATGATTTTTGTAGATGATTTCTCACGCTTCACTTGGATGTATTTTCTAAAACACAAAAGTGAAGCTTTTTCCACATTTATTTAGTTCAAAATGCAGGTGGAAAAGGAGTTCGAACAAAACATAAAGCGTCTAAGGACGAATAATGGAGGCAAATTCATGTTTGAAGATTTCTTCTCATACTGTCAGCAACACGAAATTCAACATCAAATGACATGTTCGGATACACCTCCACAGAATGGGGTGGCTGAATGGAAATTAGCACATCTTACTGCAATTTGTTTATCTTGGTTGCATGACAAAAATCTTCTAATGGAATTATGGGCGGAAGCTATTTGTGCTTATTATGTCATCAACAAGCTGCCACCACGGTCAGGCAAAGAAGTGTCTCATTTTGAAGTTTGTATAAGAAAAAACCAAATGTCAATTTCTTTCAAGTTTATAGATCACTTTGTTATGTTCACGTATCTAAAAATAGTTGTACCAAATTAGATCCAAAGGCCCAAAAGTGTGTGTTTGTTGATTATGACATTAATAGGAAAGGTTGGCGATGTATGGATCCTGAAATAAGAAAATTTATTGTCTTTCGTGATGTGATTTTCAATGAGATTTCATTATATTATCCAACTAAAAGTGGGAGGAACAACATAACCAATCTTGAGCCTTTTCCCATTGACACTTCTAATGCAAAAAGGGGGAGCACTAGTCTAATATCTGAAGAAAATGTTCAACAAGATGCAACCACTACTCGAAGATCAAAAAGGCAAAGAAGGCAGCTTAAGTATTTGCCTGAACATAAAGTTCAGTTAAATTACTCTCCTGTAACTTCTTGTTTTTTTATGGGCTTGATAAGCAGTGATGAACCCAAGTGCTACAAAGAAGCGCAAGGCATAACTGAATGGGAAGACACTATGAAGGAAGAAATAGAGGCTTTGCAAAGAAATAACATATGGGAGTTAGTACCAAAACTGAAAGATGTTGAGCTAGTCACATGTAAGTGGGTTTACAAGATAAATAAGAAATCATATATGACGATCGACAAATACAAAGCTCATCTATTTGCATGTGGATTTTCTTAATAGTATGGACTGGACTATGAGGAAATTTTTAGTCCAATTGCTAAGATGGTAATGATTGGAACAATTGTTTCCTTGGCAACATGTAATAGATGGAATATATGGCAACTTGATGTAAAAAATGTGTTCCTTTATGGTGAATTAGATTGAAAATTTATATGGAACAGCCCCAGGGATTCATTTTAGATGAGTTTCCTACTCATCTATGTCGACTCAAAAAGGCCATATATGGCCTCAAGCAAGCTCCGCGTGCCTAGTTTGGAAAAATTTCTCAATATCTCTCCTTTTATGGCTTTAATTCTTTAAGCTCAGATCATAGTTTATTTATCAAATTTGATTCATCCATGTGCACAATACTTCTTCTTTATGTAGATGATATGATAATCACCAGTAACAACAATGTAGAGATTTCACATCTTCGAGATGAGCTATTTGTCAGATATGAAATGAAGAATTTGGGGGAGGTTCACTTTTTTCTTGGGTTAGAACTTGTCAAAACAAATGGGTATTTTATTTCTCAAGAAGCATATGCCACCAACCTACTGAATTGTTTTGGTTTGCGAGATTCAACATCAATATCAACTCTAATAGAACAACAACTCAAGTTAAAGAAAGTTGAAGGAGAGCCACTAGATGATGCCATAAAATATCATTAGCTTGTGGGTAGTTTATTTTATTTAAATATCACAAGACCTAACATAGCATATTCTGTAGGTGTTGTGTCTCAGTTTATGGAGAACCCATGTATTGTTCACTTGCTTGTAGCAAAGACAATCATCCGTTATGTAAAAGGCACACTGCAATTTGGTCATTTTTATAAACAACATGTATCTTTTTCTTTACATGGTTTTGTAGATGCAGATTGGGCGGGAGATGCCATAGATCGACGCTCAATCACATGATATTATTTCAATATTGGTTCTGCTATAGTTTCTTGGTGTAGCAAGAAATAACAAGCTGGAGCTCTTTCAAGCACGAAGGCTGAATATATGGTAGCAACTAAGGCAACTCAAGAATGCATTTGGCTCAAGCATTTGCTTCAAGACATTGGAGTATCTTTGAATTATCAAACTCCTATTTTTTGTGATAATGAAGGTACAATTAAATTAGTTGAAAACCCAGTGTTCCACGCTTGTACAAAGCACATAGAGATCCATCATCACTTTGTTTGTGAAAAGGTGTTGAATCAGGAAATTGTTTTGAAAAAAATAGGAATAAATGATCAGGTTGCTAATGTATTCACCAAAGCTCTCCCACAAGCCAAGTTTGAAAAATTTTAAAGTGCTTTTGGTGTCACTGATCGATAGTCAGCACTAAAGGGGAGTGTTGCAATTTAGTGCTAACCTGGTTTATTGTTTGAAAAAGTCTTTTAGTCTTGAGTTATTTTTAGTCATTAGTTGCTTATTTTATGTTTACTATTTGAGTATTTGTAGGAGTCAGTTATGATAGTTTGTTAGCATACAATCAGTATAAAATAAGAGTCAATCATTCACTTTGCATGGACGAAGTCATTGTGATAAATTTGTTGGTCTTTGGCTACTTGTTTTCATTTAGAAATAAAGTTTATGTTTCTCTTTTGAAGTGTTATATAACACTTGTATTAAGCTCTTGATATTTGTGACAAAGCCTCAAAATGATTGTTATATTGTGAACCCCAGTTCATATTGTATTATGGACTCGGGGTCCCAAATGTTAATTATATTATATGTAATTAAAAAAATTAAAAATACTAATTAGTGTAGTTGACTAATACAATCACTTTACTTTCTTGAGGTGCTCGATTCAAATCCCAATAGAAATTTTGTTTTTTTGCTTTTTGTAGCTATTCTTTCTTTTTTTTTTTTTTTCCTTTTTCAGCTATTGTTTGTTTTTTTTTTTCCATTTTTAGTTATTCTATTTTTCTTTTTGCTTTTTTTTTTATAATATTTACAATTAAAATTATATTAATGATTAAATTTTTTATTTGTTTAATTGTTCTAATTAAATTTATATTAATTTGTATAAGAAAAAATTGCATTAATGGTTTAATTTTTTTATAACTATTTATTTATTTCTACGAAATTATCAATTTGAATCTTTATTTATGTTGAATTTGATAAAACTAATAGAATTATTATATATCATTTTATATTTATTTAGGTAAATTATTTAATGCATCAAACAAAATTTATTTTCTATACACACACACACACACACATATATATATATGTGTGTGTGTGTGTGTGTATACACACATACACACACACACACACACATATTTATATATATACACACACACGTGTGTGCATATATATATATATATATATACACACACACACACATGTATACACATACACACACACACACATATATATACACACACACATGTGTGCATATATATATATATATATATATATATATATATATATATATATATATACACACACGCACACGCACACACATGCATACACACAGACACACATACACACACACACATATATAGAGAGAGAGAGAGAGGTGAAACTCTAAATATATTATTGCTTATTGTAATGACACCATTTCATTGTAATGAATATCTAAATATACTGAAATGAATGTGTGTATTATATTACTACAATAAATTGTCGATTTACCGATCGAAAAAAGGAAAACACAGTTAGTAAAATAAAATACCAACCAATTGCCAACCGAAAATAAAGCTCGACAAAAACTTAGTCCATAAAATATTATTGACTGAATATTGCATTGGTTGATAACTTAAACGATCACTAGACGGTCGGTAACATGAATTCGTTTAGTCGATAATTTTGTTTTTAAAAAATGGTAAAAAGCATATTTTGTATGAAATCCGTCGGTAAAAATAATATTAAATAAATAATAATGGTCGGTAAATTTTAAAAATATTAAAAAATTAATTTATATCGGTTGGTAAATCTGTTAAAAAATGAAAATATTATTTTTTGGGCTGGTATATCTGTCAGTAAATGATAATATTAATTTTTAATTTAAAAATATAAATATTATATGTACTAAATTATAAATAAAATGCAAATGTTACATAACAAATTATAATAAAAAATATAATTTAATATAAATTAAAATCATATATTTGTATAATAAAAAATTAATAAAATAGCATTCACATATATACAAGAAAAAACAAGAAAATCATAAATCCTAATCTAAATTTGCAGTGTCCTCCGCATCCGGGTCCATGATATAGTCAACCTCATCATCACCATCACCGGATGTATGAGTAGGATGAGAGGGGAGGAGCAATATCTATCTACAGATCAAGTGGAGGAGGATGAGCAACAATAGTTTGCAGATGAGGTGGAAGAGAAAATCCAAACTGATGTGCTAAGGATCGTACAAGATCTCCCATCTATTGTATCTGCTGTTGCATTTGCCGATGCTGATGCTGCATTTACTGCTACAACTGCTGCTCCATCTATTGCTGCATTTGTATTTGCATATCTCTGACTGCCTTCTAAATTCATCTATCTATCTTCTGCTGCATTTGCTTAGCTATAGGAGGCGGTGGAGCAGAAGATGTACTGACATTGGGATCTCTATAATAACTGCGTGCTTGTGAACCGATCCCATATAACTTCCTTTTCTCAAATCCCCCAACAGTCCTGAGATATAGGTCTCTCTCATCTATCGGTGTAGGCTCAATGGATCCAAGAGCAAGTTGAGACATATGCTCGCTGAGGATCGTGATATCCTCCTGTATTTTATACAATAAAAATTATATATATATATATATATACTTCTAAGTAAAATTTATTAACCCACTATGATTGCAAGTCAATGAAAATCTTCCCATCATACTTTTTCGTGTGTGTGTACATGAAAAGTTCGACGACATCAACCTCACGAGCCAACTGGTGAGCCTGTTAAGAGTTGCAATATATGTAATAAATATTAACAATTGGAATTAAGCTTACTTGAAAACAAAAATAAATATGCAGGAAGTTACTTACTAATTGCCTGGCATGCTTCTCATGAGGTATAAACCCTTCACTGTGCTTAGACACACCAGAAGCTGGACCGTCCAATTGCAATATATGTATATAAATATTAACAATTGAAATTATATTTTACATGCCAATTAATTATAAATTACATATCAAATTATAAAAAGTGATACAAATTTAAATACACATTTATTCAAATTCTAAAATTAAATACAAAACTTGTAATATTATATGATTTGCAAGTTAATTAAAAAAAATTACATATATATCTCTTATAGCGCAGAAAAGCAAGCTAGCACGCTATCACAGGGTCAAATTGCCAATTAAATTGAAATTACAAAAAAAAATTAAAATAACAAATTGATAAATTATAAACTAAAAATATCAAAATCAACTAAATGCACAATATTATATTATCTATATACAGAAATCACATTACAACACAATAATTTAATAAAAACTTATATGAATTTATATTCAAAAGGCATAAATTTAATATCACATCAATTTAAAAAATAATGTACATATTCAATAATAAAATACATAAATTTTATTTTCAAATAAATTAACCAAAAATTTACAGAAGTTATAAAAAATTACATTAATTTATATCACCCAAAATAATTTTTATTGAATTTTCATTAAACTAACAAATATTAATTTAACACCACATAATTTTCATAACACAAAAATATATCAAACCAAAATTTATCATACTACATTATTCAAAAATAATTACATTAAAATAATATTAAAATTTAACTATAATTTTCATCATACAAAATTAACATAAAAATAATTTTCAAAAAAAAAAAAACAAATATATAATTTCACAAAATCAACAAAATAATACCCAATAAAATAGCAATAATAAAAACAAAATTTAATAAATCAACAAACAAAATATATATATTCAAATAAAATACTATATTCACATAAAAAAAATTCACAAACTCAAAATTACACACACACACACACACACACACACATATATATATATACACTACAAAAAATGTAACAATAAAATTAAATTAAATTAAATTAATAAACAAAAAAATATATATTCAATCAAATAAAATATATACATAGATATAAAATATATAATTCATCAAACAAGCCAATAAATCTAAACTTACAATATATATATATATATATATATATATATATATATATATATATATATATATATATATATATATATATATATATATATATATATATATATATATATATATATATATATATATATATATATATATATATATATAATGTGTACCAATCTAAGGGAAGAGAACAAAGCTGGCTAGCGGCGTGGATTCTGGCGAAATGGACGACAGCGACAATGGCAAAGAGAGAGAGAGAGCAGAGAAAGAAAAGGAAGAGAATAAAAAGAAGAAAAGAGAAAAAAGAAGCTTGACTGTTAGTTTATATGGTTCGATTTACCGATCGAATTTACCAATCGATTAGCAACTATTTTATTAATTTATTGATTGATTTACAGACCAATAGCCACGTGGCAATCGAAAATTGGTCGGCAATCAATCAATAAATTAATAAAAATTATCGACTGCTTTACCAACAGGTCATGTATGCGCCGATTAGTAAATCGGTCGGTAAAGTTTATTGCATTCCAAATTTTGCACATGTCCTCTAAGCTATAGCTCGTCAGTAATCAATTGGTAGTTTTCTAATATTATCAACTAATTATCAACTTATATTTTGTTAACGACTACCATTTTTGGTCGACAATACCATTTTGGTGCGCAAGCTATTTCTGCCATAATCAATGACTGAATATTTTCGGTTGATAATTTTTGTTTGAGATCAGTCGATAAATGGTCATTAAATCTGTTTTCTTATATATGGTTAGTGTTTCGTTTATAATTACCGATCGAATATTTTCGATCGGTAATTTCGATCGGTATATCAGTAATATCTTGTAGTGTATTTATGAACATGAGTTTTCATTACAATGTATATCTAAGTATAATGAAATAAATATGTGTGTTATATGTAATAAACCTGCAAATCATTGAATGTTGTTTGCATCATATGTTACTATAAATTTGTTACTGCTTATTGCAAAGAACATTTGGTTTCATTCAAATAAATATTTAACTATTATCTAATGAATATATATGTTATATGTAATGAATCTGAAATTCAAATTCTATTTTTAAAAATAAATTATATTATAATTTAAAAATAAATTATATTACAACTTGAGTTGTTAAATATTTTATAATAATTATTTTAATTATAATGATTTAAATATATCTAATTAAAATGGTAATAATTATTAGATGGGACAAACAAAAATAATTTATATATTTAATTAATTGATTCAATTCCAATTATTGAAATAAATAAAAAAATGAAAAAATAATCACCATTTAATTAAAAAATTTTGTGATCCATTTATAGTTTTTTTGAATGTTAGAGACCCCTAAAAAAAAATCAAATAATAAAAAAATGAACATACACTTTATAAACAATGAATAGATATTTTATATTTAAAGATGAAATTCTATTCTTAAAATAAATTATTTTATAACTTGAATTATTAAATATTTTATAATAATTATTTTAATTATAATGATTTAAATATATCTAATTAAAATTACAAGAATTATTACATGGGAGAAACAAAAATAATTTATATATTTAATTAATTGATTAATTTATATATTTAATTAATTAATTCAATTCTAAATATTTAAACAAATAAAAATAAAAAAAAATAATTAGCACTTAATTTAAAAAATAAAAAAACTGAACTATTAATATAATTTTTTTAGAGAAATAAAATAAGATAAGTATAACAAACAAATAAAAAAGATATAATAACTAAAAGAAAAAAAACAAAGAAAAAGGAAAAGAAAGCCTGGAAATCAAATCTGCACCAATCATTTCACAAGCTAATTTATTAAGCAACTGCACAATACTTTGGCAAAAAAAAAATACACCATTAGTTTTTTATATATTCTTATGACGTATTTAATATTTAATCTGTTTTCCAAGACAATAATGCAACATGAACTGAGTTTAGAATATAATTTGCTTGCTTAAAGTATCTCTCTCTATCACAAATATAATTATTATTATTATTATTATTATTTGTACCTTTTACATGGGACTGGATCCATTCAAAGTTTCAAACTAATTTGCTAGCTAGGAGCTCAATCAGAAATAAACTTTAGCTTTATTCCCCCTTTTATTCTTAATTTTATGAAGTAATGATATCATAGTACAACAATTATATATTTATGGAAAAATATTATAATAATTTGTTATTATCATCATTATTTTAGAAATTTTTTTTGTCATTTTTAAGATTGTGTTTTGTTGCATATTAATTTTCTATATAATAGTGCGAAATAAATTTATTATATTAGTTATTTTTATTTTTTTTTTATTTCTATCCATTCTATTTATCTAATAACACTTTTAATTTCTATAATTATACTTTGGAAACTTTCTATAAATTACATTTTCATATATAAGTATTTTTACATTTAATTTTTATAGTTACATTTACACGTCTAGCTAAATATTGCATTAATACTATCCACATCATATCTCATAATGCTTAGCATATTTTTTAGGCCTAATGGGTTAATTTCAATGTTTTTATATCTAGTTTGACCTTCGAATCACTAGAGGTAAAGAGTTATAAGTTAAATATCCAACTGAAATTGAACTAAAAATTAAATAAAAATAATTAAATTAATATATTATAATATAATATAATATGAGAAATATAAATTTTATAAATAATTTAATAGAATAATATGAAATGAATTTGAATATAATAAAGTTTCTTTAACAAATAATATAAAAATAATTTAAAATTTAAGATAATAACATAATAAAAGGGTAATAAAAATTTTAAAAGTAATTAATTTTTTGTGTAAATAAAAATGAGAAAAATTTAATTTTTAATGTTAAAAAACTTAAATTTATTTTGTAATTTAAATTTTATTGTTAATTTATGTTGGAAGGCGGTTATTAAAATTAATCTTATATTAAAATTTGTTTTAAATGAAATAATATTTTTTTTATAAAATTAATAAAAGTTCATATTTGATTTAGTTTGCCGGGAATCTGCTAATATTCCTGTAAGTCAAGGGTTCAATCGTCAGGAGTAATGAAGGATTTTTTTTTTTTTTTTTAATTTTAAATTGAAGGCCAATTACACGTTGAACTGGTTTCGGGTCAACAAGTTCACCGATTTCCCAGCAAGTTCACCGGTTTCGGGTCAATTTTGATATAACTATGAAAAAAAAAAGAACCAAACAAAAAAAAATGAGACTGATTTCCAGTTAATTTGGTCTAACTGGCTGATTTGATTTGATTATGATAACTATAGTTACCCCAAATTTTGTGACCTTCTGCATTTGTACTCCATCTTTTTAAACCGAATGAATTTAGCTTATTTTTTAGCAGGGAAAAAAAATAACATTCTCTCTCCTAGAGGCATGACAACTAACACAACCAACTAAACATTAGTGGAACCAAGACTGGATGGATTAATTTTTTTGGAAAAAAACTTAAATTTCATTGATTATTAATAGCCGAATATAAATTTCAATAGAAAATAACCTAATATATAATCAATTATCCTAACAAGAACAAATTAATTCTCAGATCGCAAATATTCAATATAACATCTAGCTGCCATATAGTTGATTTTGAAAACCTATGACTATAATAGTAGTACAACGTGACAAACTATTGTCCTCTTTATAAGCATTTGAGACACAACAGTGCATAGACATATCATTAGACTCATAACAAAAAAACAATTTCCAACAAAGAAAGACATAATAAAATTTCTAATATGGGAAAACAAAATAACATAAAAAAGTACAATCTAATACAAAATAATAAAATGAAAAGTATTATCCTAACAGTAGTAAGCATAAATCCACCTACAAGCATATAGTAAAAATAAATATGAGGCGAAGGCGGAAGTAAGGAGATAAAGAACGAGATTGAGAAAAAAGAGTATCGAGCGATGGTAGAAAATGAATAAATAGAGTTAGTGATGGATATGGCAATAATAATAAGAACGAGATTATTTATATCAAATCTAATAAAAAATATTAGAATCGCCGTCGATAAAAAAAAAAGATTAGCAGTGATTTAAAAAATAAAACTTAATAGAAAAACTAAAGAGAAAAGAAAAAAGAGAGACGTCTAGAGTTTCAGTTACAAAATATAATAATATATGATTAGGTATGACTGGATGGATTACATATATATATATATATATATATATATATATATATATTAATTTGTTTCTTTCCCTCTCCCTTTTATATTTTCACCTAAATTGAACCTTAATCTTAAACTCCATCATTATATAATTAATCAAGCTTCCATAAAACTCAAATGTAAAATAATAAAAATGCAAGAAAAAATCCAAATCTTTAATTTTCTTCTATTTGTTTCTTTTTTGTTTTCCCCTAACTCTTGATTTTTTCAATAACCAAATCACAATATATCTGCAAAAAATACAAGAAAAATTCAAATTCTTGATGTTCTTATCTATCTCTCTCTCTCTTTTTTTATCTCTTCATTTTCTTACTAATCAAACATAAAATCACAGAAAAAATTCACATCCTTGATTTCCTCTCTAATTTCTTTTCCTCTTATTTTTTAAACTCTTGATTTTCTCAGTAATCAACTAGAAAATCACAATATCTCCACAAAATTAAAAAAAAAAAAAAAACCCAACTGTTGATTTTCCTTTCTATTTCTTTTCCTTTACCTTTTTTTTTTAACACTTGATTTTCTGAAACCAAACAGAAAATTCATAATATATATCTTTGCAAATTGATCGGTATGAGATCAAGATGAAAGAGAATGAGCCGGATCTTCTCTGCTAGGCTTGGAGTATGGTGCTTGCAAAGAATAGAAAAAGGATTATAGATGAGCCAGGTCTTTTACCTGGCCAAAACCCTCCGATGATCAAGTCAGTGTCGAAAAATCTTTAATTCTCAAGAAGTTATCTCCTCTTGAGTTTCAGAGTATTTTTTTAGTAAGAGAAAGGAGGTGAGAGAATGTAGAGTTACATCTACCTGCACTTGAGTTTTCTTTCCTCTTTTGTATGGTTCCGTGTAAGGTGAGACTGACACCTCTTCCTAAGAGGGATGTCTTCTATCATTCGACTATACTAGTTGGTGAGAGTTGGTGTAATGATGGCAGGCGCATGTCCTTTGTCCGGTCCTCGGAGGTGTTTGGTAAGGAAAATGTCAGGATAAGGTATGGACTACCTAAGGATATATTCTCCTGCTAGTCGATTTGACACATCCTTTGTATGCTTCGACTCTTACTTGTTCAGCAAGTCACTTGATAATGAAAAAACACCAGTTTATTCAGAAAACCTTTGGACTTGGGATACTTGAGGACTCGGCCAGTAGATTTTATTCTCCTTTCTATGATTTTTGGGAACCACCTAATGGACCTTGCTTAAAGGGAGTCCAATTATCACCTAAGAGTCATTTTTATCTCTCATCACAAATGATTACCTCTGAAAACACTGAATCGTACAAAAAATTCAAAAAAATCCAACTAAATTGTTCCCATTCCTTCGCTGTTGCTATTTTGCCCTTTAGATTATTTGCTTCAAATTCTTAACAGTTGCCTGAAAGAGAAGAAAAAGAATTAGTTAAGAGGAAGAGAGAAGGGAAAAAACAGAGTAAGAAAGAGATATGGATAAAAAAAAAAAAAAGAGAAAGTTACTCAATTACCCTTCGTGTAAGTGCATTTACCGTGGAAAAAAGTTAAAAGCGTTCAAAGCAAAATAGCCACGTATATGTACGCTTTGTCAATGATTTCACATTACTACTCCGACAAATAGGTCTCATAAAAGAAGTGGGTAATAATTCATCATTTTTAAGTTACAAGTAGACCATGGAGAATTGATCCATCAATTCACGATTTATTTGGACGAGCCACTAATTAAAAATCAATATTTATGTTGATTTTTTTTAGTCGACTAGGAATATTTTTAAAATAATTTACGTGTTAATTAATATTAGATTTTTTTGGATGATTTAAAAAAAATATCTTATATTTAGTTTATATAATCAGGAATTATTTTCTGAATGCTGGTTTCGAGAATTAAATTTTAATCAATAAGAAAGTGAGTAAATTCTCTTATCAATAAGATTAATTCTTCATATTTTTATGTTGAATTTTCAATTATTGGTTTGAGATAGACTTTCCAATTATTGGCGTCCTGAGACCATTTCAGTTTACTCACAACTAAGCTCTTTGGTTATTTAGTAAAATTAATATTTAAAACCAGAATATAATTAGTTAAAATTTCTAATTATGAGTGTTTTATCTCACTTTACTAGTTGTCAACTATTAATCTTTTTGTTGTGAATAACTAACTAAAACTTTTGAAGCAAACCAATTTTCAATAGTTCATTGACTCAAACTTAATTAGGTTAGTTACCATTGCTGAAATTCTAGAAATTATCAAATTCCGACGGAAGAAGACAGGTAGCTAGAAATATTATATACAGTATACAATCATTAATTTAGGGTTACCCTAAAGAAATAAAAAGAAGAAAGCAAAGAAAAAAAAACATAGCGCTACCGCCCAAAGACGTTAAGAAAGAGCTAAAAAACAGTAGAATAAACGTGGAGAAGCCGCAAATATTACTATTTCTAACCAAAACCAGCTAATTCCAGATGGACATATATTATATAATTATTTATATATTATGTGAATTGTGAAATATATATATAGAGAAGAATTAGAGAGAGAGAGAGAGGAACACGTGAGAGAGATGGCTGGATTCCCGTGACACCAAACAATTATATACATATTCAGACGAAAAACTAACGTTACATGCATGTCTTCACGGGCCTCTCCCTCCATCTCCATCTCATCTAACTCATGATCACTTCCCTATCACCCTTTTCCCTTTGCATGCTTGTTCATTATTAATGCTTTCTAACTTTTGCCAAGCTAGTTTCCATATTTTAATTTGAACTCAAAAAACTTAATTTACTCATAAATAATTATCTGTATTTGAGCAAATCAGAAAGTAGAGATTATCAGAAAGATGGACCTAAAATAATGTTTTACAACCATCAAAAACTTTAACAAATGATAATTGTAAGTATATATCATTTTGCATTATACCATGTTCCAAATTTGTACGAACTTTTGCTAATATATATATATGTATAGAACAGCCCTTTTTTTTGGTTAGGGTCTGGGGCCTTTCTACCCAATTAGCAATGACTCAAGGTAGGAAAAGTCCCACCTGCATTGGCTGCACACTACAAAAAATATATATATAATTTACCAATTAACAATATTTTTTAAGTCGGTAATACATATACCGACAAAAAAAATTTAGTCAGTATTTAACTTATCGGTAATAAAATTTACCGATTAAATACAAAATCGTTAGTAATTATCGACAGAATTTTAGACGGTAAATTATTTTTATATTATTGGTAAAATAATTTATATCGTCGGAATTTTTGTAGGGAGATAATCTATCGATTAAATTTTTAGTTGGTAATTTGTCGGTAAATTTTTATTTTTTTAAAAATAAAAAAATAGTTGGTAATTTATCAATAAATTTTAAATAAATATTTTTCAAAAGTAAATATTTTGTCAGTAATATGTCGGTAATTTTGTAAATTAATTCTTAAAAAATAAAACATTTTATCAGTAATCCGTTGGTAAAATTCTATTTTTTTAAAAAAATGCATATTCTTCAAAAAATTAAAATAATAATTTAAAAAATTAAAATTTTTAGAGTGAACATGAAAATTAAGAAATAAAAAGTTATAAAATAAATTAGGAAGCTTAAAAATATAAAAAATGACTAAGTTAAAAAAACTAAATTAAAATTATACTTCAAAATTACAAAAAGAATGAAATGAATATAAAATTAAGAGAGAAAATAATAAGAGTAAAAAAGAAAAGGTAAGATAAATAATTTATTAAACTTATTTTTAAGTTTACTAAATTTCTATAAAAAATTTAATCAAAAAATTAAATTTAAGATAGCAAATAATTATTTTTTTAAAAATCACATTAATACTTTTTTATGCTATAAAACAATTTAAGAAATATAAATAATAAATTATAAAAACTAAAAAATAAAGAACTTGAAATAAATTTAACAGAATTTTTATATTGAAGGGTTTGAAAATTTATGAAATAAAATAAAAAAAAAGAATAAGAAAAAGAAGTATGTAAGTATTAAAGAGTATGGGAATATTAAGTGATGAAAAAGAAAATGAAGAAATAATTAAATGAGAAAGAAAGAAAAAGAAATTTTATTTATGAGAAATGGAATAAAGAAAAGAGAAAGAGAAAAAGAGAAGAAAAGAGAAAGAGAAGTATAGGAAAAAATGATGAGAAATAGCCATTTTATAATTTTTTTATGTCGCTTACAGACTAATTACCGACTGAATTTTATCGATAAATTTTTCAAATGAAAATTTATAGAGAAATTTTCCTCTAAAATTTTTATTTACCGACAGATTACCTACTAAATTACTGTCGATAATTTATTTTTTAAAAAAAATTAAATGAAAATTTTGGAGAGAATTTGTCGGTAATTAATAAAAAAAGAAAATTTTTATATGTCGTCAGTATTCTGTCAGTAATTTAGTAAATTTACCAACGAAATTATCGGTAATTTTTTTTAAAAATTCAAATGAATTTGGAGGGAGTTTGTCGGTAATTAATAAAAAAAAACTTTTCATATGTTGTTGGTATTCTGTCAATAATTTAATAAATTTACAAATGAAATTATTTTCGTCAATAAATTTTATTAGTAAATTATAATTTTTTTTGTAGTGACACTTTCACAAAAATTTGGATAGGGCTATATGAAAAATTATTAGGTGAACTAGATTATTAATGCTTCGTTAACACGATTATTGATTTATAGCAATTAATAACAAATCAGATTAAAATCATAATTTGCTTAAATTTATTTTAGCAAAAAAGAGAAGAAAATTAACATATAAGAAAAAATAATAAATAAATAAAACCCAGTACGATAGGAAGAATCAGACAAACTTTTCCGCAATTAATTTTATCATATTTTTGTCGGGGAGTAATTAATAGACATTTAAAAAATAAAAATGTTTTTTAGTTATTATGACAAAAAGTACAAAAATAATACAACTAACATTTATATTCATATAAATAGACGGAGTAGTACTTCGCGTACTCCGATCACCTAAGTTCCGTCGATCGTTGTATCACTATCACCACTTTAAAAACATAAAAATTTATTAGAATAAATTACTAATATTTAATAAAACAGTATATCTTTAAGATTTTAAATACAAGAAATTTCACGTTGAAAATAAATAAAATTAAGAAAAAATATATAAATAAAAAGAATTTATAAATTTAATATATTTTAAGATTTTAAATTAAAATGTTGTGTCAAATTAATAAATATGTTCTTACTAATCCATTCTAAATATCTCCCAATTTTAAGATTTATTGTTTTATTAGTTGATCCTTCCACTACTTTGCTGAAGTTCTTGCGCACTTAAAGTGGGTTAAATTTGGTTGTGGTGAAGGTAAATTCCTTTTTTTTTTCCCCCTCCAAATCCGCGTATATTTTGATCTTTTTCTTTTTTTTTTTTGTGGAAAGTTAAAATCTGGATTTCTTTTAAATTATGGGCTGATGCTTCATGAATATATGATCTTATAACACTACCGCTTTCTTACTTTACAATAAAATTAAAAGTTAATATATATATATATATATGTCCTTTGGAAAATTTAAATTAAAACGAGAATTATTTTAGTCTTTTTTACATGTTTTTTATTAGAGAAATTATCTTACATTAAAAATAAATAATAATAGTAAAAATTTGATAGCATATTAAATTTTTCAAACTTAATATATGAGTTTTAGAGTTAAATTTGGATTGTTAATATGGTTCTCAATTAATCCTATATTTTGCATTTATATCCTTTTATATTTGTCATGAGTTTCATGACTCAGTATTTAACTATGCCACATGTTATTCGGGTCTAGCACATATCAATATGTGATGTTAGATAAATTATTTCATATCAAAAATAAATAACAATATAAATAGATTTATAATAGAGGGTTCTTAATATTTTTAATTGATTTTTTTGACTAAATGACTAAAGTATTAACGGAAGCAAAATCTAAAAATTTCTTAAATAACTGAACAAAAAGAAAGAATCATTTTATTAATTACGTTAAATTTAAAAAATTAAATAATAAATTATTCTTAAAATTGATAATTAGATCCATTAATAAATGTCAGAATAATATAGTAAAACTAATTTCTCCAAAAAAATTTAAAAAGAAATAGAAATTAAACAAAATAAATATATAATTAATGCAGCTATTATGGCTATTTAATGTTGGTCTCCTAAATTTTGTTTCTGAGTGGGCTCTCAATTATCCTCAAATGAGTAATAATTATTAGAGGAAAGCGATGTATCTAATGTATACTACTTCACAATGTTATTTTGACGTATTTAATTTTTTTCAAATTAAAATTAAAAAAATTATTATATTATACATTTCATCTGCTTTAAAAGATTTATTGGTTAAAATTTTGACATACTGTAAGATCTCGTCTGACTATCAGTCCGATCCGTTGAGGAAAATCGAAATGCTTTTCGAAGAAAATTTCATGATTAAAACTCGTTATGAGTTCGGAAAATTGAATTTTACAATTTGTTATTTGTAAAAAGAAGCTGTCACTTTAATTTACTCATTTTAATTGAAAAAATTAAAAGAAAATCCAAATTAATTGACTCCAAAAATATTTGATTTATCCCAATAAAAAAGAACACTAATCCGCGAGAAATCAAAGAGAGCTCGAGGATTAGGTTTTGGTATTTAAATAAATGTTTAGCTAAAAGTTGCAAAATAACTCTTAAAAAAAGAAATTTTAATGTATGTATGAACAAGAGTAAAATAATGAATAGAACAGTTATAGATGATTAAATGAAATGACAGTTGTAAATAAATAAACAAAGATAAATTCTGCTTAATTATTACAAAATTGAAATAAACGAAATAAATAGGATCTTTTCTTCTAGCCGTTATGAGTATTAAAAAAAGCACACATTTCTCAACTAAATTAATACAGAATTAGAAATAAAGCATGAATATAAATAAATCAAAGTAAAAAGGGAAAATGTTGTTGAAAAGATTTTGGAGTTGATACCTTACAGAATAGCAGTCTGTGTATCTTATTGAATAGGAATCAAATCTCATGTAGTTTTTCCTTCTTACGAATAAGAGGTTCTAGAAAAAATATTGGTTTGGTTTATTAATTTAATTCTGACTTTTGAATTAATAAATTTTAGATCTTTTCTATTTTAGATCTAAAGAAATATAGGATAGAGAAAATTATAGATCTGAATTTAGAATTTTAGAAATGAAAAGAAGAAAATGAATTTTACCTTTATTTTTCTTGACCTTCAAATGAATGGGATAAGTTTAACTCCGAATCTAAACTCCACCTTAGATTTGGGAATCCTGAAATTGAATCTTACACAAAAAAAGGCTAGTAAAAACAAGACAATAATTGCAAATTAAAAGAATAGAATTTTAGCATAAAAAATAAAGTAATATGGGTGAATTTCTGCCTCAAAATTCGTCAAATCCCTCTCAAAATCCATCCCAAAGAGCTGAAATGAAAGCTCTATTTATAAAGTAGGTGGAAGGGCGTCGTTGGGTGCCAACGGCGGCACATCAGCAAATTGAGCGGCACCGATTGCACGCCAACTGGCCAGGAGGCACGCTGGGCGTAACACCCATGCCGCCAGTAGGCTGGGCGTGTCACCTGACCTAGTGGCACGCCTGGTGTGCCGCTAAAGCTAATCTGACCCGTTTTCGCACTGTTTTAGTCAATTTTGGTCCTTTTCTAATTCGATTTGAACTCGGTTTGATTTTATAGATTCGTAATCGAGTACTGGTCGTCTGAAAATGAAAGATTAAAGAAATTTATTTTTCGACGGGACGCTGTCCCCTTGATCCCTGCCCACTAACCGGCTAGCAGGACTGTTGTACTAGATATGCGTAGCGCACTAATCTTAGCATGTGTTAAGTTGCAGCTGGATCTAAGAGTGCAATTTTGAGGGTTTACACATACAGATTTAAAAAATTATTAAATTAAATAATTTTAAGATAAAAAAGTAAAATATTTTTTTTAAATTTTGATGGAAAGTAATAAAATTAATTAATATAAATATTTAATAAATTAATAAAATGAAAGTAAAATAAAAAAAATAATAAATATTTTTTTAAAATAAAAAAGAAATAATAAATATTTTTTTAACATTTTTAAATAACAATTAAAAATCTCTAAAATAATAAATATTTTAGACCGGGGAAGTAAATGTATATTATGAAAATTATATAATATAATATTTATGATTTTATATATTAAATATATATTATCTATTATATTATATAATTAATGCAGGTGCAGTGGTTGCCATGACGTGCCTATGGTAAAAATCGGCTAAACCGAAGCTCCAGATAACATAACACATTAGTGTACGGACCAGCGTGCCCTCTGCGTTGCTGTACTAAGAACTGTAGCTGGCAGGAAAGAAGGGAAGGGTGATTTGGTAATTTTGAGTGATAATATGGTACATGTCGTTGAGTCGCTCTCAGGTACACGAGTTTCTAAAGTTTGACATTTGAGCGTTTCCTGGCCCATCCCACCATATACCTTTTTTTCTCTTTAATATTAATCAGAGAATACAGTACATATAATTGGTAGGCTATTTTTATGTGATTATATATAAATGCTTATGATATTTAGAAATCTCTAGTTTTTTTTTTTTAAATTATTTAAATTTTTTTAATATTATTATAGTCCACACAACAATTCTCATTGGATAGATTATAAATTCTAATGTTTTCAAACTCTTATTAGTTTTAGAATAAATGAAAGCAGAAGATTATGAATAAAAAATTTAATTAAGACAAACTAAAATTTTTAATAATATCATCTATTTATTATTTATATGTTAAAAATAAATATAATATATATATATATATATATATATATATATATATATATATATATATATATATATATATATAATTAAAATTAACTAATATTACCTGAATAATTAATAAATATTATTTAAAAAAAATATGAATTTGAGGATCATTTTGAGATTATTACATAGAAGAATTTATGGCAAATTAACTCATTAATTGACTATTTTGAAACTCAAATTTGGATAAGTCCCAGTGCTCGATAATGAGAAATCTACTTAGATTTATATTCTCCTACGCAAAAAATATGAATTTGAAAATTCATGTGCTTAAAATATTAAATGGGTAAATGATAATTTGAAACTTAAAGTAAGTCTTATACTAAAGAAAGCGGAAAGAAATGTGAATTATCCTACATTGAAAAAATACAAAATTAGAATAGAGAATATATTGAAAGGCTCCTCCTCTTAATGCTAAGAAAATAACTAAGAAAACTCTCTTTAACGCGCGCAAGGATGCAAATCTATAATTCAAACCTAGGTTTCATGTGTGAGCATGCGACCTATAAACATAATATCGGGTCGAATAGGGTGGCTTGTGCCAGCTTGGTTTTACAATTTTTTTTCTTTAGTTGTAATTTTTTTTATTTGGAAAAAAATTTAAAAAAAAAATTTCTTTTGGACCTACTAAAAAAATCCAGGTAGGGCTAGTCGAATCACCCATTACTTGATTGGTTCATTGAGTTTTTCTCGGTGTTTTCTCTCTTTAATTATATAGCTTAAACAGAACTAACGTTAAGACAGGTTTCTAATTTTTTGATTCAACTGATCATACCGATCAGGTTTTTACAATTGTGGTAAATTCCATATTAATATTATAATTTTTGAAGGATTTAGTATACATTCTAGGTTTGAAGTTTTAACTAATTACTATTTTTATATACATATATATTTTTTATGCTGTATGGAGTATGATAGTACTTTTTATTTTCCTTCATCTAAAAAAATAATGTTAAAATATTATTTAAACATACCTATGAGTATAACAATATTAATTATTGTTAAATAATATATGTTGAAATCAAGGTTTGATTGTCAAAAATATACAAACATAAGACAGGAACTTATTAGATGCAAGGAAAACCAAATAATAATAATAATAATAACAACAACAACAGTAGCAGGAACAACAAAATAGAAAATAAAAAATGAAGAGGAAAAGAAATCTAAGGCATGTGTATCACACAATGTTCTTAAGACAAATTTGCCATACCTCAAGTGTCGAAGGATTAATGGTGTCTATATCCCAAGATATAACAAATGAAGAGCAGACATTGAACACTACAAAGCTTACTCATAGCGAACTAAAGAATGCCTCTTTATCACTAAAAAAAAAATGGAAAAGAAGGAGAAAATGTTCTTGGTGTGTTCTGAAAAGAGTTAAGGTACACTTATTTATACTAGATTGGAGGAGAGAGGAAAAGCCATAGAATTAAACTCTATTACAGTTGTGAATTTAACTTTGTAACAACAAATTTTAATTATGTAACTCCAGCATATTTTTAATTCTATAACTCTAACATCTAAACTTAACAGCCATATTTTAGAAGAATTCTAGCGAAAATTAAAAAAATTGCAAAATTGCAAAATTAAGTTGGGCTCGGACTATGGCATTTTGGTTCGACATTTGTGTGCACAGGCCATGCGCTCACACATTAACCCTTGGTTCGTATCATGGATTTGCACCCCTTATGTCTGTGTGCGCGAGAGAGAGCCTCTTTGGCTATTTACTTATCAAAGGATAAGCCTTTCAATATAAAACCCTTTGCACTCTTGTAATTTTACAATGTCGGATAACCCATATTTCTTTCTTCTTTTTCTTAGCAAGGAACTCACTTTGAACTTTAAATTCTCATTCACTCATCTACCATTTTGAGCATATGAATAATTAAATTCATAGTCCTTACATCGGAGAACACAAATTTGGATCAACTTCCCATAACTAAATAGTGGGATCCACTTGAATTTGGGACTCAAAATGACCACTTAATGAGCTAAAAAACACATTTTTTTAACAATCCCCCACATGAATAAATTTGAGCATAAAAGTAAGACAAACTAAGCCTTACTGTGTTATAAAGTTTAGTGATTGAATCCTACATAAGATAGGTGGGTGTTACCCTTTGAACCTTCATTTGTAAGAGTATATTTACTTTACTAGCTAACCAGTTGACATGATGTCATTGAACTATTATGTTATTTGTGTAAATGATGATATACTTCATATAGGATTCTCTCTTGACATAATTCAGTTCTCATTATTATGTTCATTTTAGCTTTGAACATTTACCTGGTTCTGTGAGAATTTTTAGAAAATTACAACTCTCCTTTGAAGCGGCCCCACTTCTTTCTCATATAGGTGATCTCTTACTCATAAAAATCATTAAAAGCATAGCTTAACCTTTATCTAAATGTGTCACTATTTTTCACACACAGTGACTCACAAAGTCTTTACAATAAGGTTGCCCCTTTGAACCTAGATCTTGGGATCTCTAGTCAAGTAGGTTGTGTTTTCCTTTGCATTGACTTATTACTCTTGTATAGGCTTTAGTTCCATTCCCCTCAATGACTTGTCAACTAACTCTCTATTTAACCCTTTGGTAGCGAATCTACAATGTTATCCTTTGATTTTATATAATCAATAGTGATAACTCCAAGTGAAAGTAGTTGTATAATGATATTATGTCTATGACAGATATGTCTTGAGTTACCATTATACATGTTGCTTTGTGCCTTTACAATTACATATTGACTATCACAATGTATGCAAATTAGAGACACTGGACTCTCCCATTTTGGAATATCTTCTAAGATATGGCGCAACCATTAGCTTCTTCACCGCCCTTATTTAATGCAACAAACTCAGATTCCATTGTGGATCTAGCTATAACAGTTTGTTTAGAAGATTTCCAAGCAATAGCTGCACCTGCTATTGTAAACACATAACCACTAGTAGATTTTGAATTTTTTATATCAGAGATCCAGTTTGCATTAGTATAACCTTCTAGGACAATTGGATATTTAGTATAATGCAGTCCATAATCACTAGTATACCACAAATATCTAAGTACTCTTAGAACTCCTTTCTAGTGATTAGTTCCTAGATTACTCATGTATCAACTCAGTTTACTCATTGTATAAGCAATATCTAGTCTTGTACAACTCATTAAGTACATGAGACTGCTAATTACTTGAGCATATTTCACTTGAGATAACACTCTCCCCTCTATTCTTAGATAGATAGAGACTCAAGTCTAATAGGGTTCTAAACACACCTGAATCATTCTTACTGAATTTATCAAGTATTTTCTCTACATAATGTGTTTGACTTAATTTAAGCCCATTTGATCTTCTTGAGATTTTTATTCCTAAGATCACATTTGCTAGTCCCATATCTTTCATGTCAAACCTTGACTTTAACATACTTTTAGTATATTTGATCATCTTTGTATTACTTCTAACAATGAGTATGTCATCAATATATAGACACAATATGACATAGCCATCACTAGTGTCTTTGACATTAACGCATTTGTCACACACATTGATCTTAAATCCATTTGATAGCATTGCATTATCAAATTTCTCATGCCATTGTTTTGGCACTTGTTTCAATCTATACAAAGATTTAACCAATCCACAAACCTTGTCCTCTTATCTTGGGACAATGATACCTTCAGGTCATATCATGTAAATTTATTCATCCAAGTCTCCATTTAAGAAAGCAATTTTCATATCTATTTGATGTACTTCAAGAATGTGTAATGCCACAATGGCAAGTATAATCCTAATGGAGTTTATCCTTATTACAGAGGAATAAGTATCAAAGTAACATATACATTCTTTTTGTTTGTAACCTTTAATTACAAGCCCAGCATTATACTTATCAATTGTACCATTAACTCTCATCTTCCTCTTAAAGATCCACTTGGATCCTAATGGTTTACATCCTGAAGGTAAATCCACTAATTCCTATGTATGATTTTGCATGATGGAATCTACTTCACTCTTAATGGCCTCTTTCCATAAAAGACCTTCCAAAAAACTCACAACTTTTGTATAAGTTTGAGGTTTTGTTTCTAACATGTAAGGAAAAAAACTAGTCTAAAAGATATTTCTGCCTTTACTCTCTTACTGCGCCTTAGCTCAATCTCAATAGGCTCATCTTCAAATCCAAACTCCCCTCCCTGAATTTGATCTGAGATTTGTTCTTAGTTTTGACTATCTTAACCAATAGTCTTAAGAATTCATTTGAATGAACTTGCCTCTTCTAAAGTTCTACATGGAAATATATGTTCAAAGAATGACGCATTCTTTGACTCCATTATTGTGTTTTTGTGTATATAAGGATTTTTTATTCATGCACAAGAAATTGATAAGAACTACTATTATATGCATAAGTGATGAAGACGCATGTTGGGTATTTTCCACAAGTGTATAGAGTCCATAAGTAATATAAAGTGAATAAAGTATCGTTCCCATAAGGACTATGTTTATCCACCTATCTACTATTCCTTTTCTTTGTTTAAGGCTTAACAAATTAATCTTGATTCTTAAATTAGACAAAACATCTAAATTTAACAAAAAAATTTGTAGCGAAACAATGAGATTTAATGATTAAGAATTAATATCTATCCACACTCAATCAATCAATTACCTTAACATCTAAATGGTATATGATCTGGGTTATCCTATAGCATTGATTAAATTTTGTCGATATCTAACCAACTAAACCAAAATTCAAGTTATCTCAAAATAATTCTACCAATTCCCATTGCACTAAACTATTTGTTCATTTCTCAAATTTAGCTTTAAGTGAATCCTAAGGATATCTAATTACTAACTATAATCTCTTATCAATTAGTAATCAAACAAGTATTTATAAGTCTATTGTATTATTATCTCCCAATGCATAACACAACACAAATCACAACTTTGTTGGCCAAACAAAGTTAAGCATTAATCATAACAAGTACCACATACCGCAAGAATTAGATGTATAGACAATTAAAAGAAATTGTGTTTCAAAACATTAATCCCTAACTAAAGAATTAATCAATCATGGTGGCAATGAAAACCAAGTACCAAGAAAAAGAGAAATTCATAAACACAATGTTGAAGGAAATAAGGAAGTTAGATTTCTCAATCTTCAATCCTAAGCCTTCAATCTTGATCTTCTTTGATTCAATCTCTTTTTAGGTTTTTTTTTTCTTCCCTTTTTCTCCTCTCTTCACATTCTATTTATATCCCCCTGCTATCTCTTTAATCAAGTAGGTTTAAAAGATCAACTTTTGGAGCAAAAAAAAAAAAAGGGATTTGGAAATAATACTACCTATAGCGCCCGCGACATGTGTTGCACTTGCGACACTGAGCTTCAACTTCCAATTCTAATGCCTTTCTCGACCGCCCTAGTTCCACACCAGCCTCCTTTCATTCCTCCATCTTACTTTGCTTTGTTTAGGCTCTTTTAACCCTACAAAATCTTAAAAACCTTTCTCAAATGCAATACACAAAATATGAATAAAATTAAACCAAAATACACCCTAAACATATACAATTTCTATGGAAAACCACCTACCCACATTAACGCAATCAATTGATTTTGGGCTTATTCTCACTTTTCTTTGGTGTTGGAACAGCCACTTTAGCAAGACACCCCCACACTCGCAAATATTTACAGGAAGGTTTTCTTCCTTTCTATAATTCATAAGAGGTTTTGTCTAATTTAATTCGAGATGCCTTATTTAAAAGGTAATTAGCAGATGATATGACTTTCTCCCATATGTTCTAAGGTAATCTAAAACTTATCAATATTGTATTCATCATTTCTTTCAAGGTATGATTTTTCCTCTCACCCACTACATTTGAATTAGACCTGACAAGGTTTACCTACGATATCACAGCAGTAAGGTTGATATTAGAGACATCTTGTGTAATACTATGTAGGAGATTAGCTTCATTGCTCTTCTTCTTCTTTGGCAATCTGTAATCAGCAGACTTGTGACCCACCCAATCACAATTACAACACTTGCTTTGGAATTTTTTTTAGAAATTCCACCTTTAGGTCCCATCCTAGACTCTTTATTAGTTTTGGTTTTCTTCTTCTTTGAAATTTGTCAATGCTCAACAATGTTCACCTTAGCCTCAGAAGAGATGATTCCCCTTTTCTCTTTTTCTAAGCTTCTGTCATCTTCTTCCATATGAAACCTGACAATTAACTCTTTAATATTCATCTCTTTTTGTTTGTGCTTAAGGTAGTTCTTAAAGTCCTTCCAATCAGGGGGTAGCTTCTCAATAATAGTAGTTATTTGGAAGGTCTCACTCAAGTTCATCCCCTCTACATGAATTTCATGGAGAATTATTTAAAGTTCTTGCACTTGATTTACCACAGTTTTGGAATCCACCATTTTATAGTTAAGAAAATGTCCTACTATAAACTTTTTGGCACCAGCATCCTTAGATTTGTATTTTCAATCCAAAGAATCCTATACCTATTTGGCAGTCTTCATAAAACTATACACATTGTATAGAAAATCAAACAACCCATTTATGACATAGTTTATGTAAAAAAAATCAGAATGATGCTAATTATCATAGGCAATCCTTACTTGGATAACTTGCTAATCCTCTTTTAGAGTCGGAGCATCTTCTATCAAGAATCATGTAAGATTCAAGGTGGTCAAATAGAGTAGCATCTTTTGTTGCCACCTTTTGAAGTTTAAGCCATTGAACTTTTCTGCCTTCTCTCTATGATTCATAGGTACTGAAACAGGTATAATAGGAGCAACCACTCATGCAACAGAGGAGGATGGCATTTGAGAACCATTTGGAACATTGGTAATCACACTATTATTTTCCATTTTTGAAATAGCAAAAAAAGCTATTATTTTCCCCAAAAGAAAAACAATTTTACTATCTAAATAGCACTCTTTAGACAATTCCCAAGAAATGTCGGAGGGTTCACAGTTAAGTCCTATTTAAAATTCAGTCTCCTTAAATAAAATTTCTTAATAGAAATTTCTAAGAAAGGCTAGAGGGATCATTAATAGGTCCCACTTAAAATTTAGTCTCCTAAATAGAATTTCTAAATTGTGACTATTCAATGTATAGAAGTGGAAAAATCATATTGTGACTATACTCAAAGAATTTGTCTAAAGATTGTTAAATAATATATGTTGAAATCAAGGTTTGATTGCAAAAAATATATGAACATAAGACAGGAACCGATTAGATGCAAGGAAAACCAAATAATAATAACAACAACAACAACAACAACACAAAACATAAAAACTAACAAAAGAAATCTAAGGCATGTGTACCACACAGTGTCTTTAAGACAAATTCACCCCTATTACAAGTGTTGAAGGATTAATGACATCTATCTCCCAGAATGCAACAAATGAAGAGCAAAGATTGAACACCACAAAGCCTGCTCACAGCGAATTGAAGAATGCCTCTCTATCACTGAAGAAAAATGGAAAAGAAGGAGAAAATATTCTTGGTACATTATGAAAAGAGTCAAGGTATATATGTTTATACTAGATTGGAGAAGAGAGGAAAAGCTATAGAATTAAACTCTGTTAAAGTTGTGAATTTAAAATTTGTAACAACAAATTTTAATTCTATAACTCTAACATTTTTTTAATTCTATAACTCTAACATTTGAACTCAACAGCCATATTCTAGAATATTCTGGAGGAAATAAAAAAAATATTTGGAAAATTGCAAAACTAAGTTGGGCTCGAAATTCATATGCGCAGACTGCGTGCTCACACATTAACCCTTGGTTCATACCATGGATTTGCATCCCCTTGCGCTTGTGTGTGCGAGAGAGAGTTTCTTTAGCTATTTATTTATCATTGAAAGGATGAGCCTTTCAATATAAAATCCTTTGCACTTTTGTAATTTTCCGATGTGGGATAACTCATATTTCTTTTTCTTTTCCTTAGCAAGGAACTTACTTTGAGTTTCAAATTCTCATTCACTCATCCACTTTTTTGAGCATATGAATACTTAAATTCATATTCCTTACATCGGAGAATACAAATTCAGATCAATCTCCCATAACTAAGTAGTGGAACCCACCTGAATTTGGGCCTCAAAATTGCCACTTAATGAGCTAAAAAACACAATATTTCAACAATTATAAGAGATTTTTTTTTAAAAGTATAAGCACATAAATAATATTTTGATAAATATACATGATTAATATTATTGATGGAGTAATTTCATCCATTATCCTTCATATTTATACTTGATAATGTCATAGTCCATTCTCTTTAATTTGTAATATTAATACCATTTATTTATACTTAATAACATCAAATCTCCTTTTTATTTTTTTTTTAATTTATAACACAAATATCATTGACTTTATGTTACAATATTTCAACCATAGTCAAATTTATAATTTTAAGTATTTATTGACATAGCGTATAAGTATTCAAAAGAGAGAAATAATTTAGCGTAGAATTCTGTTTGTCAATTAAAATTTGCCTTTATAAGATAAAATGGAGACTATGTATTACAAACCTTAAAATAATATAAGAAAATAATCCATGACAAAACATAACTGAAATAAAAGAAAATCAAAACTAGGCTTAAAAATAAAAGTGGCCTAAACATAACCTAAATGACTAATTTTGGTGATTGGAATGAGCTCATCTAGACTTAACAAAAATGGAAATGTCGTAGGCTTAAAAATCAATATTTTTTCATATAAAATGGGCCATATAGCTCATTCTAGATTAAAAGTTACAACCCATGACTCACTAAATATCGCTATTTAGGCTTCTATTTTTAGGTTTCTGCTTATCCAGATAGTCTAAAAATACATTGCAGACATCCTCTACATCAATCTCCTCCACTTGAGAAAAAATCGAGTTAGCTTAGGATTTAGGTAAAGTGGTTTGTCCTAGGAATGAAAATGAGACAAATCTGCCATATTAAAGGTATTGGAATTGCCTATACTCTTGGGAAGATTAATGGCATAGACATTATCATTTATCTCCCCACTAACAGTAAAAGGACTATATTTCATAGACTAAAGCTTATTGTAAAAACCTATTGGAAATCTCTCTTGCTTAAGGAATACCATCATTGGATCTTTACCACAAAAGTTTGCTTCCGTCAATGTTTATTAATGACTTATTTGTATTTCTAGATTATTATTGGTCTCTTCTAGCTTTTACTTGACTTTCTTATTATGAACCCTCAAAATTACACCTCCAGTCGACCGTTTTTCAGTTACAAACCCATAGGATCAAACCGAGCTCGAATCAAAACTGAAATGGACCCAAAACGGATGAAAAAGCAGGAAACAAATCGAACCAGCCGGCCAGCGTGCAAGAGGCTCGTCGCCGCTCTAGGCGGCACTCCTGCCTTGCCGTCTCATTAGTGGCACGAAATTCATGCCGACGGTAACCCAGCATGTTGTTGGTGTCACCGGCGACATGCTGATGCCGCCGTCGGTACAGCCGGCGCCCCCCTCAGCAGCTCTATAAATAGGGCCTCATTCAGGTTCATTTGGCACACATTCCAAGGCAAAAATTCTCTCTGATATTAATATACTTGTTGCTTTTAGATTCAGATTTCAAGTCTTTTGAATTCAAGGTGGAGTTAAGATTCAGAGCAAGGCTCATTCCATTCGTCCAAAAATCAAGGAAAGCAAAGGTATAATCCCTTTTCCATTCTCAAAATTCTAAACTCAGATCTAGAATTATATTTAGGTCTAAAATAGAAAAGATATAAAATTTATTAATTTAAGAATCAGAATTAAATTAATAAGCAAACCAACACCTTTTTTTAGAACCCCCATTCGCAAGAAGGAAGAACTGTATGGGGTTTGATTCCTATTCGATGGGATATGCAGGCTACCATTCTGAAAAGGCATTAACTTCAAAATCTTTTTTATTAATATTTGTTTCCCTTTTATTTTGATTTACTTATATTATATTAATCTTTTATTTCTGATTCTGTGTTAACTTAGTTGAGGAACGTGTGTTTTCCCTAGTACCCATAAGGCTAGAGGAAAGATCCTCTTTATTTCAATCATTTTGATCTTGTAATAATTAAGTAGGATTTATTTTGTTTATTTATCTATAATTGTCATTCCATTTTATCATATATATCTATTCATGCATACATGAAAATTCCTTTTTTAAGAGTTATTTTGCACTTTTTAGCCAAATTGAAGAAAATTAAATTTTCTCAATTGTGTAATTACCAAAACCTGATCCTCGAGCCCTATTTGGTCACTCGTGGATTAGTGCATTTTCCATTGGGATAAAATCAAATCATTTTTGGAGTCAATCAATTTGGGTTTTCTTTAATTTTCCCAAATAAAATAAGTAAATTGAAGTGGCGGCTCATTTTTCAACTTTCAAAATACAAAAATCAATTTTCTAAACTTACAGCGAGTTTCAATCGTGGAGTTTCTCCTGAAGAGCATTTCAATTCCTCGGCGGATCGGACCAGTGCTCGGGCGAGGCCTCACAGTTGGCGACTCTGCTGGGGAATTTCAAATAAAAGATAAAGTGGATTACTTTTGGTAAAATACTGAGTTTGGCTTTAAATGCAAAATAACTCTTTCATGCATCACTACATCGGACTCTTTGTCCAAAAACCCTAGCTTCCTATGAAAATAAAAGATAGAAAGTAACATCAAGTGGGCAACCTTCTTTGGGTCTACTTGCCGATAGTGAAATCATTCAGCCCACGACGTATCCTCTAATCCTTTTAGAGGTGTAATGAGTATGCACATACCATTGGACCCACGCGAGGCTTCTTGTCTCACACGTGGTTAGGTATATCGCATCTCTAGTGTGATTGGTTCCCTTCAAACCACCTTAATCCTCTCATGTAATGACTCGTACAACCTTTCCTTTAGGATTGTATGTACCATAACACTAGAACTTGGTATGCCATTATCATGAAACCTTTTTCATGCATACATGTATGCATGCATAAACCTTACAAATTTAGAGAGTTTTAATCTTAAACACTGCTAGTCCCAATCATAAACCTATGTCAACTTATGGTCCCAATCAAAAGCTGATATATTCCATGATCTTTGTTCCATACCAAAGCTAGAAACTAACCCAGCTTTATCTCTCTATCCAAAGGTTGACAAGATGTCTGTTGCCGGAGATGAGACCACTACCACCAAAGCTGATGAAATCTTTGATGAGCTTCTTGCTAAGCTCTCTGAACACCAGGAGACCATGATAAAGAGGCAAGAAGCCCTTTTCCAAGATATGCTAAAGGCCCAAAGGAGGGCTATCATGGAGGATGTCCGTACCATATTGGAACAGACCTCCCTAGCTCAAAACCCAATTGACCCAAAATCATTCAAAGCTGACCCAAAACCTGCCTTTTATCCTGTCTATGGATCCACTTCTAGAGTTGAATCTAGAGACAAAGAACTTGCAAACACTGACATCATTCCACCATTGCTTATCCCGTCACCCGAGTTCCTTAAAAACAACTCACCAACAAATCTCACCTCTGCTTTCACTTCCCAACTCGCGGATTCTTTTTAAGGGAAGGAAATTAATCCTGAAATAAAGGCCTACATGGAAAAAATGGAACGCATGGAGAAGATGTTGTTGGGTATGAAAAAGAGAGAGGATCTGGTTGATACGGGGTCCTTAAGCTTATTCCCTAATGCAAGAGTTCCTCCCAAATTTAGGATGCTTGAATTTGACAAGTTTGACGGGACTACTTACCCCAAGACCCACCTCAAAGTATATGTGGGAGCCATGTATCCATTGGGTATGGATAATGAACTACTAGCCCTATTATTTCAATAGTCACTAACTGGTACAGCTGTGAAATGGTTTGTAGACTTAGATATTGCCAAAAAATAGAATTGGGATGACATCTGCAATATCTTTTTCCAATAATATCATTACAACATTGAGGTCGATGTAACAAGAAGAGACCTCGAGACCACCAAGCAGTATGCAAAGGAATCCTTCTCTTCGTTCCTTACGAGGTGGAGGAAAAAGGCTTCTCAGATGGTAAATTGACCTCCTAAAAATGAACAAATTGACATAATTATCAAGAATCTTCTTCCAGTTTACCGAGAAAGGCTACAGACTCAATACTTGCCTTCTTTCAAAGCCCTTATTGCTACTGCTTCAAAAATTGAAGACTTGATTCAAAATGGTCAGATTAAAGAAGAGACTGCATCAGGGTCAAGGTATAAAAAGCCAACTCATCAGGGTAATGTGACTTCCTCAATGAATCAGAAAGGGGGGGAAATTAATGCTCTAACTATCAAGAAGCCTATCAGGATTGAAAGGAGGCAGTTTTCTTATATAGGGGGTGTGCCTATGAGTATTATCCTTAAGAAGCTGCTGGAGGGAAACATGGTGAAACCTCTTGAGCCAAAACCGGTCCCCAATCCACTACTAAAAAATTACAACCCTAATGAGAGGTGTGATTATCATCAAGGACCTGGGCACAAAACAGATGCATGTAAGGCCTTTAGACACAGAATTCAGGACCTTATTGATTCTAATGACCTAATACCACCAAAAGCCCGACCCAATATCAATATCAACCCTTTACCTAATCACACAGTCAATACCATAAATAATCATGAGGGAGTTAACCCTGTCTCCTTGATTGAGTCAAATCCCGATTATTGCTGTGTCCTAAACCTCACTAACCTAGTTGAGGAAATTGATGCCATCACCAAAAGTGGTAGAGTCATCCAAAGTCAACCGAGCCCAAACACTCAACCTATTCAACCCATTCCTACAGCTGCTAACAAATTGAAAGGGATTCTTAAACCAGATGAAGATCCCATTCTCAAACAACTCAAGAAAACACAAGCCAACATCTCAATTTGGAGTTTGATCTAGTCCTCATATCCTCACCGCCAAGCTCTTTGCAAGGTGTTGAATCAGTGCCAAGCTCCAATTGATATCACACCGAAAAACTTATTGCTTCTATTACCTTTACTGCTAAAGGGGTGTCCATCACTTTTGGAGAAATTAACATTCCAGAAGGAGACTCTAGCCACAATAATACTCTTTACATTACAGTGGTAACTCGAGGAAAGACTATGCCAATGATTCTGATTGATAATGGTTCAGTCTTAAATGTATACCCTCTGAAGGTAAAAAGCTACTTGGGACTGGAAGTTACTGGATTTACCCCTTCAGATCAGATAGTAAGGGCATATGACAATACTAAGAGAGAAGTCCTCGGGGTGGCTATCATCGATGTGACCATTGGGCCAACACCTTTCACCATACCTTTTCAAGTAATTGATGTACCTTCATGTTTTAATTTATTACTTGGAAGGCCCTGGATCCATCAAGCAAAGGCTATTCCTTCCTCCTTACACCAGAAAGTCAAGTTCCCTTTCAGAAATAGGGTTGTGACTATTAAAAGAGACATGCATGGAAGACTAGACATCCCAAGCTCTGTTCCTATTCTTGAGATTTAGCCTGAGCTATCCACTTATCCACTCTCTGGTTTCTCCTTCATTCAATACGTTAAGGGTTAAGAGGGTAAAGAATTCATTCCATTTGATTTTGACCCCTTCGGGAATATTGTTGTTGCTAACATGCTCTAAAAAATGAATTACTTTCCTGGTTTAGGTTTGGGAAGAAGCCAACTGGGCTTGAAGTCTTTCTTGGACTATCCAGTCGTAATGCCACCATTTGGGCTAGGGTATAAGCCCACTAATGAAGATCTTACAGAAATAGAAAATCGGGCTAAAGACAGAATAGCTGCCCTTAAAAGAGGTGAGATTTATGACTGGCCCATGGGCCTTTACTTCAAAACTCTAAATGGCTATTTTGTAAAGGAAGGTGATACAGTTCCTTATTGTAACTTTCTTAAGCCTTGGGTCTGCCCTATTACCGAAAAACTGATCCCCGAGTTTGAAATCTTTTCTAATGTTAGGCTCAAGATAGAAGACTGTGAACCAATCTACATGCTTAGTCAAGATTGGGAAGAGAACATGGAGGCTAGTCTTTTTGATGAAGTGTTCATGCTCATTATTGAGGAGGAGAAAACTGACCCTTCTACCTTAATCCAGCCCACTAAGACCGAGCTGCAAAATTGGTCCTTTGAGGAGAGCCCGTTTTATCCTTCTGAACTAGAATCCGTACTAGAGTCTCAGTCTGAGATAGGCTCGTCTTTTGAATCTGAGTCTGTCTCTTCTATTTCTTTTGTTGATAATGATGTAATTGACCTTGAGGGTCTAACTTTTTAGTTTGATGTAAATTGGGACATATCCCTATTTGAATTCAATAAAAAGTCTACGCTTTCCTCTTACGATTTAGTGTCTCCATTTTTCTTCGATGTTCCAACTTCTAAATCTGACTTAAATGAGACATCAAGTAAAAATGAAATAAAAATGACACAATTAAAGAGCCCATTAATGCTGGCACTCATGACATACCAAAAATTACATTTATTGCATCCACATGCATAAACAGGGATCATATTGAAAAAATGATCAGAGTATTTTATGGCTGTTTTGTATGGCAACCAAAAAACATGACAAGATTGGATCTAAGCATAGCAGTTCATAAAATCCTGATTTACCCAGGTGCTAAGCCCGTCAAGCAGAAATTGAGAAGACTCAAGACGGAATGGTCTATACTAATTAAAAAAGAAATCACCAAGCTACTGGACCACAACTTCATTAAGCCCATTAACTATCCATCCTGGCTTGCTAACATTGTGCCGGTTCCCAAGAAAGATGGTAAAGTCAAAATGTGTGTGGATTACAGAGATCTGAATAAAGCCTGTCCTAAGGATGATTTTCCCTTACCTCATATTGATCTATTGGTAGACTGCATAGCAGGTTCTAAATTGGTTTCCTTAACCGACCTGGCTGCAGGGTATAATCAGATAATGGTTCATCCTTCTGACAAAAAGAAGACAACATTTATTACTGAATGGGGCACCTAGTGCTACCAGGTTATGCCATTTGGGCTTAAAAATGCCGGGGCAACATACCAAAGGATGGCAACTACCATTTTCCATGACATGATGCATAAAGAGATTGAGGTTTATATGGATGACATGGTAATAAAAGGCACCACTGTAGAAGAACATTCAAAGGCACTAAGGCAATTCTTCTTTAGACTTTGATAGTACAATCTCAAGCTCAATCCTTCCAAATGTGTCTTCGGAGCCTCATCTGGATTATTCTTAGGCCATATGGTCAGCAAGAAGGGTATAAAAGTGGACCCTGCTAAATCAAAGGCAATTCTAGAAATGCCACCTCTAAAAATAGAAAAGGAGATCAGAGGTTTCCTTGGACAGCTACAATACATTAGTCGATTCATCAATCAGTTGGCTGATGTATATGGGCCCATCTTCAAGCTACTTAGAAAAGGAGCCTCTAAGCAATGAAATGATGACTGTCAGAAAGCTTTTGACCATATCAAGCAATACTTACTAAACCCACCGGTACTACAGCCACCAAGGTTTGGAAAGCCTTTGTTACTTTATCTATCAGTAACCAATGAAGCAATAGGGGCAATACTTGCCCAAAATGCTCCTGACTCCAGCAACAAAAATGCCATCTATTACTTGAGCAAAAGGATGTTATCGCATGAGCTCAAGTACAGTTTTACAGAAAAGCTATATCTTGATTTGGTATGGGTCTGCCACAAGCTGCAACACTACTCTTTTCTTTTACAACTCATGTTCTTGCTGACAAGAGCCCTTTGAAATTCCTTATGAAGAAGCCGGTTGTTGACAGTAAGATGGCAAGGTGAATGGCTGTATTAGTTGCATATGATCTGAAATATGTACAATGAAAAGTAGTTAAGGGTAGTATAATGGCTGATCAGTTAGCTGCAGCTCCGGTAGATGATCATTGGGTCGAGCCTAATTTCCTGATGAAGACATCCTGATAATTGACAGTGAAATTTGGAAGCTCTACTTTGATGGGACATCTAACAACAAAGGGTATGGTGCCGGCATTATGTTCATTACAATGAGTGGGGAAAACTTACCTATAGCCATCAAACTAAACTTCAAGGTAACAAATAATGAAGCAAAGTATGAGGCATGCATCTACAGTCTTGAGGCAACAATAAGGCTTAGAATTAAATGCCTTAAGATTTATGGGGATTCGAATCTAATAATTTCCCAAGCCTTGGGGAAGTGGAAGATCAGAGAAGAGCATTTGGTTCCTTACCATAAATGCTTAAATGAACTAGCAGCCCATTTCTATGAACTGTCTTTCCATTATCTTCCAAGGACGAAGACTAGATTTGCTGATGCTTTGGCAACACTCGCCTCAATGCTTGATATAAGTGACAGCTTCATAATCAGACTTGTTACAATTGAAGTTAAGCATGAGCCAGGTTGCGTAACTCATTGTTTGAATATTTAAGTGGTTGATAGCAAACGATAGTTTTGGGATATCTTCAATTACATCAAGAATGGACTCTATCCTGAAGGGGCCTCTAAAACAGAAAAGAGGACTTTAAGATAGTTGTCTAAGGGTTTCATTCTAAATGGGGAAGTACTCTATAAACGGGTTTGGGATAACATCCATCTGAGGTGTGTCACTAAAGCAGAAGCCCAACAGATTATGGAATGGATATATGGTGGTAATGAGGGTCCACACATGAACGGAATTGCTCTAGCCCGCAAGATCATAAATCAGGGTTACTTCTGGCTTACTATGAATCAAGATTGCGCAAGATATGTTCAAAAGTGCCATAAGTGTTAGATCTACGCCAAACTTCAGAAGAAACCTCCTGTACCTCTATCTCCTATCACTATGCCTTGGCCATTTGCAACTTGGGGCCTGGAAGTCATTGGCAAGATAAGCCTGAAGTCTTTCGACAAGCATGAATTCATTCTAGTGGTTATTGATTATTTCTCCAAATGGGTTGAAGCTACACCTTACCAAATATTGGATTCCAAACGAGTAGCCCAGTTTATTCGTACCAACATCCTTTGTAGGTATGGGGTCCCTTTTGAGATCATCACTGATAATGGATCTCACTTCCAAAAGGAGGTTACTTAGCTATTAAAGAAGGAGAAAATTCAACACCACAAATCTTCTTCATACAGACCTCAAACAAACGGCGCAGTTGAAGCCGTAAATAAGACTCTTAAGAATATGCCGCAGAAGATGGCTAAAAACCATAAGGATTGGCACCTACATTTGCCATATGCCTTATGGGGATATAGAATAACAGTACGTATTCCAACTGGTGCTACACCTTACTCTTTGGTGTATAGGATGAAAGTCGTCCTGCCAATCGAGGTAGAAGTTAAGTCAGCTCGCATTATAAGGGAGAGTCAGTTGAACAAAGTGGAATGGGTGAAAGGCTACTATAACCAACTTCTGGCCATCGATGAAAAGAGAATGGATGCCTTATATCAGATGCAAGGTTATCAACAGAAACTGGCTAGGCACTTCGATAAGAGAGAGAGAAGAGAGAGAGTGAAAAATGAGTTTATGAAGAATGTGAAGGAATGAAGGTATATATAGGAGTAGAGGTGGACCCCCCCTCATAACATCTTTTAACTTTTTTTTGATTCACAGGTCCAGTTCACGTGGTTTCGCCATAATAGGCTTGTTTTAAATTGAAATCTAGTTCCATCTGAAGTAGTGAATCCGCATGATTTTTATCCATCTCACAAAACAGATAGGGTCTCGATCGGAGTTCAAAATCTCCTAAAATTGTAGAAAAACTGAAAATTCAAAAATAGCTTAAAAATTGAAAAATAATCCAAACAGAGTCAAAATAGCTAGAAATCAGACGTGAAGCTCTTGCACAACTCCCAATACTGAAAGGGACATTCAAAATGCTTAGAACGATATCCTAGGCCCTTCGGTTCATACTTATCAGATTTGGCATATGTCTGGCCAAATCAGATAAGGAGGGTAGCTGTGAACCCTCAAAATTACACCTCGAGTCAACCGTCTTTCAGCTACGAACCCATAGGATCAAACCGAGTTCGAATCAAAACTGAAACAAACCCAAAATGGATGAAAAAGCAAGAAACAAGTTGAACCAGCCGGCTAGCATGCAAGAGCCGTGCTGCTGCCCATGCATGTCGTGCTGCCTCATTGGCAGTACGAAATTCGAGCCGACGGTAAGGTGGCACACTCAACGTGCTGCCGGACACCCGGCATGTTGTCAGTGCCGCCCATGCCACTGGCAACATGCTAATGCCGCCGTCTGTACTGCCGGCGCCCCCCTCAGCAGCTCTATAAATAGGGCCTCATTCAGGTTCATTTGGCATACATTCCAAGGCAAAAATTCTCTCTGATATTGATATACTTGTTGCTTTTAGATTCAGACTCCAAGTCTTTTGAATTCAAGGTGGAGTTGAGATCCAGAGCGAGGCTTGTTCCATTAGTCTGAAAATCAAGGAAAGCAAAGGAATAATCCCTTTTCCATTCTCAAAATTCTAAACTCAGATCTAGAATTATATTTAGGTCTAAAATAGAAAAGATATAAAATTTATTAATTTAAGAATCAGAATTAAATTAATACGTAAACCAACACCCTTTTTTAGAACCCCCATTTGCAAGAAGGAAGAACTGTATGGGGTTTGATTCCTATTCGATGGGATATGCAGGCTACCATTCTGAAAAGGCATTAACTCTAAAATCTTTTTTATTAATATTTTTTTCCCTTTTATTTCGATTTACTTATATTATATTAATCTTTTATTTCTGATTCTGTGTTAACTTAGTTAAAGAAGGTGTGCTTTCTCTAGTACCCATAAGGCTAGAGAAAAGATCCTCTTTATTTCAATTGTTTTGATCTTGTAATAATTAAGTAGGATTTATTTTACTTATTTATCTATAATTGTCATTCCATTTTATTATATATATATGTTCATGTATACACGAAAATTCCTTTTTTAAGAGTTCTTTTGCACTTTTTAGCCAAACTGAATTAAGTTATATTTTCTTAATTGTGTAATTACAAAAACCTGATCCCCGAGCCCTCTTTGGTCACTCGTGGATTAGTGCATTTTCCATTGGGACAAAATCAAATCATTTTTAGAGTCAATCAATTTGGGTTTTCTTTAATTTTTCCAAATAAAATAAGTAAATTGAAGTGGCAACTCATTTTTCAACTTTCAAATACAAAAATCAATTTTCTGAACTCACAGCGAGTTCCAATGATGGAGTTTCTCCTAAAGAGCATTTCGATTTCTCGGCAGATCGGATCGATGCTTGGGCGAGGCCTTACACTTATACACATCCATAACCCATTGGGCCATATGGATTGCAACAACACTCCTCTCTTGCATCTTTTGGTAACTGAACCAAGGGAATGTTATGGCACATTTATATAAACAACTAAAAAAGGAGATCTACTAGTAGCTGTGTGGACTACATTGTTATAGGAAACTCAGCTTGGTAGAAGGCTACATCCCACTATTTTGCCTTGTCTCCACAAATACTCAAATGAGATTACCCAAGGTACGGTTCACTATGTCAATCTGGCCATCAATTTGAGGATAAGTTATACTACTAAAATTTAAAGTTGAGCCAAATAACTTCCATAAGATCCTTTAAAAATGTCCAAAAAAACTTATTGTTTCTTTTTGAAATAATATCTTAGGTATACCATGCAAATAACCCACCTATTTGAAAAATTAACTAGTTATGCTCATTGCATCAGAGGTCTTTCTGCAAAGGATGAAATGAGTCATCTTAAAAACCTATCAATAACAACAAATATAGAATATGCTCATTCTATGTTCAAGGCAAGCTCAACATAAAATCCATAGACAAGTCCTCACAAATATTATTAGGAACAAACAAAGACATATATATACCAATATTTTTAGATTAACCCTTAGTAGTCTAGTAAACATAGCATTTCTAAACGTACTTGGTCACATTCCTAAGTAATTATGGCCAATAAAAATGTTCTCAGACTGTAGCAATAGTTTTATGACATCTCAAATATGCAGCTAAACTTCTAGCATGCAAATCTTAAATTACCTTCTCTCGCAATTTTGTTTGAAGAAGGCAAAGTTGAGTCCCACTTATTAAATATCCATCCTGGACATAAAACTCCTACATCCATTAGAATAAGTCTCCCAAATCTGTCCAAAATACTCATTATCCACATAATAATCTTTCAACTACTCAAATCCAATTATTTCTTGGCTCTAGGTGACTAACAATCAAGGTTTATGATTTAAAGCATTGGCTACAACACTTTGCAGCCCTAACTTTTAATGCAGTTTAAAAGGAAACTTATGTAAAAATTGACACCATCTATATGGATGTCTATATAGATCCATTTTTAGCTATTTAAATACTTTAGAGCTCTATGGTTAGAATACAATGTAAATTCATTACCAACCAAGTAGTGTTCCTATTAGGGATGGCAATTTGACCCAACCTGGTAAGTATTAAGGTCGGGTTTTACCTGTCCTATTTAATGGCATATCAAGTATGGGTTTAAATAACAATACTTGTTCCGACCTAAAACTAAAAGTGACCAAAAATGACCTAAATGAATGATTTTAGAGTTCAAATGAGCTAATATGAACCATGTAAAATTGGGCCATTGTAGGGTTTAAAAATCAATATTTTCATATAAAATAAAGTCTCGTAACTCATCTTAGATCAAAAGTTATGGTCCATTATGAGGCCTTGCCCAAGCACCGGCCCGGTCTGCTAAAAGGAACCGGGATACTCATTTGGGTTTAGTCTCACCATGGAACTTTTGGGTTCGGATTGGTTGATTTTGAAAATGATTTTGGAAGTCGCCACCCTAATTTATTTTTAAATAGGAAAATTAAGGAAAAAACTCAATTGTGACTCCAATTCATTAATTAATTATCTAAGGATAAAATCGCTAGTTTCGAACCAGGTTGAGCTCGAAAACTAGGTTTTTGGTTTTAAATAATCAAAATTTAGCTCTTAAGTTTAATTTGACTTTGAAAAATTAATTTCATGAATGACAAATATTATAAGATGATAATTGTAAATAAGATGCATGAATATGATATGAGTGCAATGAGAAAATTGAAATAAAATATCCACAAATTAAAAAGGGAAAAAAAGATTGATAGAGATTTGGATTTCAGATTTGGACTTAGATTCCAAACGTGCTTATATACCCCATTGAATGGGGATCAAAACCCATGCAGTTCATTCCACGATTAAGTGGAGGGTTTAGGTGTTGATTGGATTGATTGATATAATTTGAATTTGAGAGAAAAAGGCTGATACCTTGACTTTTGATGGGCGAAAGGTTTTATCGGATGATTGAATTGATTGAGAGATTAATTAATTAATTAAAATAATTAATTAACTAATTAATATGATGAAAAGGATAGATGGATTAATTAATTAAAAAGATTAATTAATTAATTTGGATGAAAGGTGGATTGAGATAAAGGATAATTTGATTTTTGAAAAAAAGAATGATTTTAAAAAAAGAGTGATTAATTAATTAATTAAAAAGGTTAATTAATTAATTAATTAAAAAAAGAGTTTTAATTAATTAAAAAAATTAATTAACTTGGTTAGGGTGAGGTAATTAATTAATTAAAAAGATTAACTAATTAATTAGAGAGTGATAGGAGGGAGAAGAAGAGAGAAATTTGAGAATTGCAATCTACTCAAATTCAGGAGGTGGTTGAAATGAGAAGTTAAGGGGGGGTATTTATAGGAAAAGTCGATAAAAGTAGTTTAGATAGTGAAAATGTGAAAAAGCAATGAAGGGTAAGATTAGAAAAGACTGAAAATTTAGCTAGTATGGGTAAAATGATCATTTTCTGTGTAGGAAAGGGGGTCCACTCGCGTTAGCCATATGCGGCATGCCGTAGATGGAGTGTGCGGCGCCGTACAGCTCTGACGCGGCGCCACACGCCTGTTGTGTGACAGCTGATATGGCGGCCTTTTTTTTTTTTTTTTTTTTTTTTTAGATTGGTTGGTATGGAGTTTAGGAAATTTGGATGTTTAGTGGTAATGTAATTAAAGACTAAAAAATTTTCTTTCGCGGGTGTTGCTCCCGAACCCCCTGTCCACTAATCTGCTAGCGGGACTGCTGTAACAGTTTCGCATAGCGCGTTAAACTCAGCAGATATTAAGATTATAGTTGGATGATGAGAGTGTAAAATTGAGGGTTCACACCCATTATTCGCTACCGATAAAATCTCACTATTTATGCTTTTATTTGGATTTCTGCTTATCCAATGGTCTAGAAACGCATTGTACAATACTCCACATCAATTCCCCAATTGAAAAGCTAATGTGCACTCTGCATCATATTTAAAATTTTATTTTTACACAACTCATTAACTATACTAAATTTTTTTCTCTCTTTTTCTTCAACATCACATAATTTCTCTCTTATTCAATTGTGATTTCTTCTTATATTTATTTGAGAGCAAATTTGTATTTTATTTATTTAATTCTAATTTAGTTCTTTGTTAGTCTACTTTAAGAAATTATAAATTCTATATGTGATTATTGATTAGGTAAAAAAAAAAAAAAAGTACAAAGTTAGAACTAAATAATCTTTTATATTTTCTTAAGGAGATTAAGAAGGCAACAAGTTGAAAGATCAAAGAAAAAAATGAAAGGGGAGGGTACTTCCATGATATTGGTGGGAGAGAAAAAAATACATGAATGTGGTAGATGAAATGTATAAAAAATCAAAACTATAATATAATATAGCATTATATCAAGTTTCCAATTAGAAAATATTAGCGGAAAGTTATCGATGTGACTATAATTATAATATTAATATAAATTAATGATATTAGTTTTACAAACTAAAAAATTAAGAATTTTAATATTATTAAATATAAAGATTAACGATATTAATGTTACAAATAAAATAAAAATGACTATGATGTTGTTAAATATAAAAACGAAAGGTATTGAATAAAATTAATCTTATTATTGATGACCCAACTTTTTTTTTTTGGCCAAAGAAAAGTGCTTTTATTAAACAGGCCAAAAGCCAAAAACACTACAAGAGTTCATAATTCACAGGGGAGGGTCTAATTAATACAATCAAATAAAAACTATACATAATTGGGTTTTTAAACTTAGGCTTAAAGCCTAAAAAAACTTGAATTTACAATGGTTACTCTGACTTTGTCTCTCCAAATTTGAATTTTCTGGAGTCTCTACCAAACACTGTGCCGCTGTAAAAGGTTGTGAGACTAAAGGAACAACCAAAGAGAAAATGGAAGCCCACCGTTAAACGTCCGAAAATACATGCACTGGTCTGATTCAATACTAGCCCATCCAACAAAGTTAGATCTATGAGCATAGAGTCCTTGATAGTAGACAATTAAAGAGAAATAGCCTCTGTTAATGGTGGATAGAACCCTCAGATGATGTAGATCAAAAAATAAATGACCAAATCCAAGATCTTCCATACCTAATATAGCACCTTCTTCTCCCTCCCATCTACTACCTATTCTTAAATATCAACAAAAATATTTAGATAGTGATCAAAAATCGCTGGCAAAAGGTATGCAAAAAACCACTCAAAAAACACCAACAAAAAACCTCACATAAAAGGATCTAAACCAAGCGGGTTGGGAGTCAAACAAACCACAAATATTCAATAAAATTAACTATATTTACAACAAAAAGAATATGAGATTTGGGTATCCCTATGGGGTTTGGAGCCACCAAAGGGAACCCATTCAAGAAAATATAAAGAAACTATTTAGAGAAAAAATATAGAGAGAGAAAGAAGAGGGAGAATAGGGTCCACTCTTCCATTGATGGCCTAACTTCAAAGGTAGCTTAAGGTATTAGACCATTAAGGTCTATGCTTAGGGCCCCCATTTTTTTTTTCATTAATTATATATAGTGTTTTTTTATAGAACTAATTAGATAGGTGTTTTGAGCTCTCAAATTTGATACTAATCTCCTACTTTATTGAGTTTTAAATATTTGACTTTCTTCTCATAAAATGTTAAAGTTAAATAGCTAATATTTTATCGGTCAGCTAAAATTTTAAATGGCTATATTAATAAATGGCTTAATTAGTAGATAAGTATATCTTTTAATTGATTTGTTAAATGGTTAATTAAATAATGAGTTAGCTTAAATAGCTTGTCTTTGACTTTGTATAATAAACAAAACCCTAAATACTTCTTTTATATAATTTTTTATCAGCTTCTTTTCTCTTTTCTTTTTGAATAGTTTTTGAATAGTTTGTATCTCTCTTAACTCAACCTGCACAAATAAAATAAAAACATACTTTTTTACTCTTTTTCCTTTTAATATTGTGCATAACTTATTCTATTAAGGTTAATTTATTCTTTTCTTTTTATTTTCCAAATATGCCTCATGTAATGCAACGTATAAATTTAATTTTTTATTATTTTTTCTTTTCTAATTGCATTGATAGCCTATAAAATATTGTTAACTATTCATGTTACAATAATATTAGCAAAAACAAGTTTTTCAAAATTAAAATTCGATAAAATCTTATTTACGTTCAACATTGTCACAAGAAATATTAAGTAATTTACGCATATTATCTATTGAAAAGAAATTGCTTTCCAAACTTGAATATAAAATATTAATTAGTGATTTTTCACCTCAAAAAATAAGAAAAATAAATTTTAAAAGAAAAATAAATTTTAAATAATTTAAAAGACTATAATTATATTTATATTATTAAAAGGCCTCCAATACATATCCTTTAGTCGGCTCCGCCCAACTTGTCCATCTACACCTTAAATTCAAGTATGCAGTCCAAAAGTAGATGATCCAAGTTGAAACTAAAGGATCCCATAAAAAATTTAGGAAATTACATCACATACGTTTTTTCTAGTTCTTTTTACTTTTTAACCCCCAATTTTGACATTTTATTTTTTTGCTTTTTGCTTTTTTCTTTTTTACGTTTTTTTTAGTTTTATTTTAATACTGTTACGCTTTTTACCATTTGCACCATATTTTTGCTTTTTTACCTATTCATTTGGATCTTTCTTTCTATTTTTTCTTTTTCTATATATCTCATTCATGGAATGTTATTATTAATTAGTTTAGTAATTCAAAACTATTTATATTTATGCTATTAATTAATAATATAATAATCACATATTTGCATGATAAAATAAGAAATTATTTTTTAATTTAAAGCAATATTTAATATACTAATATACTAAATAATTATAAATTTTGTGTATAAAATTTTTGCTCCAAGTTAGAGTTTTTTATATTAAATGAAGAATAAGATTGAGATTGTTAAGTCTCCAAAAAAGTTGAAAAAATTTATTTCTGGTGTATACTTCTGATATATCTAAAATATGCCTAAAATTATACTTGTGATATGCTTAAAATAAACTTAAAATATACTCTTTACTGTGAAAATTGAAAATCATTTATTAATTTTTTTTAGTCTCTTAAAAATTTAATTTAACTCTTAAAATTCTTTAAAAAATATTCATATATTCTAATTAATTTTGTCGTCCATGCTTGATAATGAATCACATTTAAAAAAAAAAAAAGTGTTGATGATATTTTTTCAAAGAAAAAAGTTTAAGTGTGTTAAGTATTTAAGTAATACATAAGTATTTATATACTTAAGATATACCTGAAATATACTCATTATATACTTGATATACCTAAAATATACTCGTTATATATTTAAGGTATATTGTTTATTGTGAAAATCATTTGTTATTTTTTAAGAATATAATTTTTTTATCTAATATATAGTTGATGTATTCTTGTTATATACTTATATTTTTGTAATACTTAATATCCAAAAATATTTGAAAATATATATCAAATAAATACAAGTTAATCAAATTTAGTAAAATATATATTTATGATATACCTATGATATACTCTAGATATATTGTTCCCTGGGTTTGCTGAAAAATATCTCTGTTTCATTGGTTTCTATAAATTTCATATCTGAAACTCAATTTTCGTATTTTAAAACTTTCAAATTCCTAAAAAAAACCACATAATATTCACACTTTTGAAGATTTTTAATGTAATAATAATTAAAAAATCACAAAATTTTAATAAAACATATCTATAAAATTCAAATTACCTTTCAAACTATTGAAAAAGTAAATATTTTATCAATTAAGCTAATTAAATCTTCAAAGAACTGCAAATCTAAATCAATTTTGTTTAAAACTTAATAGTACTTTATAAAAATTAATTTTGATGATGATTCTCACTATAAACAAATTTGAAAATCAAAATATTTAAAATTTTCCTAATCATCTGTGGTAATCATCAATATCAATATCATAACATAACAGCATGCAAAACAAACAAATAAATGTAAAAATTTGATAATGAAGTAAAAAACAATAATAAAAATAACAACAAAAATAGCAAAAAAATAAAAAGGATTTCTATAAGACAAATCAAAGCAAAAAAACGTAGAGAAAATTAAAAAAGATATATTTTTTATTTAATTTTTTTTGTCCATTGTATTTTTAAAGTAAATTTAATATGATTTTAATTTAAAAAAACTGATAATAATAACAATGGCTTTATTATGTGTCATTCTTTCATGAATTTTAGCCTTTTAATCAATGATTTTTTGCTGAAAAGTTGAAGAGCGTATAAAAGTAAAAAACAAAGGCACTTATGCATTTTTGTAATAATCTGAAAGTGAGCGTATAATTGTAAATTGGTTCATTTTTTTAGGTATTTCTGTAGAAATCTCTAAAACATTCATTTACGATAGGACCCAAAAATAAAATTTTAGTCAGTAAAATAAAAAGTGAAACTCATTTATCAATTACGCGAGCCTTGAGATTAACAAGCATAAATTTCATAATATTTGACAAAACGTTTTTAATAATCTATTTGACCAGAAATAATACTATTTTAACAATCTCATTTTTAATTTATATGAAATGAGTTATTACAAAGTATATTCATTGAAGAAAAAAAAATGTTGCTACTATAAAAAATAATTAGATTTTGCATGGGGAAATTATCTTCCAATATATTTTTATTATTTTTAAATGTAATGCTTGAATTTTCTTATGAACAATATATTTTTATTTTATTGACATTTGACAATGATTTTATCATTACTTATTTATTATATTTTATTTTCTGTTTGCCTATTTGAAGTGTTGCACATTATACATATGAGTAGAAAATAAAAATAAAGTCACACAAATGCATAGTTTAGCAGTAAGTGTATAACCTAGAATTTACTCCTTTTTCTTCAATGCTAAAAAAAAAATGAAATAAATTAAAATTAAACTATCTGTTTTAATCTCTATCATTTCCCCCATTGGTAAATTGATAATATTGGGCCCAATAAGCTTTTTGGGACAGTCCACAAAGATTTTAGGCCTGCATAAAACTTTTCATTTCAAGACCTAACCTGACCGAAGCCTACACCAATTGAGGCCTAGCCCACCCTACAAAGATAAAGAGAAAGAGTAAAAACATAATTAATTAGAAATTATCATATTAAACTGGCCGATTGATTAATTTTAAATTTTCTAGCAGATAAGAATTATGAATGGAGCTGTACTGTTAAGTCTATAATTCTTGTTACACTCTTGTCTAAATAGATCGTCCCTGGCGAGCTGAAACTCACCAAGATGATGAATTACCAATCACCTAAATAGGACATGCACCATCATTTAAAGATCATCTCTAATAAGAACTCCATTTCCATCTCCAAACATAACTCGAATAAGTTGAATACGACTTTTATTTCAAATATAATACTATTAGGATTACAAAAGAGATTCAGACTACTAGAAGCCCCTATATATAACCTATCTTTCTCCGTTATTAAGATAAGATAGATCTTTTATCTCCAAAAATTTTAGTTTACTTAACAAATTGCCCTTTACCGACTTGAGCAATGGAGTGACTGCACAGACACATAGATTGGATCCCTCTAATTGTCTATCTTATAGGTTACATGGTTTTATACTTGAAATCAGTTTTCAACTGGAATATATCAATTTTTATAATAAATTTTAAATTAATAGTTTGAATATCAAACCGTCTTTAAGTTTAAAGAATTACATACTTAAATTAAAAGTTCTTGTTGATAGATAAAAATTAATAATAGGGATCAACAAGATATTTGAACTCAAATCTTTGCTAGATCAAGTCATTTTCTATACTGAAGTGTATCGTCCATTTTAATTCTTTTTTTTTTTGGTTATTAGCTAGCTAATCAATTTAATATTTTTGTTTAAACTATTAATGAAAACGTATTATTAATTTTTATTTTTAATATTTTTTAGATGAAGATCACTGAGTATTCTCACTACCACATGACAATGAAACTAATTTAAATTTGAGATTTAATAACAGTTAAACTTCTCTCTCTCTCTTTCTCTCTCTCTCTCTCTCTCTCTCTCTCAAAGAGTCTCAGCGCCCCCTAAGGACGTGTTTAGTGAGGATAAAATATGGAACTTATCTCAAAATTCAACCTGTGTTCCAATTAGATTAAGACTGGAGAGCGTGAATTCCATCCAGGCCCTAATTTGATTAGGCCTATAGGCTCTTAATATAATATTTGGGCTGGGCCCATTTCATTCATTGAAATTGCAATTAAAAAGGAACAATATTACTTTTTAAAATCCAATTTTATTACATATATATTGCTTCTCAATATTATTACAACAGATGACAACATAAGCTACAACTTCTCAAACTTTTCTTTATATTGCGGACCAAACAATGTCTAAATTTAGTGGCTAGACTTTATAGTATTGGCAATATCAATGACAAATCTGTATTTAACGTCAGCTTTCAATATTCTCTCCAGTGCCGTGTTTACGTATTCAATTGGGATAACTTCAACGTCTGCTGTTAAGTTTTGTTTGGCTGAAAAATCAATCATTTCTTGTGTTTCTTTCATTCCTCCAATGCAACTCCCACCAACAATTTTCCTTCCTGTATATTATTAATTATAAATTGTCCATAATTATTAAATATTACTAAAAAAAAAAGTTTCAATGGAAAAGGAGAAATACTAATTAATAATTAATTACCCATTAGTAATGGAAACACTGGCAGCTCAAGTGGCTTCTCTGGGGCACCAACCAAAACTAACTTTCCATGAGACTTTAATAGACCGATCAAAGGCATGAGAGGATGAATTGCAGCTACTGTATCAATAATTCCATCCATTGTGCTCATTGCAGCCTATAAAATGAAACAATTACTAATTCAACCTCAAATGTGTAATAAATTATATATTATTAAAATTTTAAAATTTATAGAAAGTCAAATGAGTCGAAATAAAAATATATTTTGCAAGATTGTTTTTCTTTTAATAACTCTTATTCAATTAAAAAAAAAACTTTCATTATTATTATTATATTAATTTAGAGTAAAAACAAGAAATCTATATATAGCTCATTTTAATTAATTTTAAAATTAAAATTGAGTTGAGTTTCATGATATTAAAATAAACAAAGTGGTTAAGAACTAGCTAGTCAAGTATGTTCGGTAATCAATTGAAATTTTTAACTGTTAACATTTCATGCTCCAATCGCTACTACTGGCAACTGCTAATACTGTAATGATAATTTGTAAGTGCATATTAATCAATTTTAACTATGAAATACCTTCATTTGATCTTGGTCACTGCTGACCACAAATGAGTCCGCACCAAGACGGTTAATAGCCTCTTGTTTCTTTTTAGGTGAGGTGCTAATTACAGTGACCTTGGCCCCCATTGCCTTGGCAAATTTCACAGCCATGTGACCAAGCCCACCAAGCCCAACAACACCCACATGCATACCAGGTTTGTCAAGCTCATAGTATCTCAATGGGCTATACACTGTGATCCCAGCACAAAGCAAAGGAGCAGTAGCATCAAGAGGCAGATTATCTGGAATACGAACAATGAAGTGTTCATCGGCGACCATAAAGTCGGAGTAGCCGCCGTAAGTGGTGGTTCCGTCATAGTATTTTTTACCACCGTATGTGAGTATCATTTGTGGGCAGTAATTCTCAAGATTGTGAGCGCAGTTATCACAGGAGCGGCATGATCCTACCATGCAACCCACACCCACTTTGTCTCCTAGCTTGAATTTTTGTACCTTGCTCCCTACTTCTGTCACCACTCCTACAATCTCATGTCTGCATTTCCAATAATACTAAGAAATATTAATCAAATTCATTTGACAGAATTAGCACTGCAGAGATAAAAGATCTGATAGATCATTTTCCGATTACACACACACACACACACACACACCCAGGAGCAAGAGGATAAGTAGAATTGCCCCATTCATTCTTCACCAGGTGAAGATCTGAGTGGCACATCCCACAGTACAGGACTTTAAAAGCCACATCTTTCTCTCCTGTTGCCCTGCACAAACAAATTAATAAACACAACTACAATCAATATACATGGATATACACAGGTATAAATTATAATTGGAAAACTGGGTTATTGTCAGAACTTGAAGAAAAATAGAAAATTTAAATATAGATAGAAATATAATAAAAGAACCTCCTGGAAAATTTGAAGGGAGATAGGATGCCAGATTGGTCTCTTGCAGCCCATCCAAAGGCTGGTTTGGGATGCTCCTCCTCCGGCAATTTGGCTACCATTTTTTTTTTTTAACTATTTTTGGGAAAATATTGAAATGGAAATACAACAGCTACTAAAGATGCAGAGATCAGTAGAGCAGTAGTAAAGATTCAATATTTTTTTGTTATGGCTTAAAGGGTTTGTGGGTAGTGCATATATATATAGAGGGAATTAGAAGTTTTAACTTGGAAGGCTTTTGCTTTGGCTATGGAGAGATGACGTATTTGATGAGCTTCTGTTTGGCGTTTGCATATGAGATGACCAAAGTGCAAGTAAGTTTCCAGAGAAATTTGGTATAGTGAAGTCAACTACATTGGCTAATTCAAGACTATTATTATAAGAAATGTAAAATTGTGAATTCACATGGCATGGTTGCTGTTCAATTTTTATTTTTTATTTTTATTTCCATAAATTATAATTATATAATATCTATCTCATGCTACTTATGTTATATTTAAAAAAAAAAATTATTAAAGTAATCAGAATTTATTTTATTTTTTATATTGAAGTCTCATTTTTTTATAACAAAAAAAATTAAGACATTTTAGGTTATTAAAAATTACACAGTTCAATAGATAAAATTTAAAATTTAATGTTATTTTTTAAAAAAAAATTTAGTATTTAATGGTTCAAATTTAAAAATTTAAAAACATAAAAGTGAGTTTCCCCTTTTCCATCACTGTAGTAAATTTAAGTAATGAAATGAGAATAATCTTTTAAATTATCTTTTATAAATATCCATTAATTTTAGTTTTTCTCATCAATGGTTTTACCAAATATATTATTAGTGTATAATAAAACTAAAGTGTGAAAATTGACCAACAGAGCGATAGTATATAATAAAACTAGTTTATAAATCCGTATTAAAAATATTCTTAATTAATTTTTATATATTGCAAAAAATAAAAAAATAAAAAAATTATTTTAAATAAAGATGTATAAATATAAATAAAAAATTAGTATATATTTTATATAAATTATAATTATTATTGCATAATGGATTTCTAAGCCAATCTCCACTTTAATATTTTTATCTGTATATAAGTATATAAAAATTTAAATTATCAATCATAATATTTAATTAAAAAAAGAATTAACCACAATATTCAATAAAAAATTATGAGAGAATATAACAATAAAAATAATTAAAATATATTAAAAATGTTATTATCTAATTTGTTTATTTATTTTTATTATACTATTTTCTTTTTTTATTTAATTTTTCCAAATAAAATTATCATATGAAAAAATAATTAAAAAATCTTTAACTTATATATTAAATATCTTATTAATTATTTTATATTTATTTTTAATTATTTTAAATACTTAAAATTATATAAAAAATTTTAATTTTATAAAAAAAAATTAGTATATTGACATCATAGAAGATCCTGAATCATGCAGAAGCACTTGAAATGCTATGTAAAGAGAGCCGAGTGTTTAAAAAAAATTGATATTGTAGGATTTCGTTAATTTCTATGGGCGGTTGTAGATAGGCTCTGGTCTAGTGGTCCCGAGTGAGGCCAATTGTGTGAAAGCAATCGTGGTGAAAAGGAAAGTTCTTGATTGTCTCTTATTTCTGTTCTTAAAATTAGGAAAACAAATATTACGTGGCTCATAATGTAGCTATATATTCAAACACAGGGAGTCTACAATTTTTAAGTTAAAAGCAGTGTTTTTAAAATCGAATAAGTCACCTTAAAAGTTCGCATTTCAATCAATTAAATTAATTGAATCAGTTGAATTGATCAAACCTTTTTATTTTTTATTTTTTGAACTTTTTAGTCTTTTTATAAAATATTTCTATTAATTATAATTAGATCAATCAAAAACCGTTAAAAACTAATGAAATTGATCAAAATCAGTTAAAAAATAATTAAATAAAATTTTAATTTTTCAATGAATCAAATCAACTTGGTGGATGATTTTTAATTGAACTAATTGAATTAACTGATCCAATATGATTTTTTTAAAACACTGGTTCAAAGTATAAATATAAATTGATACAAGTTTTATAATTTTTATTTGGTATTGGATAAGCATTTAATAATTAAAATTAAAATTTCAACGACTTTCATGACTATGTAAATTATCATTAAAATTTCAAAAATGAGTTACAATTCATTGCCTGAAAAAAAGTATTTTATAAAAATTACTTTAAAAATAATTCGAAATTCGATCTATTTAAAAAACAATTTTGTTATGTCTTATATTTGTATGTAATGTTTCAATATTTTCAATGAATTATGTGTAATGTTTAAATATTGATTTCATTATTTTAGTCGAATTTTATAAATTAAAGTCATATTTAGCAAAATGAAATTTTAAATATTAAATAATATAATTTTTAAATTTTTAAATATAATTATTTATTATGTTTGATATAATTTTAAGTTAAAACTTTTTAATTTATCATTTTAAATGATATTTAATTTAATTTAAAGACAAGTATCACTATGCAATTTAAAATAATTTTAATTTTAAATATGAAATTAGATTATTAAACACAGCTTAAGATCAAGTATTAATAATTTATTATTTATTTTAGAATATTAACTTTAACTAATTGAACTAAAGTATCATTAGTATCAATATGCTTATTATATAAAAATATCTTACAATCCATTTGAAACAAATGACATACAAATATGAAATTCATTTATAAATGAATTTCAAGTAAAATTTATTTACAAATAAATCCTCATATTTAGAAAAAACATAACTTATAATATAAAATTTAATCTTTCTCTTTCGTTTTTTCATTGTGATATACTGTTTAGATGTTATTTCTAGTCCTTTTGATCAGAAATTGGTCTCCTCTTCTTCTTCTTCTTTTTTTTTTTTTCTTATTTCTTCTAATAAAAGTCTAGATCTACTCATTTTAAAGTGAATATGAGGTTTTGTCCTCATTTTTAGGGTTTTGATTTGTCAAAATCTACTCATTTTTTAGTTTATTTTGATTGTTTTGTTCTTTAATCTTGAAGTTAGTTTTTTTTTTTTTTTTTTGTGTGTGTTTTTTTTTTCTTAAAATTTTCAAATCTACTATTTTTTTAGTAGTTTTTGACATCTTAATCTCATATTTATCTTTTTTAGTTGATCTTGAGATTATTGTGTATGATGTTTCTAGAGTGATTTGGGTTTTTTATAATTAATATATGATATTTTATTATTTGATTAATATTATAAGAAGTTATACAGGTTTTTCAAACACAGTTGACAATTGAATAATTGAGAGTGGACTCTTAAAAAAATAAAAATATTAAATAATTTGTCATTGAGTGTAGTCTGTTTTTGGCTAATTGGCTCAGTTAAATATCACGTAAACTCAATTTATTTTTTAATTTTATTAATATAGTTTGATTTATAACCTAATACAAATTTGGATAATTACGTAATGTCTTGCATATCGATTGATGAGAGATAATTGTATCTTTTGTCTTATTTCAAATGCGTGACAAACATGCTAAAAAAAATGAGTGACAAGTATGAAATGATCAAAATTTTGACTTATCTTACAATTGGCATCAAATCCATCTTCTTCCTTTTTTTTTTTTTTTTTTTCATAAGATAATTTTAAGAATAGAATATGAACACAAATAAATTCCAACAACTCTTGCGTACGATCATATTCGAGCACAAGACTGAGGTTTGAAGGCCTCATCTAAAAAAGAAATATTTATTTCCGCGTATAAGTAAGGTAAGAAAATATTTTTTTGTCTATATTTTTATTCTAAATGGAACAATAAAATCGTTATTTATACCAGTGATATTGTTTTTGTTTTTTTTTCTTCATTACATCGCCATTCTACTGGTGATATTGTTTTTTTTTTCTTCATTACATCGCCATTCTAAGTGGAGATGTCCCTAATTTTATTTTTTTTTAAACAATTTGTTGCATGGTTGCTGCTATGAAGTGGTTGCCATTCCTTTTTTTTTTTAATTTTTAATTTTATAATTTATATTTATCTTATTAATTATGTAAAATTTTAATTAATTAAAATTATGAATTTTTATATATTATATAAATTTAATATTTTTAAATATTAAAAATTGTAAAAAATATTTTGATTTTGTAAATAAAAATTATTAACATTAATAATTAATATATTAATAAAATTGTATATTTGCATGTGCTTTATTACACTCCTGTTTAAAAAGATCACTTCGAGCTCACCCTAATATTAGACTGCCAAATGCATAAATAGGACAAGCAATGCCTTTTAGAGATTGTCTTCAACAAGGATTCCTATTTTCCTCTCCAAGCGTGATTCGGACCAACCGAATATGACTCCTATTCCAAATATAACACTAGTAAAATCCAAAAATGATTCGGATTACTAAGGGGTTCTATATATAACTTGCCTTTCTCCGTCATTGGGTAACTTTTTCTCTCTAAGAAATTTTAGTTTACTTGAATATTTATCTTTTATTAACTTAAGCATTGGAGTGGTCCGACAGATACATTACCTGGACCCCTCTAATAATTTATCTTGTAGGTTACTCTATTCGCCAGATCATATAATTGAGATTGGCCTTTAACTCAAGTATATCACACTTTTTTTCATATAGATACAAATTGTATCAATTTTTTCATTATATATTGTTAAATATCAAAAATTAATTTTATAATAAATTTGATGTATTAAAAGAAATTTTAAATTAAATAAACTTTCTTATGAAATATTAAAAAGCGAATAATATTGAAAAATTAGATAAGAAATTGCTAAAAATAATTTTTATGCATGATCGGAAAGTGTTTTTCATGTATGGAAATTTTATATACAAAAATTATTTTTAGTAATAAATTTTATGTACAAAAATTAACAAAAATTTTTTGATAATAAAATTTATGTAAAAATTTTAGTAATAAATTTTATGTACAAAAATTAACAAAAATTTTTTGATAATAAAATTTATGTAAAAATTTTTATAATTGTGAAAATTAAAAAATATTTTTTATAATTTTTAATGATTGAAAATATTAAATTTATATAATATATAAAAATTCATAATTTTAATTAATTAATTTTTTACATAATTAATAAGACAAATATAAATTGTAAAATAAAAAATAAAATAAAAGATCATGCAAGATATTGTTAAAAAATAAAATTAAAACTATGGATATCGCCACTTAGCAATGTAAAAAAAAAAAAAAATCATAGTATGCAGTATAAATGGCAATTTTATTATTGTCCAATATTATTAGTATGACTGATGATTATGATTGCGAAAATTTCAATCCTTTCCATTTGGCATAAAAGAGGATAAATAGGAAAATATTTCCCTACGTAGCTCATATGAGGAAATATATACATATATATATAAGTCATGTTTGGCATTGGGTTTTAAAAAAGTACCTTTTAGCAAAAATTTTTCTATTTTTTTTACAACAACTTTTTAAAACTGTTTTTCAATTGAAACAAATAAATTAATACTTTTTTCAGAAATAGGTTTGAAAAAAAAATAATTTATAAAAAATAATAAAAATTAATCAATAAAATTAAAAAAATTTCTAAATTTTTTTTTTAAATTTCTGACAATAATCCCAAGCACTCTTAATTAGGTAAAACTCCTTCATCTTTGGCCGTCCACATTAATTGGTGGTATCAAATGGAACTTTAGCTACAATCACAATATAATAACAATAATAATATAAATATGATTAAGGGTATTTAATATTGTCATTCAGTATTTAAAATTAAAATTTTTAACATTAATTATTTTAAATTATTTGATATTTTTATCTTAAAAGTTTCAATTAAACTAAAATTTATTTAAAATGATAAGTCAAAAATTTTAATTTAAAATTTACATTGAATACAATGAGTTATTAGATATTTAAATACTTTTATAATTTAAAAATTATGTCATTTATTTTATTCAATATTTAAAATTTAATATTTGAATTTTCCGTACTTAATTTTATTCAAGAAAAACATGAATTATATAAAGACTATTAATAATGTTCTAAATATATTAAAAAAGAAAAAATATTCCATAAATAAGATAAAAACAATATATCCATAATTTATATTAATATAATAAAAAATTAATAAAAATAAATAATAATTTTTGAATATTATATTTATAATTTATATTAATAAAATAAAAAACTTAAAAAATATAAAGTTATAATTTTTTGGGTTTTTTACAAAAATATGCCACTTTTAAAAAATAATTATGCTATTTTTAAAAAAAATTCACCTATATTTGCCACAATTTGAAAGGTTGACCGATAAATTAGTAGTCAGGACATCTGTTTTGCTACAAAAACTTTTGACTTTTCAATTGTTGACAGAGTGGCAAGCACACAAACTAACCAGATGTTAAACTTCCGGTTTTGATGAATTAAAAAAAAAAATACACATGGACAAAAAAAAATGGGTTTCTCTCCCTCTCTCTCTTATATGAAGTGATAAGACAATCGGACAATATACCTTTTTTGCTCTAGTTGTTTGTAAAATTATTTTTATTTGGGATAAGATTCAAATTTGCCCCTAAAATATGGCTAAAAGTGCATATCGACACCTTCTTTTTTTTTTTTAATCTCAATTATACACCTGCTATTTTCAAAAGCGAACAGCACACTCCTTTAAATAATGTCCCCATTAATTATTTCACGAGCACCGTTAGTGGACCCTAGTTTAGTCCTAGATGATGGGTGGCTGGCTTTAGGCGGGTTATTTCCCCCCAAAAGCAACTCATCTCAACTAACCAAGTTATAATCCCTAAACTTCATCTTCTCTCTCCTTTTACTCAGGTAAAAAAAATTTCTCTGTTTGATCACTTGAGTCCATCTAATCACTTGTGTCCCTTTCCCTCTCTGATAATTTCACTTTCACTTTCTCAAGTGTTGTTGTAATATGATATTATTCTTCTCTATAAGAAAGGTATGTGCTTAATTTATTTTTTATTCTTCTCTGTTATTGTTGATGCATGTGGGTTTGCTGATGCATGTGGGGTAGAGCTTGACTTTTATATCTGTCTTCTTTATATTATTTGTGGTCCACTTGCTATTTTGCTAGAATAAAAAAATTCATACTTTTAATCGATGACAATAAACTATTGAAATTGAATGGAAACATTTGAATAATGCGTGTTAACTTTTTGAAACAAAAAAAAAAAGGAGGGTTATTAGGGATGTAATTATTGGAATTGGAATAAATTAGGGTTTTATTGGAAAATTTCAAAATTAAAAAATTGGTGTTTAATGTTGACTGATAAAATGCAAAATTAGGGTTTAATCAATTGCGATTAAAATTGGGGTTTTATATCTTGGGGGGAAAATTAAGGTTTTAGTTTTTAACTTAAATTAAAACTAAGAATGGGCTAAATTATGGTTTTCATAATTGATTAATTCAAAATTGGGGAATTACGTATTAGGTACACACAATGGTTAATTAAAATAAAATTATATTTTTTATTTATAAATTTAAGATATTATTTACATTTGATAATCTGTGTTGTATGTATGAATTACAAATTGTTTCTATGTGTTCTATGACTCTTTAATTTTATATTGGTGGACACTAACAAATAGTTTTTTTTTTGTCCTTGTGTTTATGTATGCTTAAAGAATGTCCTCCGATACTGTAGATATAAATTTTCATTATGGGGGTGATTGGATGTATGATCCAAGATTGAAGTATATAAATGGTAGTATTGATACACTACTTAACTTTGACCCTGATTACTTGTGTGTTGATGATATTAGGTAGAGATTTGTGACAACATTAGGGTTTAGGAATGTGACTTCAGTGTGTGTGTTGGAACCTGGAAAGCAATTACATGATACTCTGATATTAGTTGAGGATGATAATTCAATTAGGAGGGTAATTAATAAAATTACAGGTAATAGTTGGGTGAAGGCGATTAATGTATTTGCAACCCATGATGTAGATGTACTTATTTTTTAGCCCAATTTGTTATCTCTAAAAGCAGCCCCAGTAGTAGAAGAAAATGAACATAATGAACCTTTAGTCGATGAGTCAGTTAATGACTGCAATATAGGTACATAATGCAGCTACAATTATGAGGGTGCGGGGCTAGGTATAGTTGCACCAGGGGTTGGAGATGGTACAAATGTAGTAAGGATAGAGGAAAATAACAATGTAGGAGTAGATAACAGTAATACAGGGATTGATGAGTCTGATAGTGGTGAAGGTAGTGATGATAATGAAGATAGTGATTATGAATACAGTGAGGAAGAAAGTGAAGATAGTCATGATTCTAATAGTGATAGAGAATACCATGAGGTGCTTAGGGAAAGAGTTAAATATGATGAAAATGATGGGTTACCTTTTTTCATACATGGCATGTCATTTTCCAATGTGAAAAAGGTAAGAGATGCAATTGCAAGATATGTAATTGCTAGAGGGGTACAACTAGCTTTAAAGCCTAATGAGCCAACTAGGATTAGAGCAAAATGCATTACTGATCCAAGCTGTCCCTTTTTATTATTTGTGTTTAAAGATGGCAACAACTCAGGTCTACTTGTTAAAACCCTGAAACCTGAACATAACTGCTTTAGGTCTTTCACAAACTCTCTATGTACTGCCAACTTCCTAGCTAGGTATTTTAAAGTAAGATTATATAAAAACCTTAGCATTAAGATAACAGAGTTGAAGCCAGATTGTGAGGAAAAGTTAAGAGTGAAAGTGAATATGTCTATGTGCAAGAGGGCAAAAAGAATTGTGCATGAGGAATTAAGTGGCAGTTACTAGGTAGAGTTTTCATACCTTGAGGCTTATACTACCTGCTTGAAGAGAAGCAATCTAGGTAGTTATGTAGAAATTAACTTGTGTAAACAGAGTTTAGAACAAGGGTTAGAAAATTTAGGAGAATGTTTGTTTGTCTTAATGCTTTGAAGTAGGTTGGATGAAAGGGTGTAGGCCTATTATAGGTTTAAATGGGTGCTTTCTTAAAGGAGTGTGCAAAGGACAGGTTTTATGTGTAGTTGGCAAAGATGGTGATGATCTGATGTATCCAATAACTTGGGCTGTCATAGACAAAGAAAACTAGAAGAATTGGACTTGGTTCTTATAGTGGCTAGTTAAAGCACTCAATTTGGGAGATGTCAGCTAGTTGACTGTCATTTCAAATATGCAAAAGGTATGTAATTTATGATTTAGAAAAGTATTTGATTTGTTATTTAATTATTGTATGTGCCATTTGATTTTCATTACTAAATGTATTGTTTTAGTAATTTTTGTCAGGGATTGATCAAGGCTATGGACAAGGTACTCCCTAAGGCAAAGCATAGATGGTGTGCTAGACACATCTATGCCAATTGGTCCAAAAAATGAAGAGGGGAAACACTAAAGAAGCATTTCTAGATATGTGAATAGAGCACATATGATGAAGAGTTTAAAGACAATTTAAAGGACCTTGGTGAGTTGAGCAAGATAGCAGCATTAGACTTGGTTAAGTATCCTCCACATAGATGGTGTAGAGCATACTTCACCAACAGAAATAAGTGCCACATAGTGGACAATAACATTGCTAAATGCTTTAACAGTTGGATTGCAGATGTTAGACACAAAGCCATTATTAGCATGCTTGAAGATATTAGGCTTTTGTGTATGACTAAGATGAGAGATAATAAGAAAGCAGTGGATAGTTGGAGGTATTCTTGGAGTCCAACATGTATGAGTATGTACCAAGCCAATAAAACAAGGGCCACTCATTTTGAGGTTTTCTTTAGTAATGAAGTAGGATTTGAGATTAAAGAAGGAGAGGACAAGCACATTATATTCTTGGACAAGAAGTTGTGCACCTATAGAGCGTGGGATCTCATAGGGATCCTATGTGCTCATGCTATACGTACACTATACCATCTCAAAAGATATCCAATGACTAAGATTTCTACATGGTACATAAAGAACAAATACTTGGAAGCTTATGAGACACCACTTCAGCATGTACCTGGGAAGAAATTTATGAAAGTTGAAGAATATGAACCAATAGAGCCACCAAAGGTTAAGAATATGCCTGGCATACCAAAAACAATAAGGATGAGGTGTTCAAACGAGCCAAATAATAATTTGAAGGTTGGTAAACTATCAAAAAAGGATGCAAACAGAAATATGGGATTTGCCATACAGAGAGACATAATCAGAAGATTGCCCTGCAAAAAAATGTTGAAAGTGCGTTTGAACATCTTTTTTTGTTTTTTTTCCTTCATTATTTAATTGTATTATACATGCTAACTTTTAATTTATTAGCATTTGTTATAAGCCACAACAAGCTGCCACAAATAGATCTCAAACTTGTAATTTGCCAAATTCTTCCACTATTGAACCCACACTATTTCAATACTTGCTTCCACTAGTGCTACCACAAGGATTGATTCAACCTCCACTTCTAATTCAACAAGGAAAACCAATGCTACAAGAAGAAATGTGCAGCCTGTAAACCCTAAACCATATGGTATTAATGTAAGAAGGTTATCTCTTGGTTTTACTTAATGTTCTGTCATTAATTGATGTATAATTTCCAGTTGAATTATCTATGGTTTATTCCATAAAAACTAAAATTATTTTTATATGTTGTTAGACACAAATGGACACTTCTGCTAATCTCATAAGGACTGCTCCTATCTCCATTAAGGTTACTAGAATGACTGATACTACATCTATTGGTATTGTTGCTGAAAAGAGGACAAATGAAGTAATAAGAAAGGGTCAAACTTCAATGACTCAACCTCTTTCAAAAAGACAAGTTAAAGAAAGTAGAGTTGGTCATACAACATATGCTCCAACTAGTCCTTACTCAACTAGGCAGAGAACCCAAAACATGCCAAAAGGGTTTGGTTGTCTATTTGATGAAATGACAGGTCAAATAATTTTCAAATGTAAGTTATATTTTTTTTATTTAGTTGTATTAAATATATATAAATATGTTTTTGTTGAACTAGTTCAATATGTAGTTGAATGAGTATTAAATGACACTTAATCCTCATCTATTTTTGACAGCCTGGAATGTCAAGTCAGAAACTCATTGACTCTGACATTCAACCACCAAATGGAGACCCAGACCCTATAATCAGATGCCCAATACCTAATGAGAGAGAATTAAGGATGACTAGGAGTAGTGGTGGTTTTACAACAAAGAATCCAAGGAAGATAAATTTCACTAGTGATGGCTTAGAAGTCTCTTATGGTACTGAAATCCCTTTTAAACCATCAGGTTTGAAGTGGAATGGGGGTCCCAATATCACTAGTAGACAGCTACAGGAAAAGAGGGAACAACTAATTGGCAAGCAGAAGAACAAGAGAAAAAATATTGTGTCTTAAATATTTTGTGTCCCATTTTTAGTTTTTGTGTTTTGCCATAACATATTGTGAAGCTTGGTGTGATGTTAGGATTTTATCATTAATTATGTCCATTAGAAGAACAATATAATATTTAGTACGCCCAACTAATTTTGGTGCATTTTGTTAACTATATGCAGGGGCAAATGAGTTCCAATGGGAACTGATTCTATAATAGTTGGTTCAAGTTCCATTGGAACTTATTTTGCTTATTATTTTGTTCATTTTCGTAATGCACATTTTGCTACTATTGTAATTAAGATTTGAGGATTAATGAATTTATTTCATTTGCATCAATCTTCTCTTCTCATTTTACCTTACCATTATAATTAATGTTCAAAATAATAGGGTTTAACAATTTAACAATTCACAAATGTAAACATATCTTACAAATGTAATCAACCATTAAGATTAGAAATTGAAATTCAAAAATAATAGCCATTGCTGTTAATATATTTCATGCAACCATTATGAAATTTCTAACTAACACTAAATTTTTTTTTCCAATACCATTATAACTCTCATCTCATCCAAATGCTCATTTTATCCAAATTACAATGTAGACTAACACTATCCAAGACACAATAGCAAATATCAATGTTGTCTTCCTTTTTTTACTTTCACTTCTAATTTCTTCCTCCATGTTGAGATGACATTTCTTCAACTTCCTTAATTCATCCCATAAATCACTCACTTCATCTTCAATATCACCTCTGCCTTTCTTCACCATGTACTTTTATTTCAAATTTGAGCATCTCATTCTCCATTTTTAATTTATTCAATATCTTTGTTGCCCTCTCATTCATCTCCCCATCAAATCATTCAAAGTAGCCACATGACTTGTTCTTCATAGGATTTGGCTACAAATCAACCAAAATTATAAAAATAAAAACCTATAAAACTCAAACTGAAAAATGGTTGAATAATCAGTTCACACTTACACGCCAAAATGTGCATCTAAAATATCTTCTTCCTGGATTCTCATCGCTCCATGATGTCTTTCTAGGAGCTTTTAATCTTATTCCCATTCTTTTGCACACTATAAAAATCTAATGATTTACTGACGGAAATTAGCGACGGACTGAAATCCATAACTAAATACTGACCGAATATTGAAGAATACTAACGAAATATTTTCTACCAACGTTTGTCTCTTTACTGACCGTTTACTGACGAAAAAGCAAGATTACTGATGGAATACGAATGGAATATACTGACGAAATATGAATATTTGTGATCTTTTTCGAAAGAAATTACTGACCATTTTTCATAAAATACTGACCGAATTCCGTCGGTAAATTTACTGACGGAATATTTTATCCGTCGCTGATGATTTACTGACAATCGTTTTAATGACAAATTTGTTCCGTCCTTAATACGTCGGTAAATTCATTTACTGATGGATTTTCAATTATTATTGACAGATTTTTCCGTCGGTAAATTAGTGGATTTTTGTAGTGGCATTTACAGTACCTCGGTTCTCCTTCATACTCAAATTCCACAACTTTGTCAATGAAATCACTTCGCACAGATGAAGTGGAATAAGAAGACGCCATTAATTACAGGTTTTGTGCTTTTCTCTATCTCGATTAAATGAATTGAAGTTGGTTTTTAGGGTTTATAATTTGGACTAAAAAATTGGGAAAGGAACAGGAGTAGAAAGAGTGAGTAGAGAGGGAAGAAGAAAGAGAAAATAAATATGTTAAAAAAATTGGCAACGGTAATAACACAGGTGGCTATTTTCTATTGTTTTCCACATGGACTGAAATTGGGCCCCACATACAGAAGATAACGTTTAGTTTGAAGGGACATTATCTAATTAAGATTCAAAAAAGAAAATGTGCTGATATGCACTTTTAGCCATACTATAAGGGCAAATTTGAACCTAATCCCTTTTTATTTGGTACAAAATGAAGTGATGGGACAATGAATATTCTTTGTAAAATTATTTTTATTTGGTAAATTTTTTAACAATAAATTCTTTAATTAATAACTATTGTGAAATAAAATCAAGTGAAATAATAATACATGTATGACGTTGATTAAATTTTTTTTAATATTATTTAATACGAATATATTTAATATTTAATATTATATAATTAATATAGTAATTAATCTAATTTGTTATATTTATTATGATTAAATGTCATTTGGTTGATTTAATTTAACATTATTAGTATGTTATTGCAAATTTTTTGAAATAATTATAATAAAATAATTTAACAGATTTCTAGTAAAATGTTTAACTAATTATTTAGCAATGTTAAAAGTGCTCAAGGTTAATTTAATGTTTGCATGTTTATTTTCTAATAGTAATTGTTGGTTAGATTACAATGTTATTATCATTTATTATTATAACCGAAAATTATTTAAATAAACAGAAAAATAAAAAATTTGAGAGAAATATTTTTGAGATTAGTTAGGGAAAATTTGTCGCTAAATCCATCAGTAAATAGACAATCTACCATTAAAATTCAACGCCAATCAAGCGCCAAAATTTAAGGATAGAATAGGTTCCGTCACTAATTAATGACGAAAACTCCGTTGCTAATTTGCCTCTAAAATCAGTGCAAATTTTTTGTGACGAAATAGTTGTCTGTAGCTAATTAGTGATGGACATGTTGCTAATCCATCGCTAACTGCAAAAATTGGCGCTATATTTTGCAACAAATCAGTGACAAAATTTGTTAGTCCTTTATTTTTTTTGCTATTCCATCACTAATCGATCATTAAATTTCAATTTCTTTTTTTTACTTATTCTATTACTAAACCATCGCAGTTTAGTCACTAATTAGCTATGAAAGGATCCATAGGTAAAATCCATTGCTATTCTATAGATTTCTAGCTTGTAGTGTCATTAAAAGGCCAAAAACTAAATTGATTTTTAAACTTATTATATCATATTATCAAGTTTTAAATTTCAATTGAAGTTAATTGAGCTTTTAGCTTTGCAAATTTGATTAATTAATCACTAATTTAAATATTAGTAATTTACCAAATTCACAAAGTTAAAAAAACTCAATTAACTTCTATCAAAATTTAAAAATTAAATTGATAGTATGGTATACTAAGTTGATAAGTTCTATTGTTAATTTCATTTTTCCTTTCAAATTAATATGCAAAAATTATTATTACCATTTTCAATTTAGCTTTAGAGTAAAATTATATCTAAAATTTTAAATTGGAGTAAAGTTAACACAAAAAATAGGATATAATTACAAAATAACACAAAATTCGGATTAAGTTTATCTATAAAATCTTCTTATAAATATATACCAAATTTTGGGAAAATAAAGTCATTTTTCTTCAAAATGGCATAGTTTTCTCCTTGATCAAAAAAATAACAAAATTAAAATTCAAAACAGACGACGAAGTTTTTACACTAGGATACAAGTTCCAATTTACTATTCTATGACATTCTACTATATATTCTACAGTATATACTGTTTGAGACAATATTTAATATTATGTAATTTTTGTGTTTATTTATAATAAAACAGAAATTAATTTACACTTCCAAATTTCTTATCATAGCAAGAATATTAACTCTAAATAATTTAAATCTAATTAATCTATCTTGCAATATTGCCTCTAATAATATTAAATTAATAAGTGACGAGATATTTTGACAAATATGATTATTTTGTCTTTTTTACCTAATGAAAAAAATATTGATATCTTTTTTATTCTATATATTTTTACCTGAATTTTCTAATAACACAAAATTCTGAAACCAAAGCATTGGTTAAAAATTCAACATAAAAAGGGTGTGAAATTCAAAGGCCAGACTTCAATGTGTTTCCTATGTCAAGCACAAATCGGTATCTAACATCAGCTTTAGCCAAACGTTCCATTGCTGTGTTCACATAGTCAACTGGGACTACCTCAATATCTGCTGTTATGTTGTGTTTGGCAGCAAAATCAATCATCTCTTGAGTTTCCTTCATTCCTCCAATGCCACTGCCACCAATTGTCTTCCTTCCTGTTCATCAATAAAAAGCAGTCATTAATTTTAATGTACTTTCGAGTTAATTAGACTCTGATTAGGATTGGAATCCATAATTTTATAGCCTTTAAGAAGGCTTCGCATCACTGAGTTAAAGGTTATTATTTAAGTCATAAATGGTATGTTAGCAATGAGTGGAAATGGAAAAAAAGGACATTTACGGACACACTAATTATTATTAGAATGTGCATACCCATGATCAAAGGAAAGGTTTGTAATTCAAGAGGCTTCTCTGGTGCACCAACCAACACAAGTTTTCCTTCATTCTTCAAGAGAAAAATTAAAGGTACAATAGCGTGCATTGCTGATACTGTATCAATGATACCATCCATTGTACCCATTGCAGCCTATATAAAAAAAATAAAATATAAAAAGTGAAATAAAATAAATAAATTTCTCTCGGAAGCAAGAAATATGCAATTACTTTCATCAATGATCATGGTTACCGAATTAATATTTGTACTAGTAAAATTAATTTTGCATAAGAACATATACAATCGTGAAATTAACTCGAATATATTGGATACATACCTTCATTTCATCTTGGTCGCGGCTAACCAAAAATGAGTCAGCACCAAGACGTTCTATAGCCTCTTGCTTCTTGTTGGGAGAGGTGCTAATCACGGTGATTTTAACTCCCATGGCTTTCGCAAATTTCACAGCTACATGGCCAAGACCACCAAGGCCGACCACACCCACATGCATACCAGGTTTATCAAGTCCATAGTACCTCAATGGGCTATACACTGTGATCCCAGCACATAGGAGAGGGGCAGAAGCTTCAAGAGGTAGGTTATCTGGAATACGAACAACGAAGTGCTCATCAGCAACCATCATATCAGAGTAGCCGCCGTAAGTGGTGGTTCCATCATGGTACGTAGCAGCATAGGTAAGTATAATTCTTGGGCAGTAATTTTCAAGATTGTTGGTGCAGCTATCGCAGGACTGGCATGATCCTACCATGCAACCCACACCCACTTTGTCTCCTACCTTGAATTTTTCTACTTTGCTCCCCACCTCTGTTACCACTCCCACAATCTCATGCCTACATTTATAAAATTAATTCTATCACCAAAAATGAAATTGTGAGACATCACAATATTCAATTAACAACAAAATAAAAGGCAACTACTGTTTTGTGAAATATTCAAATGCTATAACAGGGATCAAAAACTGCTAGTTCATAAGCGCCATCCAGTGATGACAACCTGTTAATTTGGAAAGGACGAGAGGGGGAGAAAGGGAAGGGAAGGGCTTGCTTGGAAGAGGAAGGAAACCCAAGGAAAAGAAAACAAATTGTAGAAAAAGATTCTTTGGCCCATAATATATACTCTCTCCAAATCAAGTTAGAGTCTGTTTGATAATTTTATTTAGTATTTAAAATTAAAATTTTTAGTATTTAATTATTTTAAATTATCTAATAATGTTTTATTTAAAAGCCTCATTTAAATTAAAAATTATTTAAAATGATAAGAAAAATTTTTTAATTTAAACTTTATATTGAATATACAAAAGTGATTAGATTTTTGAATATTTTTATAATTTAAAAATTATATCGCATATTTTATTAATTATTTAAAATTTAAAAATTTTATTTTCAGCACTTAATTTTTAATTTTACCAAATATCACTTAGATCTTGGCTGCAAATAGAAAAAAGGTTAGGAAAACTAATTAAATTATTTCACCTTTTTACCTTTCTCTCTTTTCCTTCCTATCTTTTCTCCAAATAAGGGGTAAAAAATCCATGAAAATTACCCCTCTTGTTAATGAAAATTTTACATTATATAGATTATTTTAAGTGGATTATCTTGAATTTTTTTTTAATTTAAATAATAATAATTTTCTATTCATGAGAGATGATGCAATATTTTTGTGTCCATCATGTAGATCCAATGATTCTCAAAAAAAAAAAAAAAATCAATTTGACAAAGCAGTTTAGTTCAAATATTAAAGAAAATAAAACATGTGAAATAAACATAAAATTATATAGGCTCTTAATAAAATTAAAGAAGGTGACGAGTAAAATTAGGAAGTGAAATATTTTAGATTTAAATCCTCTCTTTTTCATTGTGTGAGATGTTGTCTTTATACCGAGTGTAAAAGAATGATTATTTTTATTTTTATTATATAGCTCACAGTTCAAAGGGCGCTCCCATGTATTAAAAAAAAATTTAGAGAATAATTGGATAAGTACATACCCAGGGACCATAGGGTAAAAAGAATTTCCCCACCCATTCTTGATGGCGTGAAGATCTGAGTGACATATGCCACAATACAACACCTTGAATGCTACGTCTTTCTCTCCGGTTGCTCTACATAATTAAATAAATTAATATTGAAATATTAATTAATTGATTAATCAAAAGAGAGAAATAAAATTAAAAATAAACCTCCTGGAGAAATTGAAGGGAGAAAGGACACCAGAACTGTCCCTGGCTGCTAATCCAAATGCCTTTTGAGGATGCTCTTCTTCGGGTGACTTCCCTGTCATTCTTCTTTTAAAAACAAAACAACTCTGTAATTTCTCTTTGTATTGGGAAACAGTGATTGCATGTACTTGTATATATAGTGACTTGGGCATTCTTTGTGTTATCACGGGGGACGTTGACGTACTAGAAGACATCATGGAAATGGGCCTGGCCACTGGTATAATTAGCAATTCAAGATCTCGGCTTTAAATTCTCATTTGAATTTGAATATTTCAAACGCAAAAGAAAATAAAAAATTAAAGAGTGGACATTATAATTTAAATTTTATTGATGTAATTTTTTTATATACTGTTTTTAAATAATTTAGAATTTATTCGTATATATGAGCATAATTCTATATTTTTTATTTAATTTAATATGATTTATTAAAATTAAAATTACAAATTATTGAAAATATTCTAACAATTAAATTATTTTTACCTCATTTATATTTTATAAAATAATCACTAAAAATTTTAATAATGAATATTAAAAAAAATATTATTTATAAACAAACACCTAAAGCACGGATAACTCATTTAGTTTTTTTTTTTTATACAACAGCACAACTATTTTTTTTTCCGGCTTATTTTTAACCATTTAGACAAGCCAATTATGCAATGGTAGCGACTTAGACTACCCAATTGATCAATTATGAGAATTTCCCGGTGAATTTTGATATCTGCAATGGGTTCATACGGATTGTTATATCATGAAATTTGATACATATTATATTATAGACTCAAAGTCTCAAATATTAATTATAATATTTGTAATAAAAAAATTAAAAATATAAATTGGTATAACTAGTTAATACAATTATCTTACTTCCTTGAGGTGCTAGGTTTGAATCCCAGTAGAAACTCTTTTTATTTTCTTTTTCTAGATATTTTTTTTTGCTTTTTTTGTTTATAATATTTGTAATTAAAATTATATTAATGGGTTAAATTTTTTATTTGTTTAATTGTTCTAATTAAATTTATATTAATTTCTATAAGAAAAAATTACATAAATAGTTGAATTTTTTTTATAAATATTTATTTATTTCTATGAAATTATCAGTTCAATTTTTTATTTATGTTAAATTTGATAAAACTAATAGAAGTATTAAATATTATTTTATATTTATTTAAATAAATTATCTAATGCATTAAATAAAATTTATTTTCTATAAATTTACATAAATTTAATTATATATATATATATATATATATATATATATATATATATATAATAAACCTAGAGTTTCATTACAATGTATATCTAAATATATAAAAATTAACATGTATGTTATATGAAATAAAACTGCAAATCATCGGATGTTGTTTTGCATAAGATGATACTATAAGTTTGTTACTAATTCTTGTAATAAATATTTGATTTTATTCAAATAAACATTTATCTATTATCCAATGAACATGTATGTTATATGTAATGAATTTGAATTTGAAATTCTATTCTTAAAAACAAATTATATTATAACTTAAAAATAAATTATATTATAACTTGAGTTATTAAATATTTTGTAATAATTATTTTAATTATAAAGATTTAAATATATCTAATTAAAATGATAATAATTATTAGATGGGAGAAATAAAAATAATTTATATATTTAATTAATTTATTCAATTCCAATTATTGAAATAAATAAAAAAATGAAAAAAATAATCACCATTTAATTTAAATTTTTTTTTGATCTATTTATAGTTTTTTTGAATGTTGGAGGCCCTTAAAAAAATTAAATAATTAAAAAAAATAAAATAACAGATGATTACATACTTTATAAGTAATGAACATACATTTTATAAGCAATAAACATATATTTTATATTTAAAGATGAAATTCTATTCTTAACAATAAATTATTTTGTAACTTGAATTATTAAATATATTATAATAATTATTTTAATCATAATGATTTAAATATATCTAATTAAAATTACAAAAACTATTAGATGAGAGAAAGAAAAATAATTTATATATTTAATTAATTGAGTCAATTCTAATTATTTAAATAAATAAAAAAAATTAGTACTTAATTTAAAAAAAAAACTCAACTATTAATATATTATTATTATTAAAAAAATTTGATTTCATAAAATTAGGAAACAACTGATTATATATATATATATATATATATATATATATATATATATATATATATATATATATATATATATATATATATATATATAATCTAAAAAATTGATTTCAAAAAATTAGGAAACAATTAATTTTAAAAAAAAAAGAAACCCAAACTAAAATTTTATTAAATAAAAAGATCATGTATCAATACAGAATGAAGAAATAAAGGAATAAAAAAAAAAAGAAACAATTGATCTTAAAGAAAAAAAAAGAAAATGTTTGTTTTCAAAAAAAAAAAAAAAAGAAAAGAGACTTGAAAAAAAAGAAAAGCCAAGTTGAAGAAAAATGAAGAATCACGAAGTTTTTGTATCCCAGTCCATAAAACAACATGGACCGGGTCCATAATATAATTTGTCAGTTCAAACGATTTAATAGAATATATATGATTGAGGAAGAAACTTTGCAATGACTTCGATTTAAAATTGCAAAAAAATTCTTGATGAAATAAATAAATAAACATCACATAAATTTAATTTAATTTTTTTATGTACCTTATATAATCTCTCCTTCTCCTCCTCCTAAATTTTTATCTATCCAAATAAATAATTAAATGAGATTTACTTCCAATTTGTAATAATTATAAGTAATTATATGAGATTTACTTGCCAAATTTTAATAATTATGTGAGATTTCCTACCAATTTGTACAAGCATAATGATTAAGGATTTTGGCCACAAATTTTGCACAATCTCTCCAAATAAATAATTGTTATATGAGTTTTACTCATGTTTTTAAACTTGAACTAGCATGATTTGTTCAATCCGAAAAATAAAAGAATTGATCTTCAAGTCAGTGTGGTTTAACTTGTAAAATTAACGACGCTGAAAATCGAAAAAATTTGATAAATTGGCCCAAACGATATGATTCGGGTTTTTCGGATTAACTAAGTCATGAAAATATTTTTTCTTTTACAAATTTAAAAAAAAATTGTTACTGGACCAAAAGATGCCAAAACTCATTACTGGAGGAAAAAAAATGTTATAAAATGGTCAGTTCATTTCAATATGGCATTCTTATACAGGACCGAGTGCTTACACATTGAATTTAGGTTTTGAATGTGAATTTACAGCCTCCCTGTATTTATGTGCGAAAAAAGAGTGTTCCTTGGATTCATTTTTAGTATTGAAGGGATAAGTATTTTAATATATATCTCATTTCAAGTTTGTATTTTTTCAAAGTGGAATAATTCACTTTTTTCCTTTACTTTTCTTAGTATATAATTTATTTTAAATTTCAAATTATTATTCATATATTCACCATTGTAAGCACTTAAATATTTAAGTTCATATTTTGACATTCTCTCTCTGTCTTTTGACACGCCTACCTTTCCTTCTAACTATTTCTTTTCTAATTATTCCTTAATCATTTCCTTCTAAACCCTATTATTTTGCTATTCTTCATCTTTGTTTTTTGTTTTGTCTTTTCCCCCATGGCTTCTAGTAGCAATCAGGAAAGTCAATATCTTGAAGATGCTTACAACAAATTGACTTTAGATGATGAAGATGCAGCAGGATTGGATGTGACAGGATCTTATGCATCAACTGAAACAGATTCTAATAAAAGGAATCTGGTTGGCAGATTTTTGACGGATCGCAATATCAACTTTCAGGCTATGAAAAACACTCTGGTACCGATTTGGAGGCCTGTGAAGGGCATCAACATTTATGAGGAAAGTGAGAATCTGTTTGTTTTTCAGTTTTTTCATGATCGTGATATGAACAAAGTCCTTAATGATGGCCCTTGGACCTTTAATAATCAAATCCTCATTTTAAAACTGCTTAGGCCAGGAGAACAAGCTGCTCAAGTTACTCTGGATTCTATTGAATTATGGGTTCATGTGTTCGACCTGCCAATTGGCTTCATGTCTGAGAGAATTTCAAAAGCAATTGGAGATTTTATTGGAACCTTTGTGGAGGCTGATCCCAGGAACTTTGATGGGATTGCCAGGAAATTTATGCGAATCAAAGTTTCAATGTTACTGAACAAGCCCATTAAGAGAAAGATGAAAATTAAGAAGGATGGTGGATCATGGATTTGGATCATATTCAAGTACGAACGTCTTCCTCAGTTCTGTTTCTTTCGTGGATTGTTGGGTCACCAAGAGAAGTTCTGTGAACAATATTTTGATCGCAACATTCCAAAGTCTGAGTTTCCCTATGGCATTTGGCTTCGTGTTCTCCCTAAAAAGCAAACTTAAAGCCCTAGCGCTAAGTGGATGAGAATCTCTTTGGCTTCACCCGCTGGCAGCTACGGTGATCAAAAGGTGGTTGTGGGGGGAGGCATTGCTAAGGAAAGTAGTGGTGGGGTCTTGAATAGGGGCAAGATGATCGTGCATGAATATGGGACTGCAAATGCGGCTCTAATAGGGGGTGTCAATCCTGAAAATCAAGAAATTGTGGATACCATCATGACAGAAAAGGAAAAAAAGCAAGGGGTAATTGTGATTGATCAAAAACGTCGTCGTATGGAGGAAATTGAGGCTGCATTAAAAGAATCAGACTCAAAAGATTACCATGGGCCAGAAAAGTTACAAGAGCCCCATTTGGTTGATCCAAAAAACTTGTTGAAGGTGGGACCTAGTCACCAAGCCCACCAATTGCAATAACTACCTTCAGTTGGAACTGCCGTGGTTTGGGTAACCCACGAGTAGTTCAAGCCTTATTGCACCTAGTCCAAGGATTAAAACCCAAATATATTTTTCTAATTGAGACTAAAACACATAGAGGAAAGTTGGATCGAATAAAGAATCTTATAGGTTTTGATGGTTTATTCGTTGTTGACAATGTTGGTAATGGAGGGGGATTAGCATTCTTATGGAAGGAGAGAAATAGTGCTCAACTTTTAAGCTTTTCTCATCATCACATTGACATCATTGTTACTCTCCCATTTATGATTCAATGGAGATTAACTGGGTTTTATGGCTATTCGGATAGAAGTCAAAGGAAAGAGTCATAGGCCTTGCTCTGAAATTTGAGTTATCAATCGAGTCTGCCCTAGTGCTGTTTAGGAGATTTTAATGATCTCCTTCATATTTCTGAAAAAAGAAGACTTCGAGATCACCCTAGATGGTTGTTAGAGGGGTTTCGTTCGGCTGTAGAAGACAATGGCCTTTCTGACATTGGAATGCAAGGATACCCTTTTACTTGGGTATATCGTAAAGGCTACCTTGATTGCATAGAAGAGTGTTTAGATCGAGCCCTAGCCTCTGATTCATAGAGATTCCATTTTGATTCTGTGCCTCTAAAAAATATTGACACTCCTGTTTCTAATCATTTGGTTATTCTCCTAGATTTCCAGCTGAATGTCACTCCTCAGAGAACTCGCTGGTTCCGTTTTGAAAATCTCTAGTTACGATAGAAGGATTGCAAAGATGTGGTGGTGGAAAGTTGGAACAAAACTAGAGGTATGCCTATTATTACAAAAATTGCTTCTTGTAGTACTGATATGATGAGTTGGGGTAAAGAATTTGCTAGGCAATTCAAAGCAAAGATTTCCCGGTGTAAGAGGATTATGCAAGAACTAAGACCCAAAAATGACTCTGAATCTGTGGCACTGTATAAGCAAGTGAAGGATGATTATAATAATCTTCTCGAGAGTCAAGAAGTTTACTGGCACCAATGGGCAAAGCAACACTAGCTAAAGGCAGGTGATTGTAATTCTCACTTCTTTCATATTTCAGCTTCTGCTAGAAGGAAGAACAATTCTTTTCACAGGTTGAAGGATACTGATGGTAAATGGCATTCTTAGGAGGACGGACTAGGTCATATTTTGGTCTCTTATTTCAGTGATCTATTTTCCACTAAGGGCTGTGATGGACAGATTATTTTTGATTCCTTATAGTCTACTCTATTTGAGGACCACAAGGCTCTATTGACCTTGGACTTCTCTCCACTGGATGTTAAGGAGGCCATTTTCTTGATGCACCCAAGAAAGTCACCCGGTCCTGATGGATTTAACCTGGGTTTTTATCAACATTTTTGGTAGATTGTGGGAACAGACATTACTGAGGCTTGCTTATCTTTTCTTCATAATTCATCTCTACCTTTGGGTATCAACCACACAGCAATCACCCTTATTCCAAAAAAGAGCAGGCCAGAGTTTATTACTAATCTATGTCCTATAGCTCTTTGCAACGTCATCTACAAAATTATTGCTAAGATGCTTACAAACAAACTCAAGCTGATCCTCCCAGATATCATCTCTGAATACCAAAGTGCATTCATTCCAAACAGACTCATATCTAACAATATTATGATAGCTTATGAAGCAATGCATTTTCTGAAGAGGAAACGGCAAGGTAAAGAGGGTTATTCAACTTTGAAAGTGGACATGAGTAAAGCCTACGATAGGCTTGAGTGGAGCTATCTTGAATAGATTATACGTAAAATGGGGTTCCCAGAAAAATGGATCAGTTGGATGTTTATGTGTATAACTTCTGTTCAGTATTCTATTATTCACCAGGGGTATGAAACCACTTCTTTCTCTGCTTCCAGAGGCCCTAGACAGGGATGTCCACTGTCACCGTACCTTTTTATAATTGGAGCAGAGGGTTTCTCATCTATTTTGCAAAATTTTGAAAGGAGAGGGTTGATTCATGGTATAAAGGTTGCAAGAAATGCTCTTGAAATCTCACATCTATTTTTCACTGACGACTGTTTTATGCATAGCGCATTATTCTTAGTAGATGTCAAGCTGCAATTGGATAATAAGAGTGCAAATTTGAGGGTTCACAGCTGCCCCCTCATCAAAATTGGCTTTAAGCAAAAGGCGATTTTGATGACAGTGAACCCTGAGAGATGCCATGTCAGACTTTGGGCTTATGCTCTTGCAACATCAGATTTTTGGCTTATATGTTCTTTTGCCATATCAGATTCTAAGCTATACCATGTCAGAACTTGGGCTATACCCTGTCAGACTCTGGGCTTGTGATATCTGCTTGTGCTTATCATACATGAGGACATTCATGCTTTGTGCAAACTGAACCTTACGAAGGACAAACATGGTATAAAGATATGAACCTTTTGGGAGGGGGTCCATAGGAGAAATGAGGTTTTGTCAATAGCTATTGGTTTGACCTTGGAGCTGGATGTGAGAATGGTCATGGTGATCTTCAATTAAGGCTATATGTCTAGCCTAATTGTTGGAGGTAAAGATGATTTGGTGAATTTTAATCAAGGCTATCTGTTCTGCCTAGAGTTTAAGATTTGAAGATTTAGTCCACCTAAGGAATTCAAATTGGTTTAGCAAGGCCACCTGTTTGGCCATACTATTGGAGAGATTATGATCAAAGTTATCTATTTGACTTTGATGTTTAGGAAGATTGGGATCAAAGCTATCTGTTTGGTTTTGGTGGTTAGGAGGATTATAGTCAAAGCTATTTGTTTGGCTTTAGTGGTTGGGAGGATTAAGGTCAAAATTATTTATTTGGCCTTGTTGGTTGGGAAAGTTGGGATCAAAGTTATCTGTTTGGCTTTAGTATGAGAAGGATTGGGATCAAAGCAATATGTTTGGCTTTCGTGTTGGGAGGAATAAGATCAAAGCTATCTATTCGACTTTGGTGTTAGATGTAGAGAACGTAATATCTCTGAAAGATGAGGGATATGGGAATGTTAGCATAGGTGGCTCGACTCAATTTGCCCATTGAAAGTTATGGTTGAGGAGTAGTCCTTGTACGGAAAGGTCTTGGCTAAGGAGGGTAGGTCTGGTTAGGAAATCCATTTGAAAGGCTTAATCTGATTTTGCCTTAAAGGAGATCATAGGCTTTATAAATGAAGGCCTTTTGGGAGTAGGCTTCTTGGTTTAGGCTTCATGATGAAGGCTTTTGGTTTTGGGCTTCATGGTGAAGGCTTTTGGATCTAAGCTTCATGGTGAAGGCTTTTGGATCTAAGCTTCATGGTGAAGGCTTTTGGGTATGGGCTTTATGGTGAAAGCTTTTTAGATTTAAGCTTCTTGATGAAGGCTTCTAGATCTGAAGGTAAGTTGAAACTTTTGGATTTGAGCTTCTTAATGAAAGTTTTTGGATTTGGGCTTTTTAATGAAGGCTTCTAGATATGGGCTTCTTAACGAAGGCTTCTAGATTTGGGCTTCTTTATGAAGGCTTTTGGATTTGGGCTTCTTAATGAAGGCTTCTGGATTTGGGCTTCTTAATGAAGGCTTTTGGATTTGGGCTTCTTCATGAAGGCTTTTGGATTTGGACTTCTTGATAAAGGCTTTTGGTTTAGGCTTCTTGTTGGGAGATATGCCTCGACTTTTGGTTTTGCCAAGGAAATTAGATTTAAAGATGATAAGCCCTGATAGACTTGGGAATTCTGGTTCTACTCATTTTGAGATTATGCCAAGGAATGGATGGTATGTGGTATGATTTGCCAATAAGGCTTGGGATGGAACAATATGATTTCATAAAATTCGAGAATGGTTTGAAGGTAGGTTGAAACTTCTGAAAAGAATCATGGAGGTTGTATGGCTTTGCTTTTTGTAGCATGAATCATGGAAAAGAGCAAGTCAAGTTATCTTACTGTTTGAGATTGAAGAGACACTTGGAGTGACACTTACTTGGTTTGACTTTATTTAAATTGCATTGGCTGAAACAAAGAGCCCTTAGGATTAGGTAAAGGGCTAGTGGAAGAAGACAATTTGGGCATTATGTTTCCAACTGTGAAAGATTGTGCCTTAGCTCTTTGAACTAAGCAACGGGACAGATTGACAACAGATGATGACGTTCTTGGGAGACATGCCCCCATTGTAGGATAAGGGCATAAAAGATTATATATCCTTAGAGAATAAACCTCTGATTAGGAAGGATGAATGAGATGAGATAAATTGATTGAAGATGATTTGACAACTTTGGATATAAAAGAAGATGATTTGGATGAGCTCCCTCTCTCTCTCTTTCACAACTCTAACTTTTGCCTAAGCCTTCCTTTCGGATTTTTAACTTAGTAAGCTTGGATTAATGAAAAACATTCCACCATGTTTTGCTATTTTTCTTTGAGGGGTTTGACCTTTGAATTTTGGATTTGACAAAGGTTTTCTCTGAACTTATTACCTTTGTTGAGATGCATTATTTGATTACCTAATGTGTAATAGGTAATTCCATTTGATTTGCTCTTTGTGCTTCAATTATTTGATGAGAGATCCATTACTTAACCTTCTTTGATTAGGAGCCGATGAAGCAATAGCTGATTTGTAAGCACCTTAAATTCTGATTTATGCTAATTGTGGTGGGTTTAATTGATTGTTCATTCATCTTTTTTTCCTCTTTTCCTTTTCCTCTTTTTTTTTTTTTTTTTTTGGTTTATGGCTCATCCATGTTGGACTAAACAAGGAAGACAAAAAGAAAATGTATATGCATTATTATAAAGGAAACTTTATTGCAAGATGACAAAAGAAACCGTTATGGTCAACGAGAATAAAGAAAAATAAGACGACAGACTCCAACTCAGATTTGGACTCAGACTTTTAAGATTCAGACTTGGACTCAAGTTTAGACTTGGAATTCAATCTCAGACAGGTCAGATTAGCTGAACTTGAACTACTCCATGACATGCCTCCGAGGGTTGAGGTAAGGTGGGGTTGAGTTAAAACTAGATTCCTCATCACTGTTTAGGTTGGTGGTGGGGAATTCAGCTTGAAATGATATACTTTGGATGAAATCTTCAACTTTTGATGCAGTTGCAACCAAAACTCTAAAGGTGGGTAGGTATTGTGTTAACAAGTGGGCTCCGTAGGTAGGAAGTAGATTCTTGACAATAATATCTACTTATTCTTGCTCAGTTGGCCTATTTACTATTTGAGCAGCTTTAGCCCTCCACCTTGTAAGGAACATGGAAAAGGGCTCATCTGGGAGTGGCTTTGTGGCTTCTAAATCCCTTCTTGTAATGTCCACTTCAATATTGTAATGGTATTGTTTGACAAATACCTTGTAAATGTCTTCCCAAGTCTGTTTTTAGGTATCATCCAAGTTAATAAACCATCTTAGGGTAGTATCTGTAAGGGTTTGATGAAAGAGTTAAGCAAGGAGCTTATTGTTGATGCCAAAGGGATGCATTGGTCCTACGTACATTTTTAAATGGATCTTGGGGCTAGTAGTACTATCAAATCTATCCAAATTTGGCATCTTAAACTTTGGCGAAACTCTTGCATTGGGAAATAAGCTCAAGGAGCTTATATCAACCAGGTTCTCTTTCTTCTTCAGATTATTTAGCATTTTCTTTCATGTGCTTCACTTTTTTCATGAAGCCTTTGATTTCAGGGTTGACTTCCCTCCTTTGGAAAGGATCCGCTGGTCGGGAAGTAAGAGTAGGGGTGAAATTTGGTGGTTGAACTATCATGGGTTGATAGAGTGAGTTGTTTCTGAGGAATTTAGGTGATGGAATAGGTAGTGGTGGGATCGTGCCAGTGTTTGCATGGTCTTTGTCTTTGGAATCAGCTCTGGAAGTGAATCCATAAACAGGATAAAGAGCAGGTTTTGGTTCTGATTTGAGTAGTTTTGGGTCAGTTGAGCTTTGGACTAGGGAGGTATGTTCCATCAAGGTGCGGACATCTTCCATAATGACCCTCATTTGGGCTTTGAGCAGGTCTTGAAAATAAGCATCTTGCCTCTTCATCAGGGTCTCTTGTTGTTTAGAGAGCTTAGCAAGAAGCTCGTTAAAGATTTCATTAGCTCTGGTAGCAGTGACTTCATCTCCAGCAACAGACATTTTGTCAACCTTTGCAAGGAAAAAGGAACTGGGTTAGTATCAAGCTTTGGAAAAAAAGGGTCAAGCTACAGCCAGATAATAAGAGTGCAAATTTGAGGGTTCATACCTCCCCTCTTTTATTGGGCGAAACAAGAAGAGGATCCTTTCCTTTGTGAAGGATAAACTATATCAGAGGATCAAAGGTTGGAAGAACAGGTTCCTGTTTAGAGCTGGCAAAGAAGTTCCAGTTAAAACTGTTGCCTAGGCACTCCCAACATATGCAATGAGTGTGTTTCTCTTACCTAAAGATTTATGTGTTTGTTTAGAATGGCTAATAAATTTTTTCTAGTGGCAATCTAACCCTAAGAGTAGCAACTGTATTCGTTGGCTTAGCTGGGACTAGCTTTGTGCTCCTAAAAATTATGGAGGGCTAGGCTTTTGTAAGCTTCATGATTTCAACATAGCAATGCTTGCTAAGAGTGGGTGGCGACTGTTGAATTTTCCTGATTCCCTACTTGCTAGAACTTTTAAAGCAAGATACTACCCATCTTGTTCTCTATTTGAAGCAAAATTATCAAACAATCCCTCTTATCTCTGGAGAAGTATTCTGTTTGCTATTCCTCTTCTTAAAGCTTGTGTCAGATGGCGTGTGGGGTCTAGTCACCGTATTAATATCTAGACAGAGCCATGGCTGCCTGACAATGCAAATCCTTTCATTGAAGCTTCATCTGCTACTGGACTGGAGAATACAACAGTTCATAGCCTTCTTACCACGAATGATAATAGATGGGACTTGGATGTGCTAAATGATTTGTTTACTATCCGTGATATTACTCTGATTCAGCAAATCCCTCTTAGTAAAATCTCAACTGATAATTGTCTCTATTGGAGTCTTGATAATGCAAGCAACTACACTGTGAAGTCAGGGTATAAACATCTAACTCAACATCTTTTATCTATTAATCCCAATCATACTCATCTGTTTTGGAAGACTTTATAGGCTACCAAGATTCCCACAAAGGTGAAGAATTATGTATGGCATGTCTGTAACAACTGCATTCCTACCACAGATCAGCTTTGCCAAAAAAGAATTGAGGTTGATAACATTTGTCGGGTATGTAATTCTGAAACTGAATCTCTTCCTCATCTCTTTCTTGAATGCACTTTTGCCAAAGAATGCTGGACACAATCCCAAATTGTTGGTGTATTTGATCCTGCTCAGTGTATGCTTGATTGGTTTTTGAATGTATTCAATAAAAATATTGCTGAATTGGCCCATATAGCATGTATGATAATCTGGAGTTTATGGAGAAATCGCAACCAAGTTCTCTGGAACAACAACCAACAATCGACGACGGGTCTACTAAATTTATTGAGCAGTTTTTTATTTCAATGGTAATTTGCTCAGGTTTCAGAGATCACTGAAGCTTCTTCAGCTGATGATGGTATAATATGTTGGAATAGACCAAGGAACAACTGGATAAAATGCAATGTTGATGGCTCAATTTTTTCTGATATTCACAAACTAGGTTTTGGTTGGGTAATTCGTATGGAACTTTTATTGCAGCAGGTTGTGGCAAAAGGAACGCTCCATTAAATGCGAGTTTAGCTGAGGCTTTAAGCTTCAAGGAAGCTCTCAACTGGCTTAAAGATCACCAGTTTGATAATATCATAATGGAAACTGATTCACTTATTCTCTCTCAAGCTCTGAAAGCCCAATGTCAGTCTCCAAATTATTTTGGTCTTGTTATTATGGATTGTCTATCTTTGTTGAATTGTTTTACAAATTGCAATGTAATGGTTGTTAGAAGATCAGCGAATAATGTGGCATACTCTTTAGCTCGTGCCTCTTATTCTTTGTCTGATTCTCAGGTGTAAAGAAATTTTCCTCCTCCTTTTTTTTGTAATGCTTTAGTTGCGGATTTAAATTAATGATACACTGCCATATTCTATAAAAAAAAAAAAATATTTAACTTCATATTTCTTACATAGGATAACACAAATATGGGACTGTAATGGGATCCACTCAAATTTGAGTTTCAAAATAGCCTAATGAATTAATTTGCTATAATTTTCTAATAGTCACTTCTAAAAAATATTCATCAGTTGCTCTGATAATGTTCATTAATTTTAATTATATATATTATACTTATTTTAATATATAAATAATAAATATATGATATTATTTAGAATTTCGGTTCAATTTTTTAGTTTAATTTTTGATCTGTGACTTTTTATCTTTATCGATTTTAAGATTGGTCCAAATTGAAAAACATAGGATTTACTACCAATTTGTCTACTTTATCCTAGTTTTTCTTGAGTAATTGAATCTATATCAATTGTCTAACAAACCCTTCTCACTGTAAGTAATCAAATAATTGATAGAAAAATTCTCTATTTTATTATGTACTCTTTATTCGATAATATTCATAACAAAAAAATATAATATGTTGTAAATCTTTTAAAAAAAAATTGACACAATTACTTGACATTTCTTTTTTTAGTTGCTGCTTTAGAATCCAACTCTCAGTTGAATTATTTTCTTTATCGTCTTATATGAATGAGACTTTTAGCTAATACTAAGAATATTGTTTTTTTAATTATTAATAAATATGTTTATATTATAAACAGGCTAAATAGTTATTTCAATCAATTAAAACTTATTTAATTATTAGACTTTCACTAATCCAACTAGATTTTAATTTCTAACTAATTTTTTGAACAAAGCATTAAAAAATTAGAAAAAAAGTTTTCAGAGAGAATAAAGATAATTGTTAATTTTTTTTAATAATATATTTAATAAGAGTTTTACAATGAAAATTTTTTGTCTAGATTAAATGTACAGTTTTATTTTGTTCTCAAATCAATTAACGATGTGATATTTTAGCATATATGATTATTTTATTTACTTTTTAACTGAGTGAAAAGGTACTGATATTTTTTTTATACTTCATGTATTCTTATATTATTTAATTGGTATATATATCAAATATGAGCAAGATTTTTCTCTTTAAAAATATTAGGAGACTGCTACCACTCCCTCTTGTATGGACCCTGGTCCGTATTGAATTATGGATCTGGGGTCTAAAATACATGCGAATCATTGCTTATCTGTCCTCTAAAATAGTGCGCGAACATTTCTCAATTTCCTATTCCAAAACAAACAAAATTCATAATCAACGAAATTTCCATTTTCAAATTATCTCTTTTAAATCTCCATTATTTCTTCTCAATTAAACCTAAAAATCTATAGAAAAGTTTCGATTAAACTACAAAAACTCTCATTTTTTTAGCATTTTTTCCTTGTTCATTCTACAAAAACTATAAAACTACAAAATCAGTTGCAATCCTTCCAAAATCATCAAAAACATTGTTGATCTTTTAATAAATCATCGACTACTAAGGATTTGTAACGGCAGAAAATTTCAAACAACAAAATCAAGAAGTTCTTTCAGTAGCTGAATATTCAATACAATGTCTTGATTCTCCTTCTAATTCAGATAAATTATTTCATTTTTCTCTCGCTCTACATATCTCTCATTATACATATTTTAATTTTACATTAAATCTATTACTACATAGCTTATTGAGATAAAAATATTGATTGAACGCTGAAACTATATGTTGGTAGTTTTAAAACAGCGGATTGATCAGTTTTTTATTTCATATTCATCAAAAGTAAACTTGATATTCATCAATTATAAACTATATGCTCATCATAAGTAAAATTCATGTTCATCAATCATAACACTACATGTTTATAAGAAATAAAACTTCCTGATCATTACAAATAAACTACATGTTCATTAATCATAACACTACTTGTTCATAAGAAATAAACTTCATGATCATCACAAATAAACTACATGTTTATCAAACAAAAACTTCATGTTCATAGCAATTTCACAACTTTGAAAACACATATTTATAGTTTAGAAACAAAATGTTCATCACGCACCAGCTATATGTTCATCAATTGTATATATCAGATTCATCACATAGCATCTACATGTTCATCAAACATATTCAGTACTAAAAATTATACTATTAAATACTTCTAGATTTAACACTATTAAATTAGCTATACATTCATTACACTAACATAAGTCATGTTCTAAATATCATGTTCTCTTTTGACAGTTGATATTCAAATTAATAATGATGAATTGTTGGAATTGTGTGTCAAATTTGCTGATGAAGTTTACAACTTATATAATGACTATGCATTTAGAATGGGGTTTAGTGTCAGAAAAGATAAATAAAGATATAAAACATATTGCAAAACTAACCACGAAAAAATTCCACTGCTCAAAGACTGGACAAAAAGAAAACACATCAAAAGAAAATAAGTGTTACTCAAAACTTGACATTAGAATTGGTTGTTCAGCTTTCATACAATTCAATATTGATGAAGGAGTTTGGACCACAATAAAACACCATAAAGAACACAACATGAGCTATGTCCACCAAACCAAACTCATCTCCTTCGTTCACATAGACGAGTCACAAAAAACCAAGTCACTTATCTCAACCACCTTAAAAAGAGTGGATTTCCTATGGCTGATTGGATTAGACTGCTAAAAAACCAATCAGGAGGATCACCTTTGCTTCGATTCACACCTAGAGATGCTTATAATTATTTGCAATTGGAAAATACTAAAAAATTGGATGAAACTCTAAATATATTATTACTTCTTGTAATAAACACTAGGTTTTATTGCAATAAATATCTAAGTATACTAAAATGAACATGTGTATTATATATAATGAATTTGCAAATAGTTAGTCTGTTTAAATTTTTTAATTTTAATTAAAAAATATAGCCTAACTTACACGTGTTTTGGACCCCGGGTCTATAATGCAATATAGACCGGGATCCATGATATAATTTGCCCTCCCCCTAGAAATCTATTGTTGGAGTATGACAATAAAATAGTAAAACAATGACAACTAGAAAAAGACAAGTAAAGACCTATGTTTTCAAACCTTACATGGTCTTACAATAGATGAAAATAGATTATTATATTCAACTGAATCAGAATTGAACCAAAATTTTAAATAATATCATATATTTATTTTATATATTAAAAATAAATATAATTTACATGTAAAATTTTCCTTAAAAGTGTTAATTTTAAATTAGTAGGGATTAAAATAGTAATTATAATGAATTTTAAATACATTCTAATAATTTAGTATTGAAGTTTTAAATTCTAATAGTTTATTAGTATTTCGGTCTATAATTGTTAACACTTAGCCTAAAAGGGCTTTAGTTGTTAGATTTTTTGGCCCACGAGTAAGCCTAACCCATTAACTCATATACTCCCTCCATCCCATTTTAATAGTGTTGAATTTCTATTTTGAAAGTTCTAAATTATAGTCTATTTTCCTTATTGAAAAAGAAATCAAATAAGTAGTTTATTAATATATCCTTATTTAATTTATATTTTTATCAATAAATTGCATTAAACTGGAACAGAATTGAAGGGTAAAATAGGAAAGAAATAGATAAAATTAATTATTTTAGCTATATTAATTATACTTTCTGAATTTGCGTGAAAAAATCAAATGAGATAATTAAAATAGGAAGGAGGGAGTATTAAGTAACATATAACCAAAAAAAAAAAAAAAAAATAGTTAACATGACTCCCTTTCTTTATAAGCAACTGCATTATTTCTTTCCTTTATTTTTTTTTTTTTGGAAGGAAGCAATTGCATCTTCTTCTCAATTGTTTCGCAACTTGGGTATTTTTATGTGTGGTGTTATTTTGAGCACATGGTAAGAGATGGTGTTGTGTTGTGCATACAATGAACTCGGCTTTTATAGAAATAATTATCCATTGTTGTTTAGTAGCAAGTAGGATTCTTTTATGGAATTAGTGGGATTTTCGTGCTCTAGGTAGGGTTAATATTAATTTCTCATTTACAATTTGGCAAAAAAAAAAAAAGGTACTATTTTTTGGGCTGTTATATAGGACTTCCTTTAGTTAATAGACATTCTAAACAAGCAATTTTTGGTTATTTATAGGACAAGTTTAGAAAGAAACTATCGTCTTAGAAAGATTGCATCTTGCAAAGGGGGATGGGAGGTTATGATAAAATATGTTGCACAAGCTTTGCCTGCTTATACTATGAATGTGTTTTAGATTCCCCTTTCTACAATGCATGAGTTGTACAAAATTATAAGTTCATTTTGGTGGGGTAATACAGATGACGGGCGAAATGAATTCATTGGGTTGTATGGGACAAGTTACGTGTAGCAAATGAGAATGGTGGATTGGTATTTCATAGTTTACGGGAGTTTAATTAAGCATTGCTTGTAAAACAATGATGGTGCCTTTTTTTTTTTTCAAAGATTATGTAATAATCTAAATTTTTATTTATTTTAAAAATAATTATTTTATATGGAAATATATTATTTAATTATTTTCTTTACTAAAGTGTAACTAGAAATTTCATTTTTAAGAAATTTTAGATTTATATGATTTGAAAATATGTTATTTATTGAAATTTTATTCAAATGTTAGATATGTGAAAGTAATTGAAAGGAATATTAATATGTATTTAATTATAAAGGTATTATAATAGTTATTTTAAGAAAGATATTTATTAAATATTTTATTCAATTGATACAAAGAAAAATATTAATATAATTATTATTGTAATAAATATTAAATTTTTCTAAATTCTAAAAACATATTTTTGGGGACATAATAGTTAATTAAATTCTAAATATCAAATAGAAATTCAAGTTTAAATTAAATTAAATTAAAACAAGATTATTTTTATTGTTATTATACACACACACACATTGTTGGCACAGCTGATTGGTGAAGAACTAATCAGCTGCTGTTGTTTCCCCTTCCCTAGAAAATTCAGAGAGAGAGAGAGAGAGAGAGAGAGAGAGAAAGAGAGCTTTTGCAGATGATTTCACCACAGTCCAAGCCCCGTCAAGCAACACGCGCTAGCCTAGGAGGAAGAGCAACCGCCTAAGAGCCTGTCGCCACGAGCTCATCGTTGATCGACGCCGGATGCCGCCGAACACATTACTGTTATGCCCACCATCCAGTCGGCTTTTTGAGCAGATTTTGACTGCCTCCAACCTCCGTTCACGATGATTCAAGTACTGATGAAATCCTCTTCTCATGAGCTTCAATTTGATGTATCATTTGTAAATTTTGGTTGATATTTTTGCTTTGTCGGAATCCAGCAACACCAAGGCTATTTCTGCCATTTTCAGCAGTTCTTTGATGAATGGGAGGAAGTGAAATATATTTTCAGATTCTACATGCAATGATGAGTCCGTTGATACTAGTTTCATTGCTATCCGTCGCCGTTGACATTTCTCCAATGACTTCCTTTCCGGTGAGCTTACCAACAAATTTAAATTAGTTTTCAATATCTATTTCGATAATGAAATTGGTTATATCAACATTGATAACCATTTATGAGAATTGATAATTAATTCTAATTAGCTAAGTAAATTTTGATTTTAGCTTGAGATTTGGATCTAGTTATGTTGTTGATTGGGTTGGAACCCTAGGAGGGGGAAATATGGAATTATGATTGAATATTGTGAATTGAGGTAATTATTTAGAAGTACATGTTTTCTTTGTTACAATTAGGTAGAGTCATAGTTTTAAGGGAATTTCTGCCAAATTTCGGCAAGAATCTTAAGAGTCATTAAGTTATATTTTTAGAGGCGAGTTATCATTTTTTAATAATCTCGTTGGTTATTCAGTGTCGATGTCTTTGACGTCCTTTTGTGGCCAATGGTCATACTTCAAAGGGAAGTCTGTTAGAGGCGTCCTTAAGTAGGTGAGTGATACTTTCTAATATACTTTCATATTTTTCATACACTCACATTTATTGTATGCAAATATATATATATATATATATATATATATATATATATATATATATATATATATATATATATATATATATATATATATATATATATATATATATATATATATATATATATATATATATGCATTATTATAATGATGAATCAATATTCGTCATTGCATATTGGTTATGGTTGATGGATGGAATTAGGATGATATAGTGCCACTTAGGAAAGTGGATTTGTTTATGATAATGTTATAATGATTGATGAGCTATGACTAGTGTATGACGGCTGCTAGCCTGTTCATCGCCCATGCGCTGCTGCCAGTTGGGTCAGCGCTGCTGGGATGGCGGTGACCCTTATGTTAGTTCTAAGAGACTGTATTGGATTCAAAGAGTCAGGATAGGAGGACCAGCTCCCCATGTTGAGGTTTAGTATGGTACTATGGATGGTATTCCATCCATATTTGTTTATGTGATTTGTTTGTTTCTGTAACACGTTGCACTGGCATGAATATTAAATAAATATTTATAGGACACCAAGCTAATATATTAATTAGTATCATTCATTGAATCGAACTCTCACTCTTGTTCATATTATTTTTTGAGGTCATGAAATGAACTCTTGAAGAATTTATTAATTGAGTTAATCTGCTTTATTTATTTCTTTAGTAGTATTATGTATTAATTTTTTTATTAAATTGTATTACAATCTTAGAACTTCACATTGTTATCTTAGTTGTAATTTAATTTTGTCATCCTTGTAATTTCATTGGGTTTGCTGGATATTTTGGTTAAGCAAGATTCATTATGGTTAGATATTTAAAATAAGTGATGTGTTTAAATTATAATGGTATGGAATGTATAATTGAATGAGCCTGCTTAACATATGAGTCCAGGATTGTGATTTGAAATGAGTTTGATAATTGATGTATGGTTTGTTGTCTAGTCAATAAGGCTTACTACGGGCATTGGTAGCTATGTGCATCACCTGTATCCTAGTATTGGTCATGTGTTATCTGGTTTGGGTAGTGACAGATTCTATGCTGATAACTAAAGTATTATCATGAATCTAGTACTTTGCATGCTTATGAGGCTAGGGCTTGTAGTTATTGTTGGCAAAGTTTACTTGCAACTATTCCCTTATTGGTTAAAGGTCAAGTATGGTGTGTAGGTGGTGGGTTGAGTATTTCGATCTAGGGGGGCCAGTGGTTATCAATGCCATCTTCATTTAGTGTAGTAACGCCTCATCCAAGTCCTTCCTCAGTTTCAATAGTGTCTAATTTAATAGCAAACCGGAAAAGAAACATCAACTTGATAAATTATTTATTTGTTGTACAGGATATTAAATTAATCTTGTCAATTTCTCTTGGTTGCGAGTTTAGGGTATGGTTCTTTCATAGAGAAGGGCTATATACGGTATGATATAGTTATAAATTAGCTATGGTGGAAACAAATTCGAGAACTCAGTCTAATAGTGCATAAAGAGTATTTTGGAAGGATTTATGGGTAGTGGAAGCTCCTGTCAAGCAATTATTCACTATATGGAAGCTTTTTTAAGGTATTTTCCAACAAAAATGAACTTAATAGCCAAATATATGAATCTTAGTCCATAATGTCGAATGTATGGTTTGGAGATTTGAAACTGAATTGCATTTATTGAAATCTTGCAATTACAACAAAGAGTGTTGGCAAGCTTCATCTCTTTTTTCTTCATTTTTGAATGTTTATTTTGTAACAACAAAGAAATGGGTACAAGAAATTTTTTAACTCCTCAATAAAAGTGATTGAGCTATTTTTATATGCCATTTGGTGGAGTAGAAACTGATGTATATGAGAAGATGAATTGTGCCCGCCTTTTTTAGTTGCTCAAAGGGCAGTCTCTAGTTTGTTTCAATATAAGTAGGTAATGGCAAGTCTCCTTATTAGTATGACTTATGGAGTGTTAGCATGGATAGTGTCGTGAATGCATGGCAAAGGCGTCGAGTTGGGGAGCTTAAACTAAATGTTTATATATCTAGATTTTGATAACCAAAAGGCTATAGTTATAGCAGTTATTCGAGGCCATGATGGTGAGATTATAGCATCAACGTTAGCACCAGTGGGAGGTTTTGCAAAATCTGAATGTATGGAGGCTGTGGCTCTTTGTGATGTGCTGTTATGGATTAGGTAGCAAGAATGGGGTGTGCATGCATTGGGGGTGGATTGTCTTCAATTGAAGAACAAGGTCAAGCAAACAACTATTGAGTTTATTCAGATGGATCTTATTGCCAAGGATATCATCCAGTTACTAGCCTTGGACATGGTCCTCTTCCATGTTCGAAGTGCTTGTAATCAAATAGCTCATATCTCAGCAAAGAATACTTGGCTTGTTGTTAGACTAGCTTTGTGATTGAATTCTTTACCTATTCATGTTATTGATTCTCATGTAAAAGATATTTCAAGTGATATGATTTATCAAAAATCTTATTTATTTGTTTCAAAATATTTTTAAATTAAATAAATAAAATTTATTTTAAAAAATATCAATACAATCTATGACATTTTCTTTGGTTTTCTCTTTGGTCTATACAATTATCTTATATTCTTTATAAATTTTTATTTTCAAATAAGTATGATAACACTATATTTTTTGAGTTACTTACTTAAAACTCTACTTTTTAATAAAATTAATTTCGCATGAGAATATCAAATTTAATTAGGAAACTAAACAACTCAAAGTATTTATAACTCATAAAAATTATTGGCTACATTAATATATATATATATATATATATATATATATATATATATATATATATATATATATATATATATATATATATATATATATATATTTATTTATTTATTTATTTGTTTCTTTTTTGATAAATTGGGTTTTGGATTTGAAAACTCGTAAACAGCTCCAGCATTAATATATTATTAATCAATTGTTAATTGGAATAAGAAATCAAACTATAGGGTTGAAATTAAGGATGGCAATAGTAGGTAGCAGGTTGTTTTTGATGTCAATCTCAATCAAACAACAAACATCAAATTGAGCATTAGAGCTTAGACTCTTAATATTAATGACTAATTTAATTTTGATTAGAACACAAATCTCCCGTTGGAAATTATCGTTGGAAGTGACATTTTGGAGCATTCAACGCCATAATCAATCACTCTATGTGATTTAGCCCACTAGCTATGATTTGTTAAAATATCTTTTGACTAATTAATTAGATATACAAGTAGGTTTTTTTTTTTTTTTTTTTTTTTTTTTTTTTTTTTTTTTAAGTCTCTTCAAAATAGAAAATTGGATTAAAATAAATAAAGAACAAAAAAATCAAACGACTTAAGTTAGTGGTTAACACTCAAATTCAACTTAAAAATAAAACTTAATGGTTGGTGAGATCTAAATATATATCATTTTAAATTTTAATATTTTATATTTTATTTCAATATACAATATTTAATTCTAATATTAGGTTTAATATAATATTTAAATCTCATTATGTATTAATTTAAGTTCTTAAATTAAAATTAATTAAAGGCTCTTATATGGTATTAGAAATTTAAAATAAATTAGACACTCTAAACCAATCTAATTAATTTAATAAATTTAGTTAATCTCATTTTTCATCATGCTTGCATATATTTGTTAATATTCTAATAAACTCTAACATGTATGTTAAACTGTCAATTATTGATTATATCATGTGTTAACAGTAACACATATCAAAAGAAAAAAATTAAAGGAAGTATTAGAGTTGCAAATATATTTTTGTGTTTATATATATATATGAAATATTGAAAAGTACATATGAAGTTTATATTAAATCAATTACAAAATTAAGGTGGTGTTTAATAAAACTAAAAATTAAGCACTGAAAATATATATAAGTATAAAATAATATAAATGATATAATTTTTAAATTATAAAAATATTCAAAATTTAATCTCTTATTATAATCAACGTAAATTTTAAATTAAAAATTTTGATATATTATTTTAAGTAATTTTTAATTTAATTAAAATTTTTAAAATAAATATTAGCAAATTAATTTAAAATGTGTTAAAAATTTAATTTTAAGTGCTAATTTTCTTTAAGGAATTAGGATGAGAGCATTTTCTTTAAGAAAAAAACTATAATTTGATCATGAGATTCTTCCAAACACAGAGACCAATCATTGAAATTGTGGATTATTATTCCCATAAATATATAATCACAACACTTATATATGGATTATTCAAATTGGAATTATTTTAAGGATTGTAGAAGTTAATTGGGTACAAAGTTTGATGTTTGTCTTCAAGGCTTGGAAGCAGTAGCCAATGTGTTTCCAATATCTATAACAAATCGGTACTTAACATCAGCTTTAGCCAAACGCTCCATTGCTGTGTTGACATATTCAATTGGGACAACTTCAATATCTGCTTTTATGTTATGTTTGGCTGCAAAATCAATCATCTCTTGTGTCTCCTTCATTCCTCCGATTGCACTTCCGGCAACCATCTTCCTTCCTGTTTAATTTTCACTTATCTTGTTAGTTCTCTAAACTCTATTTAAATTAATTAGTACCATACCATAAATATAACAATTATTTTTTTTTTTAAAGTATATTGTCTAATTATCCTTAATTTACCCATAATCATCGGAAAAGGAGGTAGCTCAAGAGGCTTCTCTGGAGCGCCAACCATCACAAGCTTCCCATGGGTCTTCAATAAACCAAACAATGGCAAAATTGGATGAACTGCTGATACTGTGTCCAAAATTCCATCTAATGTGCCCTTTGCGGCCTATAAAAACAAAGATCAAAATATTAACTCACAATTTAACTGTTGATGTATATATATGTCTGCTGATACTGTATCATTTTTAGTTAATCCTAATGAATAATCAAATTTTTCCATATAGATGTTTGCGTTTTATTCATAATAACAACATCGCTTGTGAAAAGGGTATGTGTGGATTATATAGGTTAGTACATCTTTATAAAATGGCCATAATTTTTTGAAGGAGTGTGTCTTGTTTATAAACTGTGTGTACATATATCTTGATTAAAAAAAAAAAAAAAACACTTCATATAAATTAAGGGATTAATTAGTCAGTATAGTGGACCTTAGCCCCTAGTCACTTTCAAAATTCTTTGAATATATATATATATATATATATATATATATATATATATATATATATATATATATATATATATATATATATATATATACATATTATAATTATTATCACTTTCATTACCTTCTCTCTTTGCCTTCAATTCCAATCACATATTTGGAAAAACCTTTGAATATTTATGATAAATTTAAAAAAATAATAAATAGACGTATAATAAAAATTTACTTATAAAGAAACAGATAATTGTATGATAAATATTGCGAAAATATTTTTTTTTTAATTTCTCGAATTTGTTTTATAAAAATAAAAATAATTGAATAAACATGTTATCAAGTTATCATTTTATTAATTAGTTTCAACACTCCTAAAATATTTTTCATAATTAAATGTACTTGGTAAAATAAAATTAACTTAAAAATGACTATTCATAGAATAAAATTATTACCTTCATTTGTTCTGTGTCACGACTAACCAAAAATGAATCAGCACCAAGATTGTTTATTGCATCATTTTTCTTGGCAGAGGAAGTACTAATAACTGTGACTTTAGCCCCAAAAGCCTTGGCAAATTTAATGGCCACATGACCAAGTCCACCAAGCCCAACCACACCTGTATGCTTTCCTGGTTCAGCCAATCCATAATATTTCAATGGACTATAAACTGTAATACCAGCACACAGCAGAGGAGCACCAGCATCAAGTGGCAGATTTTCTGGGAAACGAACTATGTATCTCTCGTTAGCTATCATATGATCTGAGTATCCTCCATAAGTTAATGTTCCATCATTGTAGATTGAGCAATAGGTCAGTATCATTTCAGCACAGTAATTTTCAAGATCATTTTTACAGTCATCGCAAGAATGACATGCACCGACCATGCACCCTACTCCTACTTTATCTCCCACTTTCACCTTTTTTACCTTGTTGCCAATTTCTGTTACTTCCCCTACAATTTCATGCCTGCATACCCCATTAAGGTTGATGGTGTTAGTAGAAGTAATTTTAAGCATCCAACGAGAGATTTAATTAAATTTGAAGTTGTTATATTAGATCAAATGATGTCTTATAGTACGTTAAAGAAAATATTCAAAATAATAATAATAATAATAATAATTAAGATGGATTCACCCGGGAACAACAGGGTATACAGAGATGCCCCAGTCGTTCTTGATGCTGTGAAGATCAGAGTGGCATATCCCACAATACAACACCTTGAATCTTACATCTTCTTCGCCAGTACCTCTGTATATACCATTATTTATAACTATCATCAACTGATTAATTAATTAAGTAAAATTAAGCAAAGAAATGAAAATTATCAAAAAAAAAAAAAAAAAGAGTATATGATATATACTAACCTCCTAGAGAAAATGAATGGAGAAAGATGGCCAGATTGATCTCTAGCTGCCCAGCCAAAGGCCTTCACCGGGTGTTCTTCTTCTGGTGACTTTGCCATTAGAGAAAGAGGACTTGCCAATTCAGAACTGAGGTGGAAAGATTGATTATAAGAATTTGTTTTTATATTAGTCAGGACTCAGTAGGTAGCTTTAGAAAACAGATTTTAACAAATAATAATTTTGAAAAAGCTATATTTTTTGTTTTTTTTTTTTTTCAAATCATATGGCTTTGTAAAAATAATAAAAGAAAATATTTAAAAAATAAATAAAAAAAAAGTCAAAACACATTTTTAAACTCATATGAACAGATATCCAATAAGAAATGAGATACAGAACCCGCAGCCAGCATCCTTACAGCTTTTTACATAATTGCTGAGCTAAGATACATGCATGTCATATATACTATTGGTGGTTCAATCATGCTGGAGCCAAATTAAATATTGATCATAATTATCAATTTTTATTGATTAATTATTATAAATTGATGGTTAACTGAAAGTCATATTCACAATTTATAAAAATAATTTTAATATTTATTAAACTTTGAATCATAATATGTTTACGAAATTAAACATGATTAAAATCATTCGAATAATTATATTGTAATTGAAATAGTTGATCATTTTAAAATTTTAACATAAGGTTGTTTGATATAAAATATTACCTTCATTCAATTTTATCTGTAGTAGGTAATTGCAAAAAAATTAAGAAATTTATTAGATAATTTCAATTATAAGAAAAATAACTACGTATGATTAAATCACTGTTTTTATAAAGATGTGTGAAATTATTGAATATTTTGTGTAGATAATGAGGAAAAGTGTAAAACTTAAAAATAATAAGAATTAAAGTAGCCTCTATTTTTTAAAAAAATAGATAAAATGAAATAAAGTAAAATTTCTAAAACGACAAAAAAAAAAAAAAAACGAAAGGAATAATAAATTTAAATTTAACCTATTTACAAATCAAGTCTACAATTTTAATTCATTTCACTACAAGAAAATACGCAATTATCGATAGAAGTAAAATTATCGATAATTATAGTTGATTTATTGATGGAAAGTTGTTTTAAACAAATAAATACAATTAGTGATTGTCCACTAATGGACGTTGATTGATATTTATTGACGAAAAATATCAGTTAGTAAAAGCTGGTGGGAAGAAGTAGTTCCAATTTTTGCGAACGAATTAGTAACCATTTACCAATGGAAAATATAACAATTATGCCAAAGTTTAGTGCTCATAAATTTCATTACCGACTTATTACTGATGGAATTAAGAAGTTCCATTAGTAATCCATCAGTAATAAAATTTACACAATACACGAAAATTCAACACATGTTTGATGTATTATCGGTATATTACCAATGAAATTACTAATGCCTCATGGACTGTTCATTGGTAATCCATTAGTAAATAACTTCATTAATTCAGTAGAATTGTTCTTCTTCTCTTCTTCTCTTTTCTTCTCCCTTCTTCTTTCTTTTCTTTTGCTCTTGCTCTTTGTTGGTTGCCATCTGCTAGCTACTGTGCCTGCCGGCATTGTCCTTGTCGGTCACCTCCAAAGTTAGGTATGTATTTTGGTTTTTTATTTTTTTAGTTTATTTTCAGTTTTCTTTTAATTGGGCTTTTCATTTTGCATTTCAGTTTCTTTGGATTTTGATTTCTTTTGTGTTATTCGGATTTCCATTTTTCAACCGGTAGATGTATTAATTTTTTTCACTACAAAATATTATCGAATTATCGATTGATTTTTCTGTCGTTAAACATATATAAATAGTCAGTAAAACATATCACCAATCGAATTCTGATAGACTAAATTCATTAAAAAATCACTTGTTGGTAAAACATCATCGACCAAAATTTCAGATGGTCGGTAAATTTATTATTGACTGAAAACTCATGAGTATAAATTGAGATCTATCGATAAATATATTTAAAAAAATGCATTAAATTCTAAAAACGGTCTATAAAATGGTCAGTAATAAATTTAAAAAATTAATTAATAAATAAAGGTGGTAGGTAAATCGGTTGGTAATATTTGAAATTATTATTTTTAAATTAATTTGACAAATATATAAATATTAAATAAACTAAATTATAAATAAAATACAATTTAACAGAAATTAAAATTGTATATGTATATATAATAAAAATACGTCCCAAAAACCCATTTATTTCAAATCATACATACATCAAATCTTTAAACTTAATACATATCAATACCACAAATTTGAAATTTTTATTTGCTACATATAATCCTAAATATATACAAATATACATATAATTATAATAAAAAAAAATTCATTCATTAAAATTACCTCTTGAAGTGCATAATCAAATTACTGACCATGAAGAAAAAATATCCAAATAATATGAAACAAACCAACAAATTGAACAAAAATTACATATATATTACGAAAAAAATTTTAAAAAATTATATTCAACAAAGTTTATATATATATATATATATATATATATATATATATATATATATATATATATATATATATATATATATATATATATATATAATCAGCTCCAAATTAAAATAAACTCACCTGAAAATTTAAGAAAATAAGCTCAATGAACAAAAATTAAAATCATACAAACCAAAATGTACCAACATTCAATATTAACAATACCAAAAACTTACATTCAATCAAAATCAAAATTTAACATAAAAATCAGAAGGAAAAAAAAGAAGGCCAAAGCTTACTTACTGGATAACAAAGAAGCAGATGGCATTGGTGGAGCGGTCGATGGAATCGAGCAAGGTGGTAAGGGAGGAGAGAAAGAAAGGAGAAAGAAAAGAGAAGAGGAGAGGAAGAAAAAGAAAATCTTTTTGGTTATTAATAAATTGAGATACCAACTGATTTATCTATCGATTATTTGACTTTTCAGTTTTATTTTAGTATTTACCTACCGATTTATTGGCTGATTTAATAGTGCCACATCACAGATGGTTAGTAAATCGGTTAGTATTTTTTTAATTCCTGCAAAAATCTTATGCATGAATTTTTAATTTTATTTTTTGCATTTATCTACCGATTTACCAACCGGTCAAATAATGTCCTGTGGCAAGTCGGTTGTAACTCAGTAGCTAAATTATGTGACTTTCTAGTTTTATTTTTGGTATTCACTACCGAATTACTGACCAATCTAATAGTGCCATGTGATAGGCGGTTGGTAATTTTTTAATTTCCACACAAATTTCAGCATGAATTTTCAATTTTATTTTTGATTACCTACAAATTTCCAATTGAAATAATAATGCAATGCGCCAGGTTGGTCGGTAAATTGGTAGCTAAATTATGTAACTTTTCAGTTTTATTTTTTGTATTTACCTGACGATTTACCGATTGATCTAATAGCACCACGTGGCAGGCGATTGGTAAATCGGTTGGTAATTTTTAATTCTCATACAAATTTTGCACATGAATTTTCAATTTTATTTTTAGTACTTACCAACCGATTTATTGACCAATCTAAGTATCACGTGGCAGGTCGATCGGTAAATTAATCGTTAATTTTTTAATTTCTTGCATAAATTTTGAGCATGAATTTTCAATACCAGTCAGCTAGTAAATGATGCCTATTCGATCAAATAAATGTTCCCGCCATTAGTTCTCGATATTTTTTTTAACCAATATAATTGGTCTATAAATTTAGTCGAAAATCAATCGTTGTTCGATTAGAAAATGATGTGAATTCTTTAATAGAATCAGTGGCTATTTAGTGATCGATTATATTTAGTCAATAAATCAGTATGTTCTTGTAATGTTTGAATTTTGTTAACTTTTTGATGTGTTTTTGTGAATCTTATATTTCGTTGGGAATTTTTGTGAATCTTGTAATTTTTGATATGTCTATGATTGTTGTAATTTTTGTAATTGTTCTGAATTTTTGATATTTGTAATTTTTTTTTTGATATTTGTAATTTATGATATTTTTGTAATATTTGATATTTTGTAATTTTGCGAATTTGTTTATTTGTTTGGTATTTTTAATTTTTTATATTTTTCTAATATTTGTAATTTTTATGAATTTTATAATTTTTGTGAAATTTTAATATTTGTAATTTTATGAATTTTGTGAAATTTTTTTATGTTTGTAATTTTGGTAATTCGTACGTTTTGTGAATTTCTGATAATTTTTGAAATTTGTTGGGAATTTTGCGAATTTTTCGTATGTTGCTGCATATATGAAATTTTTATATGGAATTTTTGAATTTTTCGTAATATTTTGATAAAAAAATTTTCTAGTTATAATTATATGTTTTTGTACTTTTTTTATTATTTTTGTGTTTTTATATGATTTTTGTAATAGGCATGTATTTTGTATGTATTCTATTTTATTGATTTTTTTTATATGTATTTATTTTTGTATAAAATTTGTATTAATTATTAATTTGTATAATTTATTTAATTAAATAATAAACTAAAAAGTAAATTACCTATATTAAACGAGCAGGGCATTAGTCATCAGGCCCCACTCTTTCATGAAAATTCTGGTGCCAATGCTTCTTCTACACCACCCTCTTCAGTCGATGACATTAGTGGAAAGTGGATAGGCGAATACAGGAGGGGTTGAGGAATGTTAATGATCAAATGCGGAATATGAGACTGTGGATACAGATGGCATCACAAGCCATTGGGATATCTCTTCCATTGCATCTACAACCTGTTGATGCTACAGATCCTCTTCCTTCAGACTAACTTGCTTCCAACATAGATCCTCCTCCTTTAGACCAGCTTGCTGATTTGATCACTCCTCCGCCTATTCATCCCGGAGATGGTGTTGATGATTATTAATTTTGCTGGATGAGAAGGGTCATGATGATGACACAACTGATCTTAGTTATTTTCTTTAATTATTCAGTTATAGTTTTTATTATTTATTTTATATTATCATATTATATATATTAATTTAATATTATGACATTATTTCTGTATATTTTAATTGACATTAATCTAAATTAATACATTTACTTCTATACTTCTGAGTTTCTTAGCTAATGTATATATAATTGCAATTAAATTGTAAATAAAAAAATTACTATTGAATATTTACAGACAGAATTTAATTTTTTTATTAATATGGCGAATTATCAAGGGAATCTAATTTTTAATTTATTTTTGTATATACCGATGGAATATATATATATATATATATTTAATTCATTTTCTTATTTTATAATTAATTAATTTACCAATAGAGACTAATTCACTGGTAAAATTACCGACAATGGCTAAATATATTAGTGAAGGAAAAAACTATCATTAAATTACCAACGGATGATTAATTCCATCAATAATATTTTACCGATGATAATTTCATTGACATTTTTTATATGGTAATCCATCAAAAATTAAATTTATGGGTGAAAATAATATAGTTATCCACAAAATATTTTATTGGCAGGTGATGTTTTCGGCGGTGTTTACTCTAATAATGATAATGATATTAAATTACTATCCATTTAATGGATGCTTATTATGGTATTAATTTAGATCAAAGCCTCCAATATATTGTCATCTATCTTGTTTTACTTAAATAAATTATATAAAATCGGTGCGTTAATTGGGATTAGCTGGACATAATGGACAATGCCTTTTTCTTTGTTTTTTTCCCCATCAGAATCAATTATTGGCCTAATCTCACCGATGTTGACTTCTCACTGGTTAAGCATCTGTTTAGTGACTCATCAAATATCAGCCAATCAACCTGTTATTTGAATGGAGGTTTTGACTTTTGACTTTTGAAGTATAATGAAGGTTTTGCAGAGGCCTTTGGTGAGAGACATGCTAATTTACAGGATTGCAAAACAACTTCCAATTTCAACCCATATATAGTTTTCTTAGTTTATCCCTCTTAATGATATAACTTCTTTTTTAGCTAGGTTTTATATGATAATAAGAAATTAATTTTTATAATAAAGTTTTTGTAAATATTTTTAGTTTGAGAGAAAGGGTTATATATTTTTTAAAATTTTGATATGCAATCTTATCTTTTATTTTCTTCCAATCAAATCACAAATGATTATCATTGATTTTTACCAAAATATAGGAGTATAAAATGACTTAAATATTGTGAGCCATCTATTAGAGGTGTCTCCAAAGTTACTAGCAAATTATTCTCTATATATGTTGAACGTATGTTGATGCCAATAACTTTTTAGTAACATATATATATATATAGAGAGAGAGAGAGGATAACGCGGTGTTTTAAAATCGAATCGTTGATCGAACTGATCAGGCTACCGATTTTTAATTCAATTGGTCTGACTTATTCAACCACTGATCTAATTATTTTACTATAAAATGCCTATACTTATATATGTTTTAATATTTTTATGTAATTTATATAATATATTAAATTATATCCATAACAAAAAAAAATCACATCTAAGAAAAAATACAATTAACTAAATATCAAATTCATTCGGTCTAGCCGGTTCACTGGTTTTTTTTATTTAATATGGTTTTATACGATTTAACCGGAAATTCGATTATTTAGAGATAATTGAACTGGAGTGACTTTCGATTTTTTATTCAATCAGATGAACTAGCCGATCCGATATGATTTTTAAAATAGTGGGACAATGTTATTGTCATATATGCTTTTATTAGGGTCAGCGCAATGATATTTTTCAAATTTTGAGCTAAATTAAATATTAATTGAACTATTTTATATATTTTCTCTTACACCATTTCAATTTCTTTTCTTCTTTCTCTTTTTGTTATTTTATCTCTTTCTTGCTCTATTATACCTAGCTTTCATTGTAACACCTTGCCTAAAGATAGCAATTATAGGACTTGATGTGCATTAAGTATGATATAATGTGACATTTTATATTCAAAATATGTTTTAGGATGTTCAATAATATAGAGAGTAAGTTAGGATATTAATAGGAGATATTTTGACTATAGGGGTATTTTGGTCATTTTGACCCTAAGACAGTGGACTGGGGTATCTGAGTTAAAATCAAGAAAATACTAAAAATAGGTTTCAAATATTATATAAAACACAATACTTTTTGATTGAATGAAAAAGAATAAGAAACAGAAAAGTTATTGCAAAAATACTGAAAATAACCTTGACAGTTACCACTAATTAGGAGCATTTTAGTCATTTGATATAAGTTGAAAAATAAACACACTAAATGAAATTTAAGAATATTTGGAACCAAAATTCAGTTGAATACATTTCCAAATTCTCAACAGAAACATAGGAAAATCACACCGAAACCTAAAAATTGATGTTTTAAAATGCATTGTTAATTTAAAAAAAAAAAAAAAAAAAGAGAAAACCCTAATGATTTTAGCTGATCAGTAGCCACCCCCTCCATTTACAATTGCTGTGCGGCATTCATTCTTAAAAAAAAAAAAAAAATCTTCTCTTCTTTTTCTCTCAAAAAAAAAAAATAACTATTAACCATAAGAAATCAAGATTTTCGCAAGCCTTGGGAGGATTCGGTCATGGCTAGTGGAAGGGAATGGAATTGTATTTGTAAATTAAGATAAGAACAATTATTTTCTCTCTCTCTCTCTCTCTCTCTCTCTCTCTATATATATATATATATATATATATAGCAATTAATATGTATAAAAAATCATGGCAATGTGGTGTTGGTTTGGTTAGTTAATAGAATGGAATGTATATTTATTAAATTAAGAAAAGAATTATGCCTAGAAACGAAAATAAAGTTAATTGCAAACAAAATTTTGATTGCTAGTGAAGGACACGTTAAATTGAAAAAAAAAATAAATAAACTTTATGCATATACCATTCGGCCAAAAGGGGAATCTCTTTCCTAAATGTTATAATTTAATTTTAAAGTAAAATTTGGTTGGACTTAAAGTAATATAAGTTATTTTTCTAAACCTGCAGAAACACCTTTTCTCAATGTGGGGTGAACTTTGGACTTGTACACATGGTATGCCCATGGATAGGGCAAAGTACCCAGACCTTGGCTAGTAAGGGTTCAATATTGCTAGCCACAAGACCTGATCAGTCTTATGCTATAAGTTGAGCAGAGAAAGCAATAGTCCATACTCCTAAGTTAATATAAGTTCTAAGTTGTTTCTACTACCCTATTGTTTATCTCTCATTTTTACAACCAAACTATGTTATTGAGCCTATGTTTATTGTTTTACATACCCTATGTGTGCATCTACTCTAACTGAGTCTTCTACTCATCTTTTTCTATGTTTATATATTTCAAGATGGAATATTGATCAAGGTAACTAAACTCAAGCATATTCCTTCACTTGAGTAGTTGCTTTACCTAGAAGATAGTAGAGTCCTCTTCATCCATATGCATAACGAACTTTAGTTTAATACTCCGAGGGTAATAAGCGAAGTACTTGAAAATGGATAGAGAATTGATGTTTTATGGTTATAAGTTTGGAACTATTTAAGTTTTTGTTTTGTTGAGTTATTTTCAAATATTTCCTTTAACTTTGGTTTATAAGAACTATTTTTAAGATGTAAGAAGTTTATGGGCCTATTTCGCAAATTTTATAAGTTGTTACTTAATTAAATAAGATATGGGTATTTGATAATAATTTTACATAAGTTAAGGATTTTACAAGTGCGGGTGACCTTATGTCTTCCCTTGTCTTAAGATCATCATAGCTCCCTAGGTTGGGCTGTAACAAAGGTGGTATCAGAGCCTTAGGTTAAGATTTCATGGGTATTTAAGATTACCTCAGAGCAATAGGATTCCTTATCGTCATTGAAAGTCTTTCATTAAGATAAATTCAGCGTTAATCTCATGTCTAGGCCGTCATCCATGTATGGTGGTGTTTTTTCTTTTCCTCTTTTTTTTTTTTTTTTTTTTTTTTTTTTTTTTGTGATATGTGTTTGTTTCATAGACCCCTGCACAAGGACCTAGACCCAAGAGGATCAAACGTGATTATGATGAACCTCCACTTATGATTGTGATTGATGATGATTTAGTGGATGAGGACCTTGAGGAGGATCCTGAGGAGGACCCTGAGGAGGACCCAGAGGCAGAGATATTTGTTGATGTACAGCCTGACCCCAACGACCTGCTTGAGGCATTGACTAGAGAGCTCAAGCTGTGTAGAGGAGAAGTGACTAGTCTGTGAGAGGAGGTGGAGATGCTCAAGAAAAATAATCTTGAGTTAATTTATCAAAACATGGGAGCCCAATTAGACATTGAGCAGCTGAGACAAGATTTACAGTGTGAGATCCCACATCGGTTGGAGAGGAGAACGAAGCACGCCTTATAAGGGTGTGGATACCTCTTCCTAACAATGCATTTTAAAACCGTGAGGGCATTGGATGTCCAAACCTAAGCCCAAAGCGGACAATATTGCTAGCGAGTGATCAGGGACGTTACAATGGTATCAGAGCTAGTTCTCGGATCGGTGTGCCAGTGAGGATGCTGGGCACTAAGGGGGGTGGATTGTGAGATCCCACATAGGTTGGAGAGGAGAACGAAGCACGCCTTATAAGGGTGTGGATACCTCTCCCTAGCAATGCATTTTAAAATCATGAGGGCGTTGGATGTCCAGACCCAAGCCCAAAGCAGACAATATTGCTAGCGAGTGGTTAGGGACGTTACATATAGAATCCTGGAATCGAGATTACTCACATTCCAAGACAACCTGCTCTTGATATGAGAGTCTCACAGGCCTTTAGGCAGCTTTCATATGGCAGTTCGAGATATGAAGGATGCAGATGAGGAAGAGTGTTCTGCCCCACTTTTGCATGTTATCCTATATGCTATTCTTCCAAGCAAACTACAGACTCCACTGCTAGAGTTGGACCACGTGCACCTAGAGCACCATAGGAGTGATTCTATTATTGGTTACAACATTATTTAGTTTTTAATTACTTGATGGAGCAGTTTGACTATGATATGGCATGCCTAGAGTAGGATGTTGATTGATTCCTTATTATTGATTCTTTCATTAGGAATTTTTCTTTATTGGATTGATTCATTTGTTTATTGAAATTATGGAATAAAAGCATGCCATTGATAATAATGATAAGTGTATGTATGTGAATGATAAGCCTATGTATACAATAATAGTATGATTTGACATATGTGTATGCTAGCATCAAAATAAGTTAAGACATTATGACATACTAATTTTGAAATTGTTTATGATAACTATAGATGGCACCTAAGAGACAGCATGATAATGTACGTGCTACCACTAAGACTGCGTGGAATAGAATTAGAGTTGCAACGAAAGTTGCAGCATGAGCTACTACTAAGGCGCAGCCAAATGGTGAAAGTATGGCTCAGACAGGATTACAAGGACCTCCACAAGTAAGACAGAGGGTTCAAGTTAGCGAGTAAGCCTCTAGCGAGGAAGTACAAGCTATGAGACAAGAGATTCAAGAATTACGTCGCCAACTAGAGGAAGTAATGGGTTCAACAACCCTAAAAACAAGAGCCACAACAACAGCTAGAAGTCATGCAAGTACTATCACCACCTCCAATTGGTTAGGGAGGGCAACAAAGAGTTAAGGATGATGAAGGGGTCAGCATCCAAGATTTCAAGAGATTGAAACCACCCACTTTCGATGGGGAGAAGGTGAAGATCCCCAAGACTTTTTGGATAAGGTGGATAAGCTGGTTAAGAGGTTGCCTTGTTATGAAGCTAGAACCATAAAACTGGTTGGATTGCAGGTTAAGAAGGATGCTTAGGTGTGGCATAAGCTAAAGGTTGAACCTCAAATGGAAGGTGAAAATCCTATGACGTGGGTAGAATTTAAGCAGGAATTTATGGATGAGTACTTGTCTGAGGGTGAGGGACAAAACTAAGCTTTATAATTTGAACAACTTAAGTAACACCCTGGCATGAGTTTGGTGGAGTATGCCAAGGAGTTTAATCAATTAAGTAAATATGACAAGCACATAATGCCAATGGAGATAAGGCGAGTTGAATGATTTAGGTGAGGGTTGATCACACCCTTGTATAATGCTCTCATCGCTACAGTCTTCACTACTATGAACAAACTAATTGATAAGGATAAGCTGATGGAAGCTAGGCATAAGGCAGAAAGAGTTAAGAGAGCTAAAAGGGATAATAGAAATAAGAACAAAAATAAGGGCTAAAGCAGCAATTACAAGGGCAACAATTACTCCAAGGGAAGCCAGGAACAACAAGCAGCAACTAGTTTTCCTCAATAGTCCAAAAGAGGAAATCAATGCAAAGGCCCTGTAATTAGTGTTTCTGTGGCATCAACACCAGTTGGTCAGAGGACAAACTCATATCCTTTATGTAAGTCGTGTGGGAAGCACCATTTGGGTGCATGTAGAAAGACCACTGGAGCTTTCATTCATTGCAGGCAAATGGGGCATTTTATCAAGAATTGCCCCCAATTGAATAGGACCAACATTACACCAACAGCCTCTCAACAGACTGTACAAGGAGGTAGAGTGGATAACAAACCACCAGCTGGGAGAGGAAAAGGAGTGGCATAAGAGAATGCATCAGCTAGAGATGGGAGAGGTAGGGGTAGAGTCTATGCCCTGGATCAACAAGCTGCTCACAACTCAAATACTATGATGACAAGTACGATTCCTATTCAGTCTATCAATGCTGAGTGCTTGTTTGATATTGGTGCCACGCACTCCTTTATTTCACTGCACTTTGTTAGAAAATTGGGAATTGACTGTGAAATCATGCATGAACCCTTAGAAGAATCTACCCTTTTAGGAGAATTTGTAATTGTGAATAAAATCTATAGGAATTATTTGGTTGACATTGATGGTAGGCTATTGTTTGTAGACTTGCGAATCTTAGAGGTATTGGAGATAGATGTGATATTAGGTATGGATTGGCTATCAAGGCACAATGCTAAGATAGACTATAATAGAAAAGAAGTAGAGTTTGTGAATGAAAAAGGAGATAAGTTTATGTATTATGGTAGCAAGGAGATGATTCCTATGAACTTGATATCGGCCATTAGTGCAAGAAGGTTGATAAAAGAAGGGATGTAAGGCCTATTTGGCATATGTAATAGATACGAGTAAGGAAGGTGATAATGAAATTAATGAGATTTCTATAGTAAGGGACTACTCGGACTTATTTCCTAAAGATTTACTTAGATTGCCTCCATAGAGAGAGATTAAGTTCATTATTGAACTATTGCCTGGCATGCAACCAATCTCTACTCCACCCTACCGAATGGCACCAACGGAGCTGAAGGAACTGAAGGTTCAATTGTAAGACCGATTGGATAAAGGCTTTATAAGACCAAGTAGTTCACCTTGGGGCCCACCGCTGTTGTTGGTTAAGCAGAAGGATGGGTCGATGAGATTATGTATTGACTATCACTAGTTGAACAAGGTGACTATTAAGAACAAGTATCCACTGTCTCGAATTGATGGCTTGCTCAATCAACTAATAGGAGCTAGCCACTTCTCAAAGATAGATTTGAGGTCAAGGTATCAGCAGTTGAGGATCAAGGGAGAAGATATATGCAAGACAGCATTTAGGACACGGTATGGCCAGTATGAATTTACAGTGTTACTATTTGACCTTACTAATGCACCAACTGCTTTCATGGATATCATGAATAGAGTTTTCAAGCTGTTCCTCAACAAGTTTGTAATAGTGTTTATTGATGACATTCTGATATACTCTAAGTTTAAGGAGGAGCATGAAGAGCATTTAAGCAAGTGTTGCAAATATTGAGAGAACACTGTCTCTATGCCAAACTATCCAAGTGTGAGTTCTGGCTAGAACATGTAAATTTCTTGAGGCATGTGGTGGGAAAAGAAGGAATTAAAGTAGATCCCAAGAAGATTGAGACTATAATTGATTGGCCAAGGCTTGCTACTGTCACAAAAATAAGGAGTTTCTTGGGTATGGTAGGCTATTATAAGAGGTTCGTTAAGGATTTCTCAAGGATTGCAGTGCTATTGACGAAGTTGACAAGAAAACAAGTGAAGTTCTAATAAAGTGATGAATGTGAGAAGAGTTTCTAAAAGCTTAAGGAATGCCTTATCATGACCCCAATGTTGGCGTTGCCTGAAGGAGATGGAAATTTTATGGTGTATTGTGATGCCTTAAGAGTTGGGTTGGGATGTGTTTTGATGCAAAATGGTAAAGTTGTAACCTATGCATCAAGACAACTTAAAAAGCATAAGATGAATTATTCCATTCATGATTTAGAGATGGCTACAGTGCTATTTGCCTTAAAGATCTAGAGACACTATCTATATGGAGAAAAGTGTGAGATTTACACAGACCATAAGAGTCTCTAATATATCCTAAAGCAAAGAGATCTGAATCTTAGGCAAAGGTGATGGGTTGAATTACTTAAGGATTATGATTGTCAAATTCTATACCATCCAGGCAAAGCAAATGAGGTAGCTAATGCTTTAAGCCGTAAGTCTATAAGGAGTTTGGATCATATATCAACAAATAGGAGACCTTTGGTGAGGGAGTTGAAGGAACTTCTCGATCAAGGCCTGAGATTGGAGAATGAGGGTACAAGTGGTCTAGTGGCATACTTCCAAATGAAGCCTCAACTAATAAATGAGATTAAGGAGTCACAAAGAAAGGACCTTTACTTAGTAAAGCTTATAGAATAAGTGGAAAAGAATGAGAATCAGGAGTTTGTGATTCGAGATGGTACGCTCAAGCATGGAGGAAGGTGTTTTGTCTCGATTGTGGATGGGTTAAGAGAAAAGATAATGAGTGAAGCTCATTTGGCACCATACAATATGCACCGAGGAGCAACCAAGATGTATCAAGATATCAAGATGATTTATTGGTGGTTAGGACTTAAGAAGGATGTAGTTAAGTATGTAGCTTCATACTTGACTTGCCAGCAAGTTAAGGCAAAACACCAAAAGCCATCTGATTTACTTCAAGAGATCCAAGTGCCAAAATGGAAATAGGAGCAAATTGCAATGGATTTTGCAGTAGGCTTGCCAAGAACTCAGAAGGGTTGCGATTCTATATGGGTGATAGTAGATCATCTCACCAAGTCTGCACATTTCTTGGATGTAAAAACCACTTATACAGTGGCACAATATGCATGGCGTTATATTAAGAAAATTATAAGATTGCATGGAGTGCCTATATCCATAATATTGGATAAAGGTCCTTAATTCACATCGAGGTTCTAGCAACAATTACAGGAAGCAATGGGCACGAGGTTGGATTTCAATACTGCATTTCATCCTAGACTGACGGACAATTTGAAAGGACCATCCAGACGTTCAAATATATGTTAAAGATGTGTGTCATGGACTTTGGCGAAAGTTGGGACAAACACTTGCCATTGATAGAGTTTGCCTACAATAATAATTATCACTCATCAATTGGCATGGCACCATATGAGGCATTATATGGTTGAAAATGTCAATCACCGTTATGCTGGAATAAAGTGGGAGATAAGCATGTAAAGATGCCTGATTTATTAAGGGATACACCTGAGAAGGTGCCACTTATCAGAGAGAGGCTTAAAACGGCCTTTAATTTACAGAAGAGTTATGCCGACCCTAAAAGGATAGATGTTCAGTTTGCAGTTGGTGATCATGTGTTCTTGAAAATTTTGCCTATGAAAGGGGTTATGAGCTTTGGCAAGAAAGACAAGCTATCACCTAGATATGTAGGGCTTTTTGAAATTCTGGATCGAGTAGGTGAAGTCTCTTATCGACGAGCACTGCCGCTAGCTATGGACCATGTCCATCCAATATTCCATGTCTCAATGCTTAGAAAATATGTGTTGAGCCCTTCACATGAACTAAAGTATCAAGATGTGGTACTAGATAGTGATTTATCTTATGAGGAGATGCCAGTGGAGGTCGTGGACCAACAAGTAAAGAAGCTGAGAAATAAAGAGATAGCCATGGTGAAAGTCAGATGGCAGAATCATGATGTAGAAGAATGCACATGGGAAAGAGAGAATTTTATGAGTCAACGATATCTCCATTTATTCGATTAATCTACTGGTAAGTCCCCGCTAAAATTCGAGGATGAATTTTTGATAAAGAGGAAAGAATGTAACACCCTGTCTAAAGATAGTAATTATAGGACCTAATGAGTATTAAGTATGATATGATGTGACTTATTTTATATTCAAAATATGTTTTAGGATGTTTAATATTATAGAGAGTAAGTTAAGATAGTAATATGAGATATTTTGACTATAGGGGTATTTTAGTAATTTTGACCGTAAGACAGTGGACCAGGGGTATCTGAGTTAAAATCAAGAAAATACTAAAAATAGATTCCAAATATTATATAAAACACAATCCTTTTCATTTGAACAAAAAAGAATAAGAAACGGAAAAGTTATCGCGAAAATACCAAAAATAACCTTGACAGTTGCTACTGATCATTTTAGTCATTTGACATAAGTTATAAAATAGACACACCAAATAAAAGTTAAGAATATTTGGAACTAAAGTCCAGTTGAATACTTTTCTGAATTCTCAACAAAAACATAGGAAAATCACACCAAAACTTAAAAATCGGTGTTTTAAAATGCAGTGCTAATTTAAAAAAAAGAGAGAGAGAGAGAGAGAGAGAGAGAAAATCCTAATGATTTTAGCTAATCAGTAGCCGCCCCCTCCATTTACAATTGCTCTGCAGCATTCATTCTCAAAAAAAAAAAAAAAAAATTCTTCTTCTTCTCTTCCTTTTCTATCAAAAAGAAATTCAACCATTAACAAAAGGAATCAAGATTTTCACAAGCCTTGCAAGGATTCGGTCAAGGCCAGTGGAAAGGATTGGAATTGTATTTGTGAAATAAGATAAGAACAGTTATTTTTTTAATTTTTTATATATATATATATTTTTTATAGCAATTAATATGTATAAAAAATCATGGCAATGTGATGTTGGTTTGGTTTAGTTAATAGAATGGAATGTGTATTTGTTGAATTAAAAAAAATTATACCTAGGAATGTAAATGAAGTTAATTGCAAACAAAGTTTTAATTAATAATGAAGAATACGTTAAATTGAAAAAATAAAATAAAATAAAATTTATGCATAAACCATTTGGCCAAAAGGGGAATCTCATTTCCAAGTGCTATAATTTAATTTTAAAGTAAATTTTGGTTGGACTTAAAGCCAATAGAACATAAAAATTTTGGAAAATAAAATCTGAATTCGAATCGTCAAGAAATGCAAAATAGAATTTCAAAAATGTTCTTGAACATCCATGAATAACTTAAAATTGGGGACTTTTTAATTAAAGTTAATTAAGTTTACTTTTCATTAAAATTATGTAATTAAATAGCATAATTAAACAATTAAATAATAAAATTTGAAATTGATAACAAGAACACAAGCAATCGAAGAATGAGCGAGTTGAAACTTTTTGAAGGATGAACTCTAGACCCAAGAATTGGGATTTCAATTAAACTAAATATAAATATCGAATTAATGACATAATTATAAAATTACATAGATAAATTAAGAATTTACGAAGCCAATTAATATGAACAAGTCAAATATTAAGACTTCCATTAAGGGGGTACCACTAGTATAGAGTTGACTTTACGAAGTCAAAGTTGAAAGTTTGACTATGACCAAAAATGAATTAAAATATATTATAAACATATTAAAATAACATTAAAATATTAATCATCAAGATTAAAGATCAAAATAAGAAAAAATAGTAAAGGTTGACCGTGTTGGACCAAAGAATCATAATTAGACTAGGAGTCCTAATTTAAGTCAACCGATTGGATTAAGCAAGAATATGCATAAATATGATAAGTTATTGAATGTATGAATTAAATAAGAACTATTTGATTTATGTTATAGAGGTTAAAGATGTTCAAGTCCCGCGGTCCACTTAGCTCAACTAATTAGGAGCAGAGGAGTCTGATGTGAGTTCTAATGCGCAATCTTATTTCTTCACACATGTGAAATGATTTCTTTGAAATAGAATGATTTCCTTTATGAAATTCCATGCCCATTGATTGATTTTGATTTCATAAGTTATATTTGCCCAAGAGCCCCACTTTAAGTAGGACTATTTCTTAAGTCGGTTGTTTTAACCCAAAACCCATATTAAGCTATATTATGACTTGTAATGACATTGTCAACCTTAAACCAAGTCTTCCAAATTAAGTAGGACTCTTTCATAAGAGTTCTAATATAAGCTAAACTCATGTTATGTATATGTTATTGCTTATTTTTCCAAGCCTGCAGAAACATCATTTCTCAATGTGGGGTGAATATTGGACTTGTGCATGAATAGGGCAAAGTATCCAAACCTCAGCTAGCAGGGGTCCAATATTGCTAATTAGAGGATCTGATTAGTCTTATACTATAAGTTGAGTAAAGAAGACAATAGCCCTTACTCCTAAGTTAATATAAGTTGTTTCTACTACCTTATCATTTATTTCTTATTTTTACAACTAAGCTATGTTATTGAGCTTATATTTATTATCTTATGTACCCTATGTGTGCATATACTCTCACTGAGTCCTCTACTCATCTTTTTCTATATTTATATATTTCAAGATGGTAAAATTGATCAGGGTAACTAAACTCAAGCCCATTTCTTCACTTGAGTAGTTGCTTTGCCTAGAAGATAGTAGAGTCCTCTTCATCCATATGCATAATAAACTTCAGTTTAGTGCTGTGAGGGTAATAAGCGAAGTACTTGACAATGGGCAGAGAATTCATGTTTTATGACAGTAAGTTTGGAACTATTTAAGTTTTTGTTTCGTTGAGTTATTTTCAAATATTTTCCTTTAATTTTAGTTTATAAGAATTGTTTTTAAAAATGTAAGAAGTTTATAGGTCTATTTCGCAAATTTTATAAATTGTTACTTAATTGAATAAGATATGAGTATTTGATAAGTAATTTTACATAAGTTAAAGATTTTACGGGTGTGGATGACTTTAAGTCTTTCCTGTGTCCTAAGATCATCATAGCTCTCTAAGTCGAGCTGTGGCATTCATCATAATCATAAACCTCAAAACCCATTCTATTATTCTTTTTTTTTTTCCCTGTTATCTACCGAATTATTATATATTAGAATGCATTTGATTGATTTATTCCCTACTCCTAAAGCCCGGAAATTATGGCATTACTGCGGCGGTAGAGGAACCAAAAGCCGAGCAAAAAGTTACAGTCTTCTAGGTCAGCTTCTATTCTTGGTCTGTTACTCTCTATCCTTTTTCATCATTATCAGAAACGCCAACATTTTTTTTATGAATTTCATATTGTGCTATCATAAACCTTAGCAAGTGTCATCCTTTACCAAATTATTGTGATATCAGAGCACAATTGATTAATTTCTGCCGAAATTTGCTGAATTTTTTTTTTTTTTTCCAATTCTCACCATTCTTCATTGAAGCTTGAAATCTTTGAATATTGAAGAAATCATGACTAAAAGTTTGTACCAGGAGCTTATGTTACCGAAATTGGGAATGGAAGAAATCTCAATTGTTCCACAATCTCTACTGGAGATCCACTAAAACTTCAAAGTTCTGATCATCCACAATTGATCTTAGTTTCCTCTCAACTCTCTCTTTTTCAATATTTAATTATTCATACGCAAATGAAAAAAAAATGTCAAATATGCGTGAAATTTAATTAAGGTGTGATGATGACAAAATCGTTGCAAAATATATCAAAAAAACCAAACTGCAAAGAGTCAAACTTAACCATACAATTGCGAATTTGATCATGAAAACACTAGATTATCACTTTCATTCATTTCATTCAGGTAATCCTGCAAAGTTGGAAAAGTCAAAGCACATATGGCATAGATTAAAGCAAAGATGAAAAGGATAGTTTAAAACTACTAGCTTGATTGCCATATTTTCTGAGCAGTCTGATAAGCAACTTGTATATATATATATATATATATATATAAGTATGTAAGACTAAATTTGCTCCTTAAATTTTTTTTTAATGTAAAAAATGTGGTGTATGTAATTAACAAAGCATGAACCATTTTGTGCTAAACATCTTGGTAAATTTATAAAATATTTAAGATCACCAAGTGGAGAAGAAGAATAAAACACTTCACAAGTGAAAAAATCATATAAAATACATGCAACTGAATAATTATAGATTAAGAAAAAAAGAAAAGGCTTGAGACTTGAATTGAGTCTGACTGTATTAATTGTAAATTGTTCTCAACCCCTTTATATAGTTTAGTTTGTAATTTACAACAAGTACTAAAAATCGGTAAAAATCTTCAAATGTAATTTAAAAGACTTACACATTGATGTAATTATTTTATACATATATATCTTTCTTTACTTAGACATTATGTAAAAAAGTATGGACACTGAGCCCATTGAGGAAGGAAGCTTAAATTGTGGCTTGCAACAAATAATACATGAGCAAAGCCAAGAAGAAAATAAAGACGAAACACTTTCGAACAAAATTTTCAAACTTGTGATTAGCTAGCATACAATCTTAAGCACGCACACTCATGCAATTACTAATGCAACTCATGAGACAATAATTTAAACTCATCTATCTACTTGAGGTACATATTGAAGCATTTAACTAGCAATAACCTAGGTAGTACAATTAAATTCATTAATTAGTTGAATTTATTTTATGGAGTAGGCTTACGCGAATCACGTTTGAGTTCCTATCATATTATTATTTGGTATGTGAAGCTATTTTTCTTAACACAACACAAACATTAATAAGTCTTTCACCATTTATTAAACTTAAAAAGTACCACACAAAAAGTAGCACACATAGATTATCAAATAGACTCACTAGATAAAATAAAATAAAAATTTTGATCTCTTCTTTAAGGATTAATAGCAGGAGCATGCAAGGTATTTCCAATGTCGATAACAAAGCGGTACTTAACATCAGCTTTAGCCAAACGCTCCATTGCCGTGTTCACATACTCAATTGGAATGACCTCAATATCTGCTTTTATGTTGTGTTTGGCAGCAAAATCAATCATTTCTTGTGTCTCTTTCATTCCTCCAATTCCACTCCCAGCAATAACCTTTCTCCCTGTTTAATTTTCATCACTTATCTTAATTATTAGCTCTAGCTATCATATAAATTAACTAAGCATACATAACATTTACTAATTAATTAATTAATTACGTAATGTATTATACGTATTAATTGTCTAATTGTGCTTAATACTTGCCTGAAATCAAGGGAATGACAGGTAGCTCAAAAGGCTTTTCTGGAACGCCAACGAGAACAAGCTTCCCATTAGTCTTCAATAAACCAAGTAATGGCAAAAGAGGGTGAGCTGCTGAGACTGTATCTATGATTCCATCTAATGTGCCCATGGCTGCCTAAATAGAAATGAATAAAAGAAAAACTTTATACATAGTATTTTTAGTACACCATATACTTTTAAGTTATATATAAAACAAAATGTAATAATATAATATGTGAAAATATTGAAATCCAATAAAAAATCTAAGCAATTTTACTTCAATATCACTTATTAACACATGTTAGATTCAACTAACATGATGTGATATACTTATATCGTACTAATAAGAATCTGGTGCTGAGAACTTATATTGTTAGGTAAATTGAGGAGTGCGATCAAATAATTGAAGATCATATACAGTCAAGAATTAATATAAGAAATTAATTACCTGCATTTGATCTTGTTCACGACTAACCAAGAAGAAGTCAGCGCCAAGATGTTTCAATGCTTCCTCTTTCTTTGCAGGGGATGTACTAATAACTGTGACTTTAGCGCCGAAAGCTTTAGCAAATTTAACACCCACATGACCAAGTCCACCAAGCCCAACCACACCTATATGCATTCCTGGTTCGGCCAATCCATAATATTTCAATGGACTGTAAACTGTAATACCAGCACAAAGTAGAGGAGCACCAGCATCAAGCGGCATATTTTCTGGGAAACGAACTATGTATCGCTCATTAGCTATCATGTGATCTGAGTATCCTCCATAAGTTACTGTTCCATCATTGTAGATGGCGCCGTAGGTTAGTATCATTTTGGGACAGTAATTTTCAAGATCATTGTTACAATTCTCGCAAGAGTGGCATGCACCAACCAAGCATCCTACTCCCACTTTATCTCCAACTTTCACCTTTTTTACCTTGCTGCCAACTTCTGTTACTTCCCCCACAATTTCATGCCTGTATATTATTTTAGTAATATCAGTAATTCATATCAACATGCAAGAAATAGAATTTGTTGGGATTGTCTCAGATTCCTAGTTGGAAAACAACTCCTATTTAGTGGAGAATTCCTATTTTTTTTACTCAATAAGCAAGTTTTAGTTCTTTATAAGTAAGAGGTGAACTCAAGAGATCAGATAGAGGGGGCACACATTCAAGAATAAAGGGTTCGCTAAAAAAATAGAAAAATATGGAGAAAGGCCCCCCAAGGAGAAAAAAAAAACTATGGTAGAGTGCGAATTGACAAGAGTAGGTATAATCAAGAGTGAGAAGTTCCACTGAGATAACATGCTCTTGAAGATTGAAGGGCAAAAAATTCTAAAGGGAGAATGAGACTCTTTTTATTTAATATTTTGTGGTCTAGTTATGGTGTAACGCTCGTATATTAGTTTTTGATGGGTTTTTTCCTTACATAAAAACTATGCATATGTACTCTCCATATTATAATGAATTATTATTCAGCTTGGCTTGTGGACACAACCCTAAAGAAAGGTGAACCACATAAACTCTTAGCTTGTCATTTTGCAAAATTTTTCCACATAATTTTTCACGCTTCCACATGCCCAACAGTATTGAATCCAAGCTCTAATTAACAATGTTTGCGGCATATAATTGATCAGCTGATCAATTTGATTAATCAATTTTCATTTAATTTTTCAATTAAGTAGAGAAAGAAGAAAGATGAAAGAGGGTGAAGTTTTAACTCAACTTTGGCTAGATACGAATCATAGGACTCGCAATTTTTAATTCAACTAAGAATTTTCTAAATTTTTATTGTTTTGTTTTTGCCGATTAGGAGAGATACAGAGAGTACAATTTCAACTCGATTAGCAAATTAGACAATAATTGCAAATAAATAAATAAAGTTTAGTGTAAAATTGCAAAGTCATGTAAAGTTTAAGATAAATTAACACATTACACCTGAATTAAATTATATTTTTTATATTAATAAGCATTTGATTTCATTTGATTTAGTGCTACTTAAATTATTTTCAGAGTTGTCAGTTTTAAATTTAAAATCCCAATCAAAGTTAAGTTTATAAAAAAATGAAAATTAAATTATACTTTATCCATTAAAATATTAAAATAAATTACACTTTAAATTTTAAAATAATTTATTTAAAAAAAAATCATGAAGTCATATATTTTATAAATACACTTTCTCAAGAGTTCCGTTCAATTTTTCTCATAAAATAAAAAAAGGCCTAGCATTTTTTTTTTTAATTGAGCCAACATTTAAATAATAAAAAGTGAAAGTATTAAAGAAAAAAGTGACGCTTAGTGGATTTGATAGAAGAATTTTCCAAATATATATATATATTGAGATTTGATAGAAATTCAATTGAAAAAATAGAGGTGATTTGAATAGATATAGATCAAGTTTATGAATAAATTAAATTTAATAAATTTAAACAAATTATTGTTAGAACCTGACTAATTAGATAGTCAAACTCAAATTATTATATAACTATATATTTTTTATGTATTTTTCCAATTCGATAATGATTCTTAACAAGATTTTTTATCTTTGTTTCCAAAAAGAGAAATGAATTAAATATAAAACTTGTAACTTTTTCTGTATCAATTAAAAAAAGAAACGAAGATGAAAGAAATGAGAATGAAGAAGAAAAACTGCCGGTGGTGACTTCCACCAGGGAGTATCTATTGCTTGAAAATCTCGAAAAAAATTTGTTATATCAAATTAATATAGCAAATTAGAGTATATTTAAATAATATTTAAAAGTAGATCTGATAATATATATATATATTTTTTGAGACTGAGATCTGATAATATTATCAAATGTTATATTAGATATACAGACATATATTAAATATTTTTTGTTACGATCTGAGTAGTAGATTTAAGTTTGATCCATTCTCAGTGCTTAAAAAAAAAAAAAACTATTTACAGTGATCGTACCAACTCAAGAAAATTATGAGCAGGCAGTGGCACTTACCCGGGAACAAGAGGGTATATAGACAAGCCCCATTCATTCTTGAGGCTGTGAAGGTCAGAATGGCAAATCCCACAATATAACACCTTCAACCTAACATCCTCTTCACCAGTAGCTCTGCAAATAATAATATAATTATTAAATTAATACATAAACAAGAACATATAATATTAAGAGACACCCATGATCTAATTATTAAATATAAACAAAATTAACCTTCTGGAGAAAACAAAGGGAGAAAGATGGCCAGATTGGTCTCTAGCTGCCCACCCAAAAGCCTTCACAGGGTGTTCTTCTTCTGGTGTCGTCGCCATTAGAGAGTGAGAGAGATCAGAAAAGTTGTCAATGGTGAGTTAGTGGAGTGACATGAGATTGCACTGTAACGGAAAATGTAATAAATATCTCAAGATTATGCAATTAAAAAAGAATCTGTTCATTTTGTAAAGGCTTAATTTTCCTTTTTTTTTTTTTTTTGAAAGATGTATTATATACAAGTCAGATATTATACTGTTAAATTATATAAATATTATTAAATAAATTTAATAATAATATTAAATAAAATCTAAATAATCATAATTACATAAATATTATTAAACAAATTTAAGAACAATTGAAATGAAATTTAAATAATCTTTGTTTTTAGCAGGATTCATACTTGATATTTTTTAATTGATAATTAAGTCTTACCTAACCATTATCGCTGAGAGTTATTGGTCACTTTCATCACTATCTTAAACAGCGTTAAAAGCTTTATAATTATGGAGCGAAAATAAGGTTCCACAGGATTGCTGGTACAATTATATTCCACATTTGTTTTAAGATAATTATCTTTTTAAAAATTTTATTTTATTTTAAAATATTTATCATTTTAATATTTTAAAAAAATATTCATGATTTTTTTTTACTTTACTTTTATATTAATTATTTATATTAATTATTTTTTTTATATCAAAATTAAAAAAAATATATTTTAATTTATAATTATGATAATTAAATAATTTTTTTAATATATATAGATTTTTTTAAAATAATTATTAATTTGAAATAGAAGGGGTATCATGTATAGTGTTTGATCCACAGCCTCAGAATATGGCCACCTGTGTATTTCTTTGGCTTAAAATAATTGAAGTGGATGTTAGTCGTCGTTTATTTATGTTAACTGGTCAAAGAGGTAAGTGCTGCAATTCGATCCAAACGATACTTTTAGCTTTTTAGACTCAATACTCTGCCTGTCCAATCATGTCAAATAAATAATTTGCAATACTCTACCTGTATTTACCACATAATAAGAGTTAGAACTCATCTATTAAATACAATATATACATAACATCACAATAATACTATTTAGACTATTATTTCAATAAAATCAATATCACCATCAGTTTTCTATTTAATAGTAAATCTTATCATTAATTGGAAGAAGTTGCTATTCTTAAATTATCGTATATCATCATACTGTCAAATATTGATATACATGCATACATAGGCTCATATTCCACTGTAATTTGCGGAATTCTACAATAATTAATATAATATAATACTTAATAAAATACCTATCCGAATAAATAAATATAAAATTCACTATAAGAAAATGATACAGAAAAACTTAATAAAAATTAATCACTTTTAAAACTCATCATACAACATAAAAAATAACAAAATAGGAATAAATACCTCAACTCAATGATGATGCTAGCTAATACATAGACCTAATGTGTCCTACAATTATTCAATATAAAGAAAGACTTATTGTTTCAAGAGATATTATACATAAGTTAGATATAAATTACAATGCTAAAGTACAATAACATTATCAAACAAATTTGATCATTCATATCCGACATGAAATAAAATCTAAATAATCTTTATTTTTTGCAGGATTAAAATATGAGAGCTTTTGGTCCAAGAATTCTAAACTAAGCATCATTGGTGTTTTTCATTATTATCATGGGGAGGGTAAAAAGTTTGATTAATTAATGGGTAAAATAATTATGGAGAGAAAATAAGGTCCCACATGGGTGTTGGTACAATTATATATATATATATATACAACATGGTGTTTGAACCACAACCTCCAGAATATAGCCACCTGTATATTTCTTTAAATTAAAAGAGTTAAAGTCGATCTCAGTTGTGGTTTTTGTATCTTAATTAGTCAAAGAGATTATTAGTGTTAGGATTAACTTTAAAGGCACGTAATCAACACTACAATACAGTAAAATTCAAAATTTTTGAAATTTATAGTCTATCTGTCCTATCATATTAAATTGAAAATCTGCAATATTTTATCTATATTTATCACATTAAAAAAGTATGTGCTCACATGTTAAATAAAATTTTATGCATAGCGTCACAATAATACCACTCAATATTATCGTTTAAATAATATCAACATCATTATCAAATTATTATTTAACAGAAAAATCACATTATTAACTGAAGGAAGCTATAGTATCCTCAAATCATCATACGTACAATCAAATACTAATACACATATCTCATACATACATAAGTCCATGGTCTACTATAATTGTGGAATTCTATGTTACCTAATACAGTGCAATACTGAATAAAATACATATTCGAATAAATAGATATAAAATCATATCAGAGAAGAAAGTAGAAAATTCAACAAAAATTAACTACTTTTAAGACTCATCCAACAACTTAAAAATATAAGAAGATAGGATAAGCTCCTCAACTTAGTAAATAATATTAACTAATATATAAACATAATGTCTTACAATCATTCTATATAAAGAAATGCTTATTCATCGTGTCAAATATACAAATAATCACATAATTATCCAAAAATGGAAATTAGTCCACAAGAAGCACACTAATTAATCCTCAATCCAGTGAGCCAATCCCTTACTCTGATTTTCTGAATCTAAATATTGTCTCTTAAGATTCTATACATAGGGTCCCAACATCACTGGCTTAAGCCACATAGCACCAATCCGACTTACAGTAGTGCCAAGCGATGAGCAAGCCCACAAGCCGTCATACACTAGTCATAACTCATCATATTATAATCCTCATATCATCACCATAATTGTAATCACAATCCTTAGTGGTCATTTGTCATCCAATTCCATCTACCATCCACAAGTAATATATATATTGAAGGGATACTAGCGCCAACAAAGTGGAAGCAAAGGTGGTGAGAAGAAATTTCGAATATTTCAAATTTCACTCCAACAATTTTGTAGGTCTATTACCCATTCAATTGCTTAACCAATAATGTGTAAAACAAACACAAGAAAGGTAGAAGAAGAATAAGTAGTGCAAAAACTTTCTCTCCTTTAGCTCCCTAAATGTTAAACCTCTAGTTTGTATGCACCAAACTTCACCAATGAAGATTTCCATTAACTTTGTTGGAAGTGCTTGAACCTTCTCTCTTTGGTATCCCAAACTGCTTGTCCAAGCTCCTCCTCCAAGTTAAAAGAATAAAGGATCTTGTTGTTTTAGACTTTTATCTTTCAATAATTACAAACATTTTTTTTTCACAAAGAAAACAAGAAGAAAAGGGAGAAGAAGATGAATGTTGAAGAACTCTTTCTTCAAGATTTTCTCTAATTCTCTCTCTATTATTCTTTGCATGTAATTGTATATTTACTTAGTGAAAAAATCTATATTTTTCACACACAAGTACATATTTTCTTCTCAATTGGTAAAAGCTTTTCCATGTGTGACTTACTTTCATATTCTAATTAGCAATGAGATAGATAAAAGCTCATTTTCTTACATTATTATAAAATCTCGATTTCACGATTAGTCCCATAAGTCGTGAGAAATGCCTAACATAACATATCATAACTATCTAATTAGAAATGAATATCGGTAGTCAATTATCATATGGATCTTTTGATCATAATTGCCATGCACTAAAATTCCTCCATTATGGATTCCTAAACTTGGCTAAGGTAATGGATTTGTCAAAGCCAAATGTGCTTTGATCATATGACCAACATCTTGGTTCTAATCCTCGATGATTCATATTTCTACTAGAAATCCATTTCTAGTGAATCTTATTTGCTTTGGCTAAGGAATTCAATATCAAGAACAACCAAATGCCACAGGATTCCTTCATTATTTACCCAAGTTGATGGATCCTGCCTTGGAGATCACTTACCTCCATATATCAATAGCTAGGGCCACCACATGTCATATACCTTTGCGTGAATAGCATCACTATGTAAGCGTGTAATAAATCATAACCATAAATATGTTAAGTTATCGCTTCAAGTCAAATGACTATATGTACAGTTATGACCTATATGATGAAATCTTAACAAGTGATAAAACTTCATATATTTATCATCTACTGTCACTATTCAACCTACTCATTTCTATGAGTGTTCATATGTTGTTACGACATTATATATCTGTAGCACGAGACTCATTACCTCCATAATTATAAGTATCTCATACTTACCATGGATAGCAACAGAAATGATGGTTTTCCATATTAATGATGCTCGGTCAAAAATTTTATGACCATGAACAAATTTAAATTATCTATATAAAAGCAATATGCCTCTCATATTCTCAATTTTTTGAGAATTAATCCTTTTACAGAATATTTAAGGAACATAGATTCATTATAAAGAAACAATTTCATTTAAAGAAAATATTTATTTTATTGTTGATTGGAGATTATTTTTTCCATTTACATAATATATACATCACTCTAGGGCATATATCGCTATATATATAGAAATCAAAAGATAGATCCATCCTAATATTACAGAGAATATCGAAAATCTAGTAGAGTTTCCCTTAGAATAGATCCTATTCTCCTTAAATGTAGACAACAAACTCAACTTAAATAAAACTTAAGTGTTTTAAAAATTAAATTGGTGATCGAACCGGTTAGGCTATCGATTTTTGGTTTGATCAGTCTAATCGGTTTAACCACCGATTCAATTATTTTATTGCAGAATACCTATATTTATACATATTTTTAATACTTTTATGTGATTAATACAATAACCATCAAAGAAAAACACATCTAAGAAAAAAAATACAATTAATCAAATACCAAATTTAAACAAATATAAGAAAAAATACAATAAAATTTAATTTTTTAATAATTCTTAAAATTGGCTTGGTTCAGTCGGTTTACCAATTTTTTTTTTCTGTTTGATCTACTTAATCCTGTTTTACACGTTTAACTAGAAATCAGGTTATTTAAAGTAATCAGATCGAACTGACCTCCGGTTGAACTAACAAATTTAGTCTGATTTTTAAATCAATGTCTTAAATGCCCCATCCGGCCTCCACATATCAATATCCCGAAGTCAATGTTTTTCCTGGATCACAGAACTAACAGAACATGATAACAAAAAAGAATCCTAATAAATAGCAACTACATGGGAGAATCTCTTTTTATTAATAATCTTATTTGTAAATCAATTAATTATGATTAATCATCTGAACTCATCATTAGCTAATATACATACTAAATTATGTGACTGAATCAATTCTAGACTATCGAGCGACACTCAGTATAAAGTCACTAGAAAATGATTGTATGTGGCAGTTAGCGATGAAATCGGTATTAACAGACTCATCTTGAAGTGAGGAGTCCAGAAATACAGGTCACTTGCCGGAGTTCATTGGAAATCAATATCGATGACTTTGATCTTTGCTCAAGTTCTGCCAAAATTCATGTTAGTCCAAATGTGACAAATGAAGTACCAAAATAAAGTTTAGGAAGAAAAGAGTTCAACGGTACCTACCTCGTCGGAAAAGAAGGTCGAAGCTGGCTAGAATTAGCTCTAGAAATTTTTGGGTGGCAGTAAGGTTGGACGGCGTGTGGAGGAGTTCCCAGTAGCTATTGGCAACGAGTCCCCAGCAGATTGCCAATCGATGGCTGGGTTTTCTCCTCGGTCGGTGCATGTCATGCGTCGATTCCCAGACGGTGGCCAACCAGCAGCAACTTCTCTCTCTCTCCTCCTTTGCTTCTGATTACTCGATAAGGAACAAAAATTGATTGGTCCAAATGGACCAATTAAAGAGTAAAGAATAATTTGTGATAATAACATAATAAGCCAAAGGTTTACTGTTTTCATATAAAAATTAGGCGCGTCATATAAAATATGTTGGATCCCATGATAAATATCTGGTGACAAAAATTGTTTACTTGAAAAAAAATCAATCCACATTCCCAAAAAAAGAAAAACAAAAATAGGTAACGACAGTTCTTGGCAAGCACCCGTACCTTTCTGGAAATTAGGTGCCCCTCGTAATTGATTTACTTTAGATTCGCTTCCATCCTCATTTCATGTCATGTCGGGATGTGGGTCTTTAAGTTAATCAATATTTCCATATCTAGGTGCCTCTACAATATCATTACAATATTTGGCAAAAAAAAAAAAAAAAATTACAATATCATTACAATGCCTCCGGTTGCTATAAACCCTTTCTTTTCCCCGAAGAAAGTTAACATTCATTGTCGAACCATTAAGCCCATAAAACTACACCATTAATTTAGGAGTGTATATTATTTCGTTTAAATTAAAAAATTAAATTGAATCAAATTTTAATTTAATTTTTATTTTTTATTTTGAAAAATTTTAAAAATTTAGTTTGGTTCCATTTTATATGAGAGAAATAAAAAAAAATCGAACATATATATATATATATATATACACACACTATGCCTTGAAATAGTAATTATTTCCTCCTAATTTGATAGTAAATAGAAATTTTTTATCTTCAAAAGGCCTAAGTTTGACTATTATTTTTAATTTTATTTTTTAGTTACAAAAAAAAAAAAAAAAAAAAAAGAAGGGCAAAGGTCGGGTATCAAACTCACACCTTGCAAATAAGCCACCAGCACAACATCCACTAAGACAAAGCCAATATCAAGTTTGAAATTAAAGGCAAAATCTATTTAATGGTTACCTATTTTTAGAACTGAATTGAAAATTTTTGGTTTAGTTTGATTTCAATTTTAAATTTTAATTCATTTCAGTTTGATTTGAAAAACGAACCGATAGAATGCTTACCCTTATATAAATTACAACTTTTAAATGACTAGTTGATTAACATTAACATACCCAATATTGGGGCTAAAACAATAGGCTTAAAGCCTAAATAATAGGCCCAATAGTCTAGAAAGTTAGTAAAATTATAAAAATATCCTTGACCCAACTCCTCCCTTCCAAAGGCTTCTAAGCTCTCGGTGCCCAACATCATTGTCACTGCATGACAAATCAAATAGAAGGAGACCAAGTAAACCAGAGAGCAAGCATAACCAAATTGATAGATCTTGCACTGAACTAGTCTTAACCTTCCCCATTGATGAATGATCACATGAGTATCGAGCTAAATAAGGCTAGGATCTAAACTCTCTAGTCGGATCTATCCTTTCTGATTGACCAAGGAGTGACAGATCAAAGAAGACAGTTGGAGTAGCATTACAGATGTACCTACAGTCAGATCTATTCTCTTTGATTGACCAAGGTACATTCGAAAAAATTATATTTTATTATTGGGGTTAGAGAAATTACATTCGAAATAGATAGGATGGTTTTGGTTTCATGAATTTTTTATGAATTCAAAACATATAAAATAAAAAAATGATACTAGATAATTAAATAAATACCTTGAAAAAATTATACATAAAATTGGAGATTCTAAATATAAATTTAAGTTTGTGTAATTTTTTTACAAGATTTTATAATTTTCTTAACTCACCATATAAATCGACAATTATTTATGTAATTTTAATAAATTTATAATAAGTTGTGAATTTTACATATATAAATTCAGATTATATAGTATTTCAGGAGATTTTATAATTTTCTTTATCCATTTTGCAACTTAATCATAATACCTTACATAATTTTTTTTTAAACACTATAAGAAATAACCGAATCACCGATATAATTTACTGACAAAAAGAATTCCGTTACTAATTACTAGCGGAATATCTATAGAAAGCAAAATTAGAAATTTTAATGAACTCTCTTATTGAATACCAACAAATAATTATCGGTAATTACCGACGGACATAATCCATTGATAAAATATGGCGGGAAGAGTTGGCATGTGAATTTACCAATGAAATAGTAACCAATTATCGATGAAATTAAACCCAAAAGTCTAGCAGGACAATTAAGCGCACGTTTAATTTTTTTACCGATGGTACACCACGTGGCATTAGTGAATCTATTGGTAAATAGTTAAAATGTTATATATTCTATTTTATACACTCACCGATGGATTACATGACGGATTCACTAATGCCATGTGGCGGTCAATCGGTGATTTCGTCGATAAATCTAATATATAGAACAAATCTGTTCCCCTTTGTCTTCCTCTCCTTTCTTCCTTCTCTCTCCTTTCTTTTCCCATTCTCTTTCTCCTCTCTCTAGCATCTTCGACCTCCAACTATGCGAAACCATTGTTGTAGCCATTGGTCACCTCCAGGTACTTTTTTTAGTTTTGTTAGGTTATTTTTTCTGTTTATTTTTTGATTTGTTGGGTTATTGTTGTGTTTTTTGATGAATTTTTGAATTGCATTGTTTTTCATTTGTAATCTAATTATTTGTTGAATATTTGAATGTTATTTGTAATTTGATAATTTTGATGTATTTATATATATTTGTGAATTTTGATGTATTTATATAATTATCTATAATTTTTTTTTTGTATTTTCTGTAAGTTTGTGTAATTTTTAGTTTTTTATATTTTTTGTAAGTTTATATAATTTTCTATAATTTTTTTAATTTTCTGTATTTTTATTAATTTTGTAAAATATTGATAATTTGGTATTTTATTAGTTATGAAAATTTAATTGCTATGTACATTTAGGAATATATTAATTGGCTTGTAATTTGTTAATGTATGTATAATTTTGTTAATTTGCTCTTATTAATAATTCCATTTTTTTATATTTATTGTAATTTAGTAAATTGGATGTAAATTTATTGTTGTATTATATTTTGTGTATAATTTTGTCGTAGTAATAATAATTTTTTTGTTGTTGTAAATTTATTAATTTCTGTATTAATTTTATGTATTGTTGATAATTGAATGTAGAGTTTTTTAAGTTAATTTTTTGTGCTTTCGTTAATTGTCTATAACTTTTGTAATTTGATAATTTGTTAGTTTTGATGTGTTAAATTTTTTGTAATTTTATTTTAGTTAATTTTGATTTAATTTTGTAAATTTATTGTTTTTCTATGCTACAAGATGTAAGTATATTAATTTTTTATATGAAATTAGTAATTTATAATTGAATATATTTATAGAATATTTAATTTTTATATGAAATTAGAAATTATATAACCTAATGGTAAAACTTACAAAGATGCTAAAAAAAAAATTATATAAGAAGTTGTGAATGTTATTTATAAATTTAAATTGTTTAATTTTTCAACAATTTCATATTTTTTTTCAATTCACTTTATAACTCAACTATTATTATCTTATATATGTAATTAATAAAAAATGAAACTTACATAGCCCAATTATAGGGCTAACGAAGATGTTGAACAAACTATACAAAAAACTACAAAAATCTAACAATTTATCAACGGAAATTAGCGACAGATACTAATCCATAACTAAATACTGACAAAATACTAACGGAATAGTTTCTAGCAACGTTTGTCTCTTTACAGATCTTTACTGACGAAAAAGCAATATTACTGATGGATTACGGACAGAATATACTGACGGACACTAACCAAATTTTACTGATCATTTAGTGACTAATTACAAATAGAAAAGAATATGCATGAATGTTTTGGCGACGATTAAGTCATTGAATGACGGATTACTGATGAAATTATATGCTGCAATAAACAGTCCGTCAGTAATCTGTCAGTTAATATGACCAGCTACTAATGGAATACCGACCGTATTAGAAAAATAGGGGCATAACATTTTGGTGAGACGCAAATAATTTACTGATGGATTACTAACGGAATGCCACGCGATAGTAGGCTTTCTGTCAGTAATCCGTCAATAAATGCTAAATAATACTGACGAAATGCCGACGGAAGTAAAAAAAAATAGGGGTCCGTTTTATCACATTTAGCCTTTTACTGACAGATTTTTTAATTCATGTGGCATGGTCCATCAGTAACCCATCAGTAATCATGGAATATAAAATGTTCACCTTCTTTTTTCTTTCTCTCTTCCCTTTCTTCTTCTTCTTCTTCTTCTTCTTCTTCTTCCACTGGCACTGCTCTCTGCCGCTCTCCCATATACCAGTTGGCATTTATCCATCACTGGAGATTTCTATTTTTCACTGGTATTTACATGATTACCTTAATATTGATTATGATTTTAATTGAATTTTTACGTAGATTTTTGAATTTTTATTTAGATTGATTTTGTTCAAATTTTGTTAATTTTTTGTTTAGATTTCGAAATTTTTGTTTAGATTGTTTAGATTGATTTGGGATTTGTACAAATATCTATATATTGATTTGGGATATATATATATATGTATATATATATATATATATATATATATATATATATATATATATATATATATATATATATATATATATATATATATATATATATATATATATATATATATATATATATATATATATATATATATATATGCTAATAAATTTTTTATAAATTTATGATAGTATCAAATATGGTGAAATTATTTTATTAAATTATGTTAGTAATTATTTTAATTATCTTGGTTTTATTAATAAAATTTTAATTTTATTTCAGATAATTGACGTGTAGGGCAACAATATAAGTCGGATTCTTACTTTAAGAGGTCCATACTGTAATTTAATTTATTTATACTAATATATAAATATAATAATTTGGAATGTAATGTTCTTTTAATTATCTTATGTATAATTTGTAGTTTGTTATGTTTATTTGTAAATGTATATGAAAAAATAAATGTTGTGATGTGAATTTATAATTTGTAGTTGATTTGTGTATTGTAATATAATTTTTTTTATACTGTTAAGTTTATGTAAATTTATAAATGTATATATATGGGACGTAATTTTAGTTTTATTTAAATAAATCCGTTAATAATATCGACAAAATGAATCATAAATTTATGTTTAATTATGCCATAAAAAGTAAAATTATTTTTTATGAATTTCATAAAATATCAAAAATTCTCTTCACATTAAAAAATAAAAAAAAAATCCATAAATATGCTACCAAAAATTGAAATATAAATGCATTTCATAAATTACAAAAAAAAAATAAGAAATTGCAAATAGTTAGGAGTAAAAATATTTCTACAAAAAAAGAAAAAGAAAGTAATAAATTAAAAATTTGCCGTTAAAAATTAAATTTTAAATACATTTCATAAGATTTTTAAAAAAATTACAAATATCCTCTTAAAGGAAAAATAATGTAAAAATATAATAATACATAATGGCTTAGTTAATGCTAACAAATAATTAAAATTTGAATATTCAAAATTAAAATGATTAAGAAGAATTTTAATTAAATTTTTCCTAAATGATATAAAAAATATCTAATATAATATTAATATCTTTATTATTAAGTAATAATATATATGTGTAAAATTATGATACGGTAGAAAATGGAAAAAAGTATAATGCATTTATGAATTTGTATCGTATTCAGCAATATTTTGCATTTATTTTGTGAATTTATTTTATTAATTTTGATTATATATTCTTATATTGTGATGTTGCAATTATTATTTGTATGATGAATTTTTACCATTTTGTTATTCAATGAATTTAAATGATTTTAATTTTATTTTTGGACTTTCACAATCAAATGTTTAAAAATATTGTTAATTAAAATGAATAACATATTTAAGATTAGCCGTAGATCCCGTTTGATGTCCTTCTTATCAGATATTGAGAGGATATCGAATTGTCCAAATTGAGCAGTTTAGAGATCTTGTCGTCTGTGTAATTGTCTGTATATATTCTTATTTCATACAAATGTCCGAAATTTTGATTCTGAAATTTCACAGAAATTTCGGTACTATCTTCCACTATGTTCTCTTAGTGCCCATTGAAATAATACCCTGATTATATAGATCTTTTCAAATGTGGTGCATTAGGAGAACTACAGAAATTTCGGTATGATCTTCCACAATTTTCAAATGTAACAGTAACAGTTATGTAGCAATAAGTTTCTAAATGGGTTAGGTTCTTACCTTATAGGGAGGGAGATATAAGGATGTATAATTAGATATTTATTACTGTTGAATGTACAGGGAATAATTATGAGGACTGATAGGAATTGGATGTACTCTAAACTTACTGATGGGTAATTGAATATGAAATTCTTAGAGAGTTTAGACTAATTCATGCAATTCGTGATATCTCAGCCACAGTGCATAAGTGGGACTAGTGTTCGATATCCTGGTAACCATAAGAAATGTTAGAATCAAAATTTCCTTGAGCCAGATGCTGTTAAGTTGCATATTCTGAAGAAGGATTTTGTACTGGGGTATTATGAATGGTATTTGCATAATGAAATTAGTAGGTCTGGATCTTCAACCGCAACAGAAGTAGGCAGTAAAGATACAGATAGTTGTCCTCCAACTACATACCATAATATGTTAATGGATGTCGCTGGGCTAGATTTTGATTGGGATCGAATGGAGGAAGCTCCAAATCCGACCGCTCATAAACTGTATGATATGTTAGAGGCAGCTAACGAAGAATTATGGCCTGGCTGTGAGAAACAGTCTAAATTGTCTGTTGTGGCATGACTTCTAAATATCAAGTCAGAACACTATCTATTTGAAAGGTGTTGTGATGAGATATTGTAATGGCACAATGAGTTGTTGCCTATAGATAATATAATGGTTGATAGTTTCTATAACACTAGGAAGTTAATGTAGGGTTTGGGCCTTCTAGTCCAGAAAATTGATTGTTGCAAGAAGAATTACATGCTTTACTAGGGTGAAAACAGTAATCTAATTACATATAAGTTTTGTGATTGGCCAAGATATAAGCCAAGACGTGGGGGTGCATGTCTATCGAAAAAAAAATTCCACATACAATTATGTTTTACTTCCCTCTAACTCCGAGGTTGCAGATATTGTATGCCTCTGAGGCAACTGCAAAGCATATGAGATGGCATTCAGAACATACAAAGGAAGATAGGTTGACGCGAGACTGTTCAGATTCTATAGCATAGAAGCATTTCAATCGGGTAAATCTAGATTTTGCTTATGAAATTCGCAATATCCGTTTAGGCTTATGCACTAATGACTTCTAACCTTTTGGATTATCTAGACAACAATACTCATCATGGCCAATTATAGTGACGCCATATAATCTGCCTCTAGGGATGTGTATGAAGAAGAAGTACATGTTCCTGTATGTAATAATTCCTAGACCAAATAATCCAAAACAAAATTTGGGTATATTTTTGTAGATTTTGATTATAGAATTGTTATGGTTGTGGGATATAGGCATCAAAACATATGATATGTCTATGAAGCAGAATTTTTAGATGCGAGCTGCTCTAATGTGGACTGTGAGTGACTTTCCTGTGTATAATATGTTTTCTGGTTGGAGTACTCAGGGTAGACTTGTATGTTTATATTGCAAGGAACTAACATATTCTTTTATTCTTCGTAAAGGGGGTAAGCAATTGTGGTTTGATTGCCATCGTAAGTTCGTACTGCCTGATCATCCTTTTAGACGGAACAAAATAGCTTTCATAAAAAACAGAGCTATTCAAGCATCTGCTCTACCTATACTTTTGGGAAATGAATTGTTGCAGGAAATAACTAGTTTAAAGTTGATGAGGGTGACCGAAATAGGAGTTGATGATGTGAATGCTCAAATTGCAAAGCAAAACGGATGTGGATGGAAGAAACAAAGTATATTTTGGGATTTACCATATTAGAGGACTAATCTAATTAGATATAATTTGGATGTCATGCATATTGAGAAGAATGTGTTTGAAAATATATTCAACACAGTAATGGATATTGTAGGGAAAACCTAAGATAATGCTAAATCTAGACAGAACTTAAAACTATTCTATCTCCATAAGGAGTTAGAGATGGATGAAGTGTCTAGAAAATATTCAAATGCAAAATATGTGTTCCATAAGCAGGCTAAATAAGTCTTTGCGAATGACTGAAAGATCTGAAATTTCCTAATGGGTATGTATCTAATATGGGTCGATGCGTTGATATGCGAAAACTAAGGTTGTTTGGAATGAAGAGCCATGACTGTCATGTTTTTATGCAACGCTTACTTCCTATGGCCTTTCATGAAATTTTACCGAGGGATGTCTGGCAACCATTTGACAGAGTTGAGTTTATTTTTCAAAGAACTCACTTCAACACATTTTAGGGAAGAGGATATGGCAAGGCTTGAAAAAACCATGGGAAGAGGATATGGCAAGGCTTGAAAAAACCATTCCACTCATCTTGTGTAAACTGGAATGCATTTTTTCTCCAAGTTTCTTTGACTCCATAGAGCATCTACTAGTACATCTTACTTACGAAGCTCGTATAACAGGTCCTGTTTAGTCTCAATGGATGTATCCATTTGAGAGGTAAAATATTTGCCTGTTTTAATATCTACAATCACAACCATTCATTTATACTCAAATGTCATAATCTATGATATTTACCTGCTATAAATTTAATGGACATTTGAAACATAATGTCAAAAATAAAGCAAGAGTTGAAGGCTCCATTTGTAATGCATACTTAGTTAAGGAAGCTTCATCATTCTGCTCTTATTATTTCGAACCCGAGAGTAGCTCGAAATGATGATGGTGGAATGCCTAAAGGAGCAAATACTCCTGGTATTTTATCAATATTCACTCATCCAGGGAGACTGTTCGGTCGACCTAAAACAAGAGTGATGACCAATGAAGAATATAAGGAGGCTCAATTATACATTCTTTTGAATTGCTCCGAAGTTGCAAAATATATCGAGTAAGTTACAACTTAATTAAAATAACTCATTCTTCATCATTTTGCATAGTTTTTTTTTTCTATTTTACTTACTAATTTCCTTATGAATGAAGCCTATACATTGATATATTTAAGCAAATTATGCCAAATATATCAACAATTGATATAAATAAAAAATTAGAGATAGAATTTGGGCACTAGTTTCATTCATATGTAAGTATAATGTAGTACCATTACTTAAAAATAAATCTTAAATTTCTATCCTATACAATCAAATTGATATGTTTATTTTTGTCATAAGCAATTCATCCTATGAATAGAATAACAAGTTAATTCATTATTGGTCTGTCCCAGGGTCTGTTACAATGTATTACGACCTATCCTATTTACTTCGTGAACAGTTACAAGTTTCATATTGAAAAGCAAAGTTCGGGTAGGTCATCAATAAATAGTGGGGTATGTATAAAGGGCTCCAATTACTGTAAGAATGCATTTGACTATTATGGTCGATTAACCAATGTAATGCAATTGGAATACCCTATACTTCCAATTAAGAGGACTGTTTTGTTTAAGTGTGAATGGTTTGATCCAATACCAAATGTAGGAACGAAAGTTTATGAGCAATATAATCTTGTTGAAGTTAACCACAGGGGCGATTCAATAAATACGAGCCATTTAGACTGGCAATGCAAGCTTGTCAAGTGTATTGTATTTCTTATCCGAGTTTACGACAAGATAAAGTGGATTGGTGAACAGTATGCAAGATTAAAACTAGATCAGTTATAAAGATTAAAGAGGGTAGTGAAACAAATACAACATCTAAAGAACCATTTCAAGACAATGAAGTTGATGAGCCTATACTTGATGTTAATGATAACGAGCCTCTTCCAACCTTAAATGATCCTGACTAGCTATTAGTTGAAATGGATGATGAAGATGATAATGATACAGATGATGAATCCAAATTTGATTCAGATGGTGAGACATCTAAGGAAAACATAGACAAAGATGAGCTTGAAGAAATAGATTTTGAATAAATGTATTGTGTACTTATTGTGTATGGATTGTGTATGGATTTTTCCTAATTGTGTAAAAGAATATTATTTTTACATTTACAATGTTACATTATATTTCAATGAAGTTATTTTTAACTTGTGTTGTAATTTTTTTTTTTAATATTTACATTGTTATTTCGTGATTACGCTATATCAATTTTCAATTTTTTGTTTTTATTTTTTTTCTTTTTATGTAACATTAAATAATGAATGAATTTATTAAACTTTATGAAATATATAGATGTCAACTCCAAGACGTGTACTAACTCCTGGAGATAGTCTTGGCAGCAGAACATCGATGTTGCAGAAACGCCGTCGCTCCTAGAGAGGGCCTGCTACCACTAGTGATCTTCCCACTACCCTTTCTTCTTTACCATCTTTCTTTCCTTTTATACCATTTACATTCACCCTTTCGACCATCACCATACAAATCCCTTTTATCTTCTCCTCCTCCTATGTCTACTACTTCATCCACCGGTCCTATACTTTCATCACCTTTCATTATTCCTTCTTCCATTTCCCCTCCATCCACTATGCCTTCTTCTATTACCCCTCCATCCACTGTCCCTTCTTCAATTACCTGTCCATCTATTATTCCTTATTTTACCCCTCTATCTACTATTCCTCTTGTTACCCTTCCATCTACTATTCCTTCTGTTACCCCTCTATCCACTATTCCTTCTGTTACCCCTCCATCCATTATCTCTTCGCATATTTCTCCATCTACCCATCCTTCATTTTCTATACCTACTGCTATTACCTCTGCAGCTGCTCCTACCATTGCCCCACCAGTCCTGCTTCCAAATTTTGGGTGTAGGCAACATCTCACACTAAAGGGAGATGTGTAAGTACCATATTTCTTAAGGTAATTCTTAATTTATAATATCTTACTTTTCGTTTAACTAACATTTAAGTTTTTTAATAGCAATATATATCCGCTAGAGACGACACAAATGATTTACAAGATATTTAAGAATTAGTTGAAACTTGAGGTGTTGGAAATCAGTGCCTCAGGAGATGAAATAGTTTTACTAAAATGAGTTTTAAGTAACGAATAACTTATTATATAGAATTCAAAATTTATATATATATATATATATATATATATTCTAAAATAATAAATATAATAATAATTTAAATTATATGTTATATATAATACTATATTAAAAGATATTAAGTATAATAAATATAATAATATATAATAAACTGAAATAATATATAATAAAATATAATAATTTGTTAGTAATATGTATTAAATAGATATATACTATTAGTAAATTAATTTCGTATTTTATATATTAATTATTATTTATATACTAACTTATATTTTTTTTTTCAGAAGTACTATTACTGGAACCTCACTATATCAGAGATGGTGAAAATAACCTTCTTTAAGAAAGCTGCAATTCGGTACAAGAACTTTCTCTACGATGTCAAGAAAAAGAGGAAGAGAGAGACATGAATTCTTCAGGAGGCATAGGATGCTTGGAAGAAACACTGGAATTCTTTGGAGTATAAGCAGCTATCTCAGAAAACATCCATGAACAGAAAATCAGATAAAGGCAGTCCAGTGGGTGGACCGTCTAAGCATATTGGAGAATTTGTCCCTGCTGCAGAGCATGTTAGGAAATTAGTAAGATGTTTTTTTTTTTATAATAAGTAATTCAGTTTTTACAATTTGCCTGTTTTTAATTTTTCTTTTTAACTAGTCAATTTTAATTTTTTGGAAAGTAGGAAAATTTTCAATTTTTCATTTTTAAGAAACGATTGCAGCCTATCATTAGAGAAACCATAAGTAGCTATTCAAGCTTTATGAAAATGTCTAATTAATATACCTAAGTCACATGCTAGGTTAATAAGGGGTAATTGTAAAATTTATTTACAACACTTAATTAGATAAGCAAATAGCAACATAAATTTAAATTTGACCAAAAGTCATTTTTGTTATATTCATAGAATAATGAAGACGTCGTGATACTTTCCTTAATAAATTATTCAATCATTCTTCTATATTTTCTTATTTAATAAACAATCACAAAGTGCCACATGATGTTTTATTTATTATTTTCTTCTAATTTAAGATATTTTATCATTTTGATTGAAAATTTTAATTTAAATAATAATTATATATAAAGTTTAGTTTTTATATGACTTTTTGAAACTCTAATTTTAAATATTTCTTATTTTATTTCTTTATCATTTAATAGTTTTTGTATTCTAAAAAATTATAATTTTTTTTTCATATTTGAGAACTCAAAAATATTATTCTTGAAAAGAAAACTATATTACATACATATAAGAGTATTTTCACAAATTAATTCAAATATTTTATTTAAATTATATTTGCTAGAAAAATTCAACAATGAATGTATTAAATAATTTTTTTTTATCACCAACAATATATTAAATAAAAAGTACTCTTCCTAAAATATGCTATTTAATCCAGTCAAAGTTAGATGTAAATAAAAAAATAAAATATTTTATAAAGGTAAAGCTAAGTTACAAAATCAGAAAATTGGTAAGATGTCGATTTTTTTTATAATAAGTAATTAAGTCGTTATAAAATTTTCATATGTACTTTAAAAATTCATTTATTTTTTAAGTTATTAATTTCATAATTTTTTTATTTACTAATTTTGGGATGATACTTTTAATTTTTAACAGAGAAATGATCTTGGTCGGGACCTTACTCCTGAGGAGATCTTCGTGCACATCCACACAAGAAAGGAAGACCGATAGATCTTTATCAACCAGTGCTCCCAGCATATTCATGTAAGTTTTAATTAGCAATTTTCCTATTAAAGTAAATTAAAAATTTTAAATGCTAATTATTATTATATAAAAAATAGGAGGATCTTAGAAACCTCCGCGAGCAGATGTCCTAGTCGGCTCTCGGATCCATTGCGCCAGCTCATGTAAATGAGTTTGAGCTATACTTTAGAATTGTTAGGGGCCAAGAGAAGGGATAAGTCTACGGGATGGGTTTGATGGCTCACTCATTTGGACATCCTGAAGCCAGTTCTTTCTCAGCTCCACCACCACCTACAGTTGAGTATATGCCGCATGAGAGCAATAGGCGAGTAGCTCAGATGTGGAAGGAGATGCAGCGGACAGTCCTGGAGCAGGTCTGCCAGCAGGTCAAGCAGTAAATGTAGCAGTTCTTCTTTAGGTACTTTGCTGATGGTGTTGCTCCTCCACCTGTTCTACCACTGGCTTCTACTACTTCTGATCAGCATACTTTAGCTAGAGATGCTTTTATTGTTACTGCTGATACATATATAGTAGATCCAAAGCATGGCTAGCATCATGCCGAGGGCCATAAGGAGAATAATGCTCAGGAGCACAATTAGTTATTTTTTTAGGATTTTTAGTTTAGTTATTTGTAATATTTATGTAATACCTTGAATTTTTAATTATTTTATAAAATCCTATTTTTATACAAAAATGTATTATTTTAGTATTTTTCTTATTAAAGCAAGAATTGAAGTTATATTTTATTAAATTATATATATTCGTACTATTTGAATATGTATTATTCATGGTAATTTTATTTAAATATTATATATGTATGTATAATTGAAAAAGTATTTACAATTATTTATGAAAACATTATAGTGGGTATTTGGAGAAATTATATTTTGAATATTAATATTGATATTAATTAATATTATGTTCAATTAATCTAAATTATATTGTTAATTATATAAATTTACCGGAAGTTTGGGATTTTGTTATAATTACTATTATTATGAATAAGTTTTATTAATTAAATTATTATTACGCAAATTATGATTATTATTGTTATTATTATTATTATTATTATTATTATTATTATTATTATTATTATTATTATTATTATTATTATTATTATTGTTGTTGTTGTTGTTGTTGTTGTTGTTGTTGTTGTTGTTATTGTTGTTGTTGTTGTTGTTGTTGTTGTTGTTGTTTTAGTATATATATATAAGTATGTTTAAAGTGAATAAAAGAAGAAGAAATGGAGCATTTGATTGGCTGTTGAAGGAAAATGGGACCGGATTTGGAAGGAACAGAAATGGGGAAGAAGAAAGAGAAAAGAGAGAGAGAGAGAGAGAGAGAGAGAGCGTGCGGTGTGCCGGAGAGCCACCCTCCAGCTAGCGGTGGGCTGTACCGCTACCACCAATGGATAGCCCACCGTCCAGCGACCTCAAAGGAGGCAACAAACCGTTGATCGGCCGATGGACGGTGAAGCACTCGCGCAAAGAAGATTTTCGGCTGCCGAAGCTTCAGGTCAACTTTCCGGCCGATTTCAGTGCAAAAAGCAGCTCTGTCTCGTCGTTCCGGTGCAACTCTCGATGTTCGTTCAATTGGAAATTATGAGGTGTCATGGTTTCTGGCATCTTTCTGGTTTCAAGGATCGCACTTTCGAGAGAAGTCAGTCAGACGTATCGTCAATTAGGTAAGTGATACTCTTTAATATGTTATTCTATTTTCATATACATTTGCATCTATTGTGTGTATATATATGTATATTATGCATTATTATTGCATAAATGCATATTAACATTTGACTGTGGTTGATGAATTGATATTCTATGTTACATCATAATTGTGGTTGATGGATGAAGATCGGGAGGATACAGTACCACCTAGGCCTTTTGATATGGATATGGATATAGGTACTATTATGATTATGATTCTGATGAGATTAAGAAGATGAGCTATGACTAATGGATGCTAGCTAGGCTTACTCATCGCTAGGGCCGCTATCAATCGGGTCATGACTGCATGGTACAGGCTAGTACTGGCCAAGCCTATTGGATATAAGAGACAGATTATTGGATTTAGAGAGCCAGGATAGGGGGATCAGCTCCCCATATTGAGTATTAGTGTGGTACTGTGGACTATATCTCATCTTTATTTGATTGTGTGATTGGTCTATCTCTGTGACATGGTGCATAAAATGAGCATTACAGTTCTGAATGTAGGACACCAATTTAATATATTAGGTAGTATCATTCATTGAGTCAAATGCTCATTTTTGTTCAATTATATTTTTCAGGTCGAGGAATGAACTTGTGAAGAGATTGTGGTTGAGTAGAATTGTCAAGTGCCCTTCGGCAGTGTTTTGTATATAAGTACTAAATTATGTAAATAGTATGTGTAATTGTATCATAATTCTAGAACTCCGCAATGTTACCTTTACTGCTTGTATTTTATGTAATTATCAATTACTATGTGTATTTGGAGTTGAGATAGTGTTTGTTAAGCATAATCCAATTGTATGATAAATGATGTTTATGAGATAATTGAGCTATTAGCCTAGTGTAGCTTTGATTTTTAATTGATGTTGATTTGGATCTACTTAACGTGTGGGCCCATAGCCCTATTATGTGTTAGTTTATCGTGTTGTGTGAGGTCAGGCTTACTATGGGCACTAGTAGCTACATGCATTTTCCATGTCCTAGTACCGGTCACGTGCCCTTGGGTTCGGGGCATGACAAAGATGGTCTCATAGCATGATCTTGTGACCTGAATAAAGATACGGTTGTATGTGTTTTGCATGAGTTAAGTTGTAAAATGCGGAGTATAGGATTCCTTATCATCTTTTGAGTTCCACTTGTTTTCATCTAGTGTTGTCAGTGGTCAGTGTCTTTGGTAACAAAGAACATTAATTAGGTGTGCAGTATTTGAACTTCTCAAATTTTAGTTATAATGGCGAGCTTAATGCTTATCTGTTAAGATTTAATGTGGTTGTTAATTGTTAGTTAGGAAATATAATAGAATGGATATATGATTGATATCTTTGTTTTTCTTAATTATTGGCATATTAGGTCTGGAGATTTCCTTTGTTGGTGTCCTTTAATACTGAGAGTACCCTATTGCCTAAAAGATAGGATAAGTTTTAGTTTGCTTTATTTCTGACTATCCTGTGAAGTAAATTTATATTTTCAGATGCATGCAGATGAACAGCTGTTACTTTAGATAGAGTTAAAAACTGTAGTTATTTACTGGTCTTATCAGTTATATTTACCCAAGATCTTCTTACTAGCTAGGCCAATTTTGAGAAAAAGTTTACTGTAGTTTTGTCTATAAGGATAGTGAGACTATTATTTATTAGGGACATGTCTCAGGCAAATCACCATCTAGTTCTAACTTTCTTCTGAGTTTGAGAATTCTCTCTTGACCTAATAGTTATCCTTTTTAATCATCAGTTTAATTTTATGGCATCCTCTTCATCTTCCTCTCCCTTTGGACCTGATCCTTTTCTTTACCAAGGCTTTCCCCCGAGATTCAAAGCAATATCTTCAAAAGAGCCCTCAAGAACTTAGCCTCTAAGCAGATTTTTAAATATCAAACATGCCTCATTCAAAAATATGGCCCTCAGTTTGTGAGAGAACTGACTATCCATCCTGAGTATCCTTTTCTGAGGCCATATGCTTTCATGAATATAACAGTGGATTCATTTTGGATATGGCCTAAAGAATTCCTTTGCTTTCTGTGGTATTTCCTTCATCTCTATCATATTGTTGTAGAAATTCAACCCTTTCATTTTCTGCGATATATCTAGTATTTGGAAGGCAATAATGCAGCTAACTCACATTTGGTTACATTCCTGTGTTCGTTTAACCCCCTGAAGCAGTGGATGAGGTTTCATATTACTAGTTTGGCTAAATCTTTTTGGACAGATGGTCCCATCGTTCGAACTATGCTTATTTTTCATCATCCTTATACTACTATAAGCAATCTTTCAGGCACTCGTCTGGTCATGAATCCCCAAGATCTTGTTTATAAATCATACTATTTTTCATTTTATAGGGACGTGTTTGATTATTCAAATGAGTTTACTATCTTTCAGCATAATATGTGTGAGAAAAACAATATTGCTTTGCATGAAATGTGGCCTCCTAATGAACTTGATGCTCCATGGGGGGATTTTTCTCCAAAATATTATTGTGAGACTTGTACTGCTAAAGATGATTGGGATCAAAATTGTCTTAGGGAACTATATCGAAGGGATGGTCCCTAGCTTATAGTGCCTAATGACGATAAGTTCGACCATACTAATCATATTTAGACTCACCTTGTGGAGCCTTCTTCAGACTCTACTGATTTTGATGAGACAGCCTTCTTCAGTTAGTATGATGATGATGATGATGACATTATGAATTTGTCTCTCTCACATAAGCCTATCAAGAAGTGGTAGGTTAAGAAGTTTATTGTGGAAATCGATGGTATTTATAATGTGAGATTTGCTGCGTTTGTAGGGTCTTGGATATGTGTAGGTGTATTTCTTACTTTTCCTTATTGTGAGGGAGTAATTTTCTTTTATTTTTGGTTGTGATGTGTGTAGGTGTTGAGGTAGAAAATAGGACTAGAGACACTGCCTCAGTAGGTTGTGTAGACCTGTGTGATATACCCCCTTTTCTGTATAAATTTATGTCTAGTGTAGTATATAAGAGTAATAAAGTCTTGGTGTATTTTGAGTAGATTATAATGATTGTGATGATTTAAAAAGTTCATAGATTTTAACGGAATTAATTTTGATGATAATTATTAGTGAGTATGATTATGAGGTTTATTAAAGTTCGGATATTGTAATAAAATAGAACAAAAATTATGATGTGGTTTTAGTTTAGAATTTAGAAAAATATAAGAAATTGAACAGAGGTTATGAATTACTGAAATGTAAGTTCATATGAGATAGGATTGAGTTTCCCTTGCTTCCAATTCAATGTTAAGGTAGTTTTATGATGAGTTGCTGATATTAATTTTATAAGTGTATACTATTTATATTGTATGCTTATGTTTGTGAGATGTGATAAATTCAATGATTTTTATTAGAATTGTGATTATCAGAAAATTGAATATATCTGTATGATGTTACTAGAGATTCTTTAGCAATAAAATTCTTTGAGTGTAGAGTGTACAATCAGAGTATAAGAATTTGAGTTTTGATATAGTGATAAGATGTTAAGGTTATAAGAATTGTGAATTTAAAGATTCTCGAGGATTTAATCCATGAGGGTGTAAAATGATCTAAATTAAAATTTTAAATGATTTGAGATAAAATGTTTTGTTTTGATTTGATTTGGTAAATGAACTCAATATAATGATTGATTTTAAAAAGTGATTTTAAAGGTAATTTTGAAAGTTATTATTTTGAAACTCTGTACTTGTGTCCAGTGTGTCTGTGTATATGCATTGAGTTTGAAATTGAAAAAGTCATGCATCACCAGTCATGCATTATGAATCTCATCAATCATTGCATTACAGTTCATGTTGTCTAGCATCTCTAGACACAGTACATTGAGTTCTAAAATAAAAATAAAAATGTTTTGATTCTTATAAATAATTTTACATAGTTTTGAAAATTTAAACAATTTTAAACATACCTGAAATGGATTTAAGTCCTCAGGATGAGATAATACTTTGAGATATTATATATAGTAATATTTGATGGTAACATTTTCATAGTGAATTTTGATAAGGGAAAGAATTTTATTAGATAATAAAGTAGAGTTAATATTTGGCGGTACTCCTGAAGTCTATATGTTTAAGTTGAGATAAATTTAGAATAACATGAATTGGTAAAGATACAAGAGTTGCATAAGGATTTCATTGAATTCATTATTTTTATATGGATAAGTTAAATGACTAAGAATGTGATTTTAGCATGATGTAAATGGGAGATTCTAAGTGACTTAATGTTATGGATTAAATATACTTGATTGGGAGGCAATAGCTCTTTAAGTTATGATGTTGGTGTATTTTATAGAAAGAGAGTAAGTCTAAAATAATTGCGGAAAGGTGGGATATGTTTTACAGTTAACAGAATTTCTTGATTGACTTTGTTAATATAAGGATGTTGAAATAAATTGTAGAATTACTGGTTTGTATATCAATTAGTGTGTATGCGTATGTGGTGATTTCAAATTGATGAGATAAAAGTTTATAGATATTGAGGAAATTAGCTAAAGTAAGTAACAGTGGGAAGAGAATTGTTAAGTAATAATTATTAGTATGGAAAAGAATTATGGAATATCAAAGAGAGTTATTAATTCTGTGGGATTCTCATATGATCAAAGATAGTGAGTAATAATAGAAGTGATATGTTAGGTATTAATATTAACTTTAGTATTGATAAGGACTTAAGGAAAAGATATATTTAAGATTATCATTGATTGAATGTGAAATCAAAGGTTATATTAGTTTTATCTAAGATTAAATCAAGATTTAAGGATAAGGAAATTATTAAGGAATTACTTTAAGGCTTAATAGACTAGATATTGGTATTGTAATAAATTATATTGGAGATTTATTTATATGATTTTTATAATATTATGAAGTTTGTGTTCTCTTGAACTTGATATGTTATTTATTGTTAAGATAGTGTGTCAGAGTGTGGAGTGCAAGCGTGGTAGAGAAGGTTATTTGAAAGGTATTGTATTTGAAAATTCAAAGATGAATTTTCTTAAGGGGGGAAGATTGTAACACTTTGAATTTTCAATTATTTTATAAAATCCTATTTTTATACAGATATGTATTATTTTAGTATTTTTCTTATTAAACCAAGAATTGAAGTTATATTTTATTAAATTATATATATTCATACTATTTGAATATGTATTATTAATGGTAATTTTATTTAAATATTATATATTTATATATAATTGAAGAAGTATTTATAATTATTTATGAAAACATTATAGTGGGTATTTGGAGAAATTATATTTTGAATATTAATATTGATATTAATTAATATTATATTTGATTAATCTAAATTATATTGTTAATTATATAAATTTTCAGGAAGTTTGGGATTTTGTTATAATTACTATTATTATGAATAAATTTTATTAATTGAATTATTATTATGCAAATTATGATTATTATTGTTATTGTTATTCTTATCGATATTATTATTATTATTATTATTATTATTATTATTATTATTATTATTATTATTATTATTATTATTATTATTATTATTATTATTATTGTTTTAGTATATATATAAGTATGTTTAAAGTGAATAAAAGAAGAAGAAATGGAGCATTTGATTGGCTGTTAAAGGAAAACGGGACTGGATTTGGAAGGAACAGAAACGGGGAAGAAGAAAGAGAAGAAAGAGAGAGAGAGAGAGAGAGAGAGCGTGCAGTGTGCCAGAGAGCTGCCCTCTAGCCAACGGTGGGCTGCACTGCCACCACCAGTGGCTAGCTCACCATCCGGCGACCTCAAGGGAGGCAGCAGACCATTGATCGGCCGACGGATGGTGGAGTACTCGCGTGAAGAAGATTTCCAGCTGTCGAAGCTTCAGGTCGACTTTTCGGCCGATTCCAGCTACGAAATTTGACGAGGTTGGTCCCGTTCGACTCCTGGTGACGAGGGCTTTCATTTGATACTTGTCATGCCTCTGATCGGCCACCGAAAGTGGAGATCAGAGCTATGGAGGCCGAAGCTTTTAAGGCATTTTTCGGCGACGTGCGGGCCAGTGGTGGCGAGTGGTGGTTGTTTATGGACTCTTGGTGTCGAGACGAACATTTTGGTATGAAAATTGCCTAGATCCGCCATTGGCAGCGGCAGCAGCAACGCGTGGCTGGCCGGCGACACTCGCATGGCGGTGATGTGTGGGGTAGTCCAGCAGCTCCATCTCGTCATTTCGGTGAGACTCTCGACGTTCGTTAAATTGGAAATTATGAGGTGTCGTGGTTTCTGGCATCTTCCCAATTCCAATGATCGAACTTTCGAGGGAAGTCAGTCAGACGTATCATCAATTAGGTGAGTGATACTCTCTAATATGTTATTTTGTCTTCATATGCATTTGCATCTATTGTGTGTATATATATGTATATTATGCATTATTATTGCATAAATGCATGTTAACATTTGACTGTGGTTGATGAATTGATATTTTATGTTACATCATGATTGTGGTTGATGGATGGAGATCGAAAGGATACAGTACCACCTAGGCCTTTTGATATGGATATGGATATGGGTACTATTATGATTATGATTCTGATAAGATTGAGAAGATGAGCTATGACTGGTGGATGCTGGCTAGGCCTGCTCATCGCTAGGGTCGCTATCAGTTATGTCAGGGCTGCATGGTACAGACTAGTGCTGGCCGGACCCATTGGACATAAGAGATAGATTATTAGATTCAGAGAGCCAAGATAGGGGATTGGCTCCCCATATTGAGTGTTAGTGTGGTACTATGGACTGTATCTCATCCTTGTTTGATTGTGTGATTGGTCTATCTCTGTGACATGATGCATAACACGAGCATTATAGTTCTGAATGTAGGACAACAGTTTAATATATTAGGTAGTATCATTCATTGAGTCGAATGCTCACTCCTATTCAATTATATTTTTTAGGTCGAGGAATGAGCTTGTGAAGAGATTGTGGTTGAGTAGAATTGTCAAGTGCCCTTCGGCAGTGTTTTGTATATAAGTACTAAGTTATGTAAATAGTATGTGTAATTGTATCATAATTCTAGAACTCCGGAATGTTACCTTTATTGCTTGTATTTTATGTAATTGTCAATTACTATGTGCATTTCGAGTTGAGACAGTGTTTGTTGAGCAGAATCTAATTGTATGATAAATGATGTTTATGAGATAATTGAGCTATTAGCCTAGTGTGGCTTTGATTTTTAATTGATGTTGATTTGGATCTGCTTAACGTGTGGACCCATAGCCCTATTATATGTTAGTTTGTCGTGTTGTGTGAGGTCAGGCTTAATACAAGTACTGGTAGCCACATGCATTTTCCGTGTCCTAGTGCCGGTCACATGTCCTCGGGTTTGGAGCATGACAAGTTATATGGTGTACAGTATATTACATTTTTTATAAATAATGAAAAATTTTGATATTCACATTATATATTAATTTATAATTTTTTAACTAATATATTTTATAAAATTAATATATTAAATATAAAAAAATTTTAAAAAATTATTTTCTAATTTACTGATGGATTACTGACCGAAATGGTTATTAAATTATTTTTTTTATAAATTACTGACGGATTACTGACTATTTGACATAAAATAATATTTTTAATACTTATTTTACTGACAGATTACTGACCATAAAATTAAAATATTATTTTTGACTGAAAATTACTAACGGATTACCAACCGTTTGTCATAAAATATTATTTTTATATTTATTTTACTGATGGATTACTTGCCGTAAAATTAAAATATTATTTTTGACTAAAAATTACTAACCAATTACAGACTGTTTGTCATAAAATATTATTTTTTATATTTATTTTACTAACGGATTATTAACTGTAAAATTAAAATATCATTTTTGACTAAAAATTACTAACGGATTACCAACCGTTTATCATAAAATATTATTATTTATTCTTATTTTACTGATGGATTACTGACCAAAAGATTAAAATATTATTTTTAATTAAAAATTATTGATGGATTACTGACTGAATATATTAGTTAATTATATTTTAATGACGAATTATTGACCAATTACTGATGAATTTTTGTTTTTACAGACGGATTATTGATGGAATATGAATATTTTCGATCTTTTTCAAACTAAATTACTGACCATTTTTTCATAAAATACTAACTGAATTCCGTCAGTAAATTTACTGACGGAATGTTTATCCGTCGCTGATGATTTACTGACAATCATTTTAACGACGGATTTCTTCCGTCCCTAATCCATCAGTAAATTGATTTACTGACGAATTTTTAATTGTTACTGATGAATTTTTTCATCGGTAAATTAGCGGATTTTTATAGTAAAAGCTATGGATTTTATGTACAGGTTTAAACTGTGTAATTTTTTAAAAAGATTTTATAAATTTCTTAATTCATCTATATATATATCTATAATCTATAATCTATAATATATAAATGTGTATAGGGGATAAATAAATTTATGTAAAAGTCCCTCACTAAATTCTTTTTAATTATGCATATATGATGGGTAATATGATTATTTATTAATTAAATTATCCAATTATCTAATTATATTTAATTTAAATATAGAATTATGAATTCAATTAAAACAAGAAAAAATAAAATAATTATTATTTAATATATAATTAATTATATTTAATTTAAATAAAAAATAATTCAATTATAATAATTTATTTATTTTATGTTTTTTCAAATATTAAGAAGTTTAAAAAATTCTAATTTGATTTGCTTATTTGAATATTAATAAGTTAAAAAAATTTTAATTTGACTTTTATTATGTAAAATTAGTTGCTTTAACCGTTAATAATAATTTGTATATCTCTAAAAAAAAAAATTATATGAATGAATTCAATTAGAATAATTTATATTTTTCTAATATTATTTTGAATATTAAGAAGTTGGTCTAGGATGCTTATGTCCCATAGTGTAGGGCTTTTGGATGATCATAGTCAGTATTGGCTCTAAGAGGAGGTCAACTAGGCGGCTGTGTAGAGCCTCCTTAATGAGGGGACCTCACATTCTTAGATATTAAAATTTAAAACCTAAAATCCCAATAAACTACTAACTTAAATTATTATCGAACATGTTGATTTGGATCTGCTTAACGTGTGGGCCCATAACCCTATTATATGTTAGTTTGTTGTGTTGTGTGAGGTCAGGTTTAATACGAGCACTAGTAGCCACGTGTATTTCTTATGTCTTAGTGCCGGTCACATGCCTTGAGTTCGAGGTGTGATAACTTATATAGTGTACAGTATATTACATTTTTTATAAATAATGAAAAATTTTGATATTCACATTATATATTAATTTATAATTTTTTAACTAATATATTTTATAAAATTAATATATTAAATATAAAAAATTTTAAAAAATTATTTTCTAATTTACTAATGGATTACTTAGTGAAATGGTTATTAAATTATTTTTTTTAAATTACTGACGGATTACTGACCGTTTGACATAAAATAATATTTTTAATACTTATTTTACTGATGGATTACTGACCATAAAATTAAAATATTATTTTTGACTGAAAATTACTGACGGATTACCAACCATTTGTCATAAAATATTATTTTTATACTTATTTTACTGACAGATTACTTGCCGTAAAATTAAAATATTATTTTTGACTAAAAATTACTAACCAATTACCGACTATTTGTCATAAAATATTATTTTTTATATTTATTTTATTGATGGATTATTAACTGTAACATTAAAATATCATTTTTGACTAAAAATTACTAACAGATTACCAACCGTTTGTCATAAAATATTATTATTTATTCTTATTTTACTGACAGATTACTGACCAAAAGTTAAAATATTATTTTTGATTGAAAATTATTGACAAATTACTGACTGAATATATTATTTAATTATATTTTAATGACGAATTATTGACCAATTACTGATGAATTTTTGATTTTACCGATGAATTACTGACGGAATATGAATATTTGCGATCTTTTTCAAATGAAATTACTGACCATTTTTTCATAAAATACTAACTGAATTCCATCAGTAAATTTACTGACGGAATGTTTTATCTGTCGTTGATGATTTACTGACAATCATTTTAACAACGGATTTTTTTCGTCCCTAATCCATCAGTAAATTGATTTACTGACGGATTTTCAATTGTTACTGATGGATTTTTTCGTCGGTAAATTAGTGGATTTTTATAGTGAAAGCTATAGATTTTATGTACAGGTTTAAACTGTGTAATTTTTTAAAAGGATTTTATAAATTTCTTAATTCATCTATATCTATATCTATAATCTATAATCTATAATATATAAATGTTTATAGGGGATAAATAAATTTATATAAAAGTCCCTTACTAAATTCTTTTTAATTATACATTTATGATGGGTAATATGATTATTTATTAATTAAATTATCCAATTATCTAATTATATTTAATTTAAATATAGAATTATGAATTCAATTAAAATAAGAAAAAAATAAAATAATTATTTAATATATAATTAATTATATTTAATTTAAATAAAAAATAATTCAATTATAATAATTTATTTATTTTATGTTTTTTCAAATACTAAGAAGTTGAAAAAATTCTAATTTGATTTGCTTGTTTGAATATTAACAGGTTAAAAAAATTTTAATTTGACTTTTATTATGTAAAATTAGTTGCTTTAACCGTTAATAATAATTTGTATATCTCTAAAAAAAAATAATTGTATGAATGAATTCAATTAGAATAATTTACATTTTTCTAATATTATTTTGAATATTAAGAAGTTGGTCTGGGATGCTTATGTCCCATAGTGTAGAGCTCCTAGATGATCATAGTCAGTATTGGCTCTAAAAGGAGGCCAACTAGGCGGCTGTGTAGAGCCTCCTTAATGAGGGGACCTCACATTCTTAGATATTAAAATTTAAAACCTAAAATCCCAATAAACTACTAACTTAAATTATTATCGAACATGTTAAGCAAACCAATTGAAGTGTTAGAGTATATCAAAATTTTGTGTCTTGCTTTTCCTAATACTTGGGTTGCTTATAGGATAATATTGACTATACCAGTTATAATAGCTACCACCGAAAGAAGTTTCTCTAAGTTGAAGTTAATAATAAACTATCTCTGATCAACTTGTCAAATAATAGCTCATAATTAGTTTATATTTAGAGTTACTAAGCCATAAGTCTACATTTCTTGGAGATACCAAGCCACATGAGCAGAACTTGCCAATTAAATATAAAAATGTATTGTTGTTTAATTTTATAATTGATTAATTCCATTTAAAATTGTTATAAGTAGTGTTAATTATACTATTATTTTAAAAATTAGCCTGGATCGGCCGATTCAACTGGTTGAACTGAGAATCGAAAACTAGTATGGTCCAATTACTTCTAATAATTAGGTTTTTAGTTAAATTGAATTCTCTCTTTAGGAGCTTTATGCCTGCATTAGGGTATGGTGGTAGGGCGGCCTCTAGTGGCTTTAGCCGCTGACCGACGTCTCTTTTTTCACTTTATTGTGTTGTTTTGTTTCTTTTTTCTTTGTGTGTAATTACTTTATGCCTAAGCCCGATTAGATCCTTTTGCGCTACCACATATGTTGGTTGTTTTGTCTAATTGGCGAGTGGCTCAATTGGTGGTTGGGAGTCTGTGTGTGGTGGTGGTGTTCAAGACTGCAGTTGTTCACCTTCTCCTCCTATTCGAAGTCTTATGGCAACCTCTATGCTGGGCTTTTGGCATTATTCTAGGAACTAGTGGCTGTGCATCATGTTTGATTCTTGTGTTTGGAATCTCTAGGGTGGAAAGGAGTCGAAGATTGCCAATCTAGTCAAAGCCATTGATTATCATACTGTTTTAGCTTGATTGTGTTGAGTTTATTTCATGATTGGGGCTCTTCAAACAATTTCAGTGCATGCTCATTTTCTATGTCCTAATCTCAGTTTTGGCTAATTCTGGATTCCTCCGTTAGCTGGTGAAGCTAGGGCCTTTTTCAAAGGAAGTTTCTGGAAGTGGGGGAGACATCTAGGGTAGTTTGGGATTTTTATCCACATGTTGGTTCAGGTTTTTGGGCTTGAAGCCCGAAACCCTATTAGAGGGTAGTTTGTTCTATATGAGCTAGACTTGTTTCTATTATATTGTATACTGTATTGTGCCTAGAGCCTCTTTTTATGAATGAATGAATATTTTTTTGGGTAAAAAAAAAAGAAAAGAAAAGAAAAGAAAAGAAAAGATAGAGAGGTACTCCTCAGTCTTTCTAACAATTTTTTTTCATTAATATTTTTAATAAGACCAATGGTGATTACATTCTTTATTTTTTTTAATCTATTTTTAATTTTATTATTATCCAATAATATTCAGATTTTCTGAATATATCTGACTTTTTATATTTATTATACTTTTAGTGATTTATTTAGTTATTTATCTTTTTTATCTCTTTTATAGTGGAATTTTTTTTTTCATTTGGCTTATTATTTTGTTCGATAATTTAGTCAAAATTACAAATTTTACAATTTAATTAGAATTACAAATTTTACTTTTGATATTGAATTTATGTTTATTAATATTTAAATCGAATTCAAAAATAAACCATTAAAATAGTCAAAAAGTAATTATTATTTGATGTCTAGTACAATCCAATTTTTTAAATAGAGATTATTGCTATTATTATTTGTAGTATCAATTCGTCTTGATATCAGCTTTGATAAATTAGAATATTGTTCATAATTTTATATTTTTTATTAGCCAATAAATATTTAATTTTCTCTCAAAAAATAATATAATTAATATTAGGGGAAATTTTTTTAAAACGATGTATAAATTAAAAAAGGAAAAATTTTCTAAAATGATGGATAAAAAGAAACAAAAGGAATAATAAATTTAAATAAAATTCATTTACAAATCAAATCTACATTTTAAATTCATTTGTTCTAATAATGATAATAAATAATTATTTATTTAAATGGGCGCTTACTAATTTAGACCAAAGCCTCCATATATTGTCACCTATATATATTGTTTTACTTAAATAAAATTATATAAAATGGGATTTTGTATTATATTCGGATTAGTTGGACATTGCCTTTTTCTTTTGTTTTTTCCTCTCCGTCAGAATCAATCGGGTCATAGCTAATTTCACGCATATCGACATCTTAATAAATTAATCAGTCCAAAGAATGTGGCCGCTAAAATATTTTTTAGTATATATATATTATTATATTATTATCATAAAGTTATTTTCATATTTTTATATTTCTATTTTTAATGAAAGGAAATTTTTTTTTTTCCTTCTAATGTTTGGCATTTAAATGATTTGTTTATCATATAAAATTGACTAAACTTGTTAATAAGAATATAAAAATATAGATATTGACAAATTGATGATTCATTATTTAATTTTTTTTACAAATAGACAAATACACATTATATTCGAGTTTATACATGTATTACTTTTGTTCTCTTATATAAGGTATTTTTAAGAAAAATATTTATTTTATTTTCTAAGTTATTTTAGATAATTAATGAATAATTTTTTTTATCAATTTTATCTTTATATACCTATTAGTTATAGTTATAAAATTTCAAAGTTATTTAATATATATTCAAATACTTTTTCTAAAATAAGGGTAATTTACTTATATTAGCTAACTTATCTTCTATAATTAAAACTAATAAATAAGTTTCTTAATTCTGGTGAGAGATTAAGTCACCTTCTGGCCCTGTTGAAATGGCCTGAAACTGAAATTTTCGGTCTAGCTGTTTCCAATCAGATTATTACTGTTATGGGGGAAGCTTTTCCTGGTTTCATAAATCCTACCCTGCTGGAAAGTATCGCAATCTCAAAGGCATTGATTTTGAGCATCAGGCTCTTAACAACAACAATAGCCCAAATAAAGAGTGATGTGTGTGATGTGGTCGCTCAAGATAATATCAGATTAGCAGCTTCCTTTACTAGACGTAATTTTACTTATGTTAATAGATCTTGTAATCGGGCGGCATATATTGTTGTCAAGAAAGCCCTCAATCAGTCATCAACGTTGATTGATGACTCTTCTTTATTGGAATGGCTTAAATATCAAATGCTTGTTAATCCCCATTTGTAATGTTTCTGCTATCTAATGAATTTACCTTTGGTTAAAAACAAAAAATCATATCACCGAAACTGAAATTGATTCTAATTCTAGCCAGCCATGAGATCACGGTTCTGTAACCATAATTGAAAAAATTCCAGGTTGGAAAAAATTAGAAACATAGAATTTTGTACAAACAAATAAAAAACTGGTTGAATTGTCCTGTTTCAAACAATTTTTATTTTTAAATTTGATTCCAATTAAAACTGAAATATGAGATCTTTTGAACTCTCAATATGATTTCAATATCATCGAATTAAAAAAAAAAAAATAATTTTTAAAAAATCATTATTGCCATAACATACAGAGTATGATGGGTTGTATATAGAATATTGGTGCAAATAAATTTTAGGCTGTGTTTATTTTATGGAAGCTGTTAGGAATAGAATAGATATTATATAGGATTAATTATTATTTATTTTAGTTCAAATTTTGTATAGAGAATATTAATTCTATATAATAACAATTACACAATTTTTATGAAATACATATTTTATAAAAAATTAAAGAATTAGTGTTTTTTAGATTATGGAATATAATATTTTTATTTTTACTTTTAAAAAAATGCTGCAAAGTCCAAACTCACCACTATTAATTTTTTTTTATTTTCAGATTTCATTTTTTATTTTTTATATATATATATATATATATATATATATATATATATATATATATATATATATATATATATATATATATATATATTATTGTTTATTTTAAAACTCCCTTGATCATTTTTTGAAAAAAAAAAAAAAAGTAAATAGAACAAGAAATTAATTTAGGTAATATTTTAAATGTTAAGTCAAATAAAAATTTTATTTATTATGTATTTTAATTATTTCTTAAATGAAATATGATAAATTTTAGTATTTAATTTTAATAAATAAAAATTTTATTTATTATGTATTTTAATTATTTCTTAAATAAAATTTGATAAATTATAGTATTTAATTTTAATATTAATAATGAAATTAATTTATAAAGATATTATAGTTATTTATATAGAATAAAATAATTATTTTAGACTATAATTCAAATTATAAAATTAAAGTAATTATTTTATTTTTAATCTATTATTATATTTTCTATTCCGCGCACCAAAATAATCTTCACGTGTTTCACCATTTATTAAAACACTTAAAAGTACCATACATAGATTATTCAAATAGACTCACTAGGAAAAAAAAAAAAAAGAAGGTTGGATCTCTTCTTCAAGGATTAGTAGCAGGTGCAGACAAGGTATTCCCAATGTCGATAACAAATCGGTATTTAACATCAGCTTTAGCCAAACGCTCCACTGCTGTGTTTACATAGTCCATTGGAATAACCTCAATATCTGCTTTTATGTTGTGTTTGGCTGCAAAATCAATCATCTCTTGTGTCTCCTTCATTCCTCCGGATCCACTTCCGGCAACAAGCTTCCTTGCTGTTTAATTTTCACCATGTATCTTAATTATTAGCTCTAGCTATGAACTAAATTAATTAGAATAACATTTGCTAATTAATTAATCATGTAATTTACTATACTAATTGTCTAATTGTGCTTAATAATTACCCGACATCAAAGGAAAGACAGGTAGCTCAAGAGGCTTTTTCGGAACTCCAAGCATAACAAGCTTCCCGTTAGTCTTCAATAAACCAAGCAGTGGCAAAATAGGATGATCTGCTGAGACTGTATCTATGATTCCATCCAATGTGCCCATGGCTGCCTAAATCGTTTGAACCCTTTTATTTTTATTCAAAAGTGTGATTCATATTGAATTGGGGAGTACTGTAATTACCTGCATTTGATCTTGGTCATGACTAACCAAGAAGAAGTCAGCACCCAGATGGTTCAATGCTTCCTCTCTCTTGGCAGGTGATGTGCTAATAACTGTGACTTTAGCGCCGAAAGCTTTAGCAAATTTAACGCCCACATGACCAACTCCACCAAGCCCAACTACACCAACATGCTTCCCTGGTTCAGCTAATCCATAATATTTCAATGGACTATAAACTGTAATACCAGCACAAAGCAGAGGAGCACCAGCATCAATTGGCATATTTTCTGGGAAACGAACTATATATCGCTCATTAGCTATCATGTGATCCGAGTATCCTCCATAAGTTATCGTTCCATCATTGTCGATGGAGCCATAGGACAATATCAGTTTGGGACAATAATTTTCAAGATCATTGTTACAATTCTCGCAAGAATGGCATGCACCAACCAAGCATCCTACTCCCACTTTATCTCCAACTTTCACCTTTTTTACCTTGGTGCCAACTTCTGTTACTTCCCCTGCAATTTCATGCCTGTATAGTATATCCGTAATATAAGTAAATTCATAACTACATGCAAGAAATAAAATTGAATCCAAGAAACTTGTAATCAAAGCTCCAATTAACAGTGTGTGACACATAATCGCAATGAACTGGTCAATTAGATTAATCATTTTTCAATTTAAATGGGTGAGGCTCAGTAAAATTAAAAGTATAGACCGAAACTAACCCAGGAACAAGAGGGTACATAGAGTAGCCCCAATCATTCTTGAGGCTGTGAAGGTCAGTATGGCAAATCCCACAATATAACACCTTCAACCTAACATCCTCCTCACCAGTAGCTCTGCACATAACAATATAAATATACATATAGCATCATTATTAATCCTAAACAACAACATATATAATATCAAGAGACAGCCATGATCTGACTATTAAATATAATATATACTCTAACCTTCTAGAGAAAATAAAGGGAGAAAGATGGCCAGATTGGTCTCTTGCTGCCCACCCAAAAGCTTTCACAGGATGTTCTTCCTCTGGTACGTTCGCCATTAGAGAGACAAGAGAGAGGTCAGAAAAGTTGTCAATGGAAAGTTTAGTGGAGTAGACATGAGATTGCATGTATATATACATATATTTCTTAAAAAAATAATTTTAGAGGGAAAGAGCGCATTGCAAATATATTATTATTAAAAGATAAAAGATAATATTATTTTTTTAAGGGAATAATTAAAAGACATGAGAATGCATATGTATGTAATTAAACAAGATTTAATTAATGGGTAATTATTGAGTTAAAATAATGTCCCACATGTATATTTATTTATTACATATAATATGATTTTTTTTAATTAACGATGTTGTTAACTAATTCAATTTTCTTAGTATAATATTGTTAGTTTAGTACAATCTTACAAAAAAATAAATATTAAAAAAAAAGCATGTGATGTTTATTGATTTCTGTCACATTCGCATCTTATCTCATGTCATATATATTAAACTTGAGTGTTTTCTATAATTATTTTATTTTTAAATAAAGTAATATATTTTATTTGTGAGAAAAATAATTTTTTATAAAAAATTATAATTTTATTTATATTTTTTATAAATTAAATTATTTTTTTGTAATTCTTTTTAATTGCAAAAAAAAAATAATTTTACGAAAATATAACTTATTAATAATTCTATAATATTACGAAAAAATAACTTTTTTTTTATGAAAATTCACAATCTTTTTATATAAGACTATTTTTTTTTTTGTAAATTTTATAGTTATATAAATTTTATAGTAAATTAGACTATTTTTTATAAAGTTTATACGTATATAAATTTAAAATATTACTTTAATCATTTTAGCATTTCTCATTTGTAATTAATATAATATCATGTTAATTTAATTGTAATACTTTAAATACTTTAATTATATTTATTATTTATCATTATCTTATTAGTCATAAAAAATCAAAATTTTATATATACTATATTTGAAAACAAAAAAACTTAAAAATTTATCTATATGATGTATTTTATAAAAAAATTGCAATTTTTTAAAAGAATATATTTTTTTCATAACTATAAAATTATGTTTTCTTGTAATATTGTTGTTTTGTATAAAATAAATCATGTTTTTATAAAATCAAATTTTTTTTGCAATTAAATAAAATTTAAAAAAAAATCTAATTTACTAAAAAGTATAAATAAAATTATGATTTTTAGTAAAAAAAAAAACTATTTTTCACAAATAAAGTAGGTTACTTTATTTAAAAATAAATTAACCATAGAAAACTTATTTTAGAATTTTTAATACACATTACAAGTTAACTACATTTAATTTTTCTTAAAGTATCAATTTTAATCTTTAATTTAAAAAAAAATATTTAATTTTTTTCACCTGCAATTATTTATTTTTTTCAAATAAGAAAGATAAAGATTAAATTTCTATGGCATACATGATCGTAATCCTAAAGTTTGTGAATATATTTTATGATCATATAAAATTTTAAAAATGTTAATTTTTAAATGATAAAAAATAACAAATTCATTTTACTTGTTTTATCAATAACTAAATTTTTTAAAATAATTTATGGAATATATATATATATTCATGCTGAATTTTTTATTTTATCTTTATGATAAATTTATATTTTCATATTATAAAACAATTAAGTATATTATTATATGGAAATACATACTCTTTTTCTTAAGTATCGTTTGGTATACTTCTTACAAAGTATACTTTTCGAGAGTAGCTTTCCCAAAAAGTTATTTTCTAAAAAGTAAATTTCTGGAAAATAATTGTATATTTGGCTTACATGTAATTTTTTGAAAAATAGATTTTTTTGTTTGACTTAATAATTAAAAAGACAATAATATCTTACATTGTTTATTTAATTCTATTTAATAGACGGTAGATATGTTAATTTATATCTATTTTAACTAAGAAAGTCTAACTTCGTTAGAAGGAAGTGTATCGATGTGTTGAAATTTTACTCTCATATTGCTATATTTTACCCTAAATTTAGAGATTTTTGGTGCGAATTTGTAATTAAATCCTCAAAAATTTCATTTATTTGACTAATGGATGATTTTGATGCGTTCTCATAGATTTCTCAGGTTTTGGAGCTTTATTGAAGTGGAAGGAGAGTGAAAAGCAATAGAAGTAAGGTCCAAGTTAGTCTCTTTACTTAAAGCTATTAATTCAAAATGCATAAGGGATAAGCTTAGAAACACTCAAGGTCTGTGTAGACACTGTACAAATTTTGAAAAAAGAAAATTAAAAAGCGCTGATGTAGATAAAATGGAACAATAGGGGAAGACAATTAGGGAACACAACAAAATCAATTTAAAAAGAAAGAGGAGAAAGGTAAGGAATGGGGCGTGAAGGGAAAAAAAAAAAAAAAAAAAAACAGATGAGAAAGATAGTTTTTTTTGATAGTTGAAGTGAGATGAGCTGGGTTTTTAAAAGAAGAGAGGCAGCTGTTGAAGGAGACTTTCCACATTAGTTTGAGAGCCATCACATTGCAATTTCAACCTTCAATTTCTAGATTTCATTTTGACTCTCTATTAATTTCATTTATTCTTTAATTTGATTCAAACATGTTTTGTTATTTGATTCATTGAATTTTTTCTTTCATTCTTTCAATTATGAGTAGTTAAGTTATTTTTTGATAGAATTGTTGAAAATTGTTGAATGTAAGCTTTTGAATCAAGGTAGAGATTGTTAGAATTATGACTCACAATCCTAATAGGACTTAGAAGAAAACTTTTTTCAATTTTGTATGTGAAAAATATTACTTCAATGGAGTGGAAGAGCATTTTCGGGCTTTTTACCATTTTATAGCTTTTTTGTAAAATATTTACTATTTTAGTTGTTTTTTGAAAATATTTCTAATTTTATTAAGAGTTTTTAAAAACTAATTCTAATTTTTGATTTTTTTTTATTTTATGCTGAGCTGGCCGGACAAATCTATCCACTGGTTAATCCAGCGAACTGAAGCTATTTGCCAATAAAAATAGCAGACAACATTCTTATATTTTTTTTCCTTTTTTTTTTTTGCCAAATTATTTTTGTTTACTTTGTTTTCTTTTTTTCTTTCAACCAACAACACCTGTATTTTGGTTTTTTTTTTATTTTTTATGTTATTTACTGTAAATAAATTTGGCTATATATATATATATATATATATATATATATATATATATATATATATATATATATATATATATATATATATATATATATATATATATATCATAAATAATATTATTATATTTATTATGAATAATATATAATTTTTATTATTAATTATGAAAAATTATATAGAAATATGGGAAAGATAAAAATCAATTAGAATTAATATTCCAAATTGTATTTTAGAATTATCATTCCAATATATGATAATTATTTTTAATTAGTATTATATTTAATAATTATATGTGATAATGATAATTTAATTTTATTATTATTGTGTTTTAATTATTTAAAATATTTTATGATTTTACGTAAAATTTAAACATGTTAAATTATTATATATTACGAAAATGCTAAGAGTGACTCCCTTTTAACTTTTTATTTTAATTTTTAACTTTTAAATGGACTTATTTTTATATTTATTATTTTTATATTAATTTTTAAATGGATTTCGAGAGTTATTATTTCTAAAACTAGAAATATATAATTATTCGATTTAGTTAATAATTTTCTTTAACTGAACAAACCAAAATTAAATATTAATCGAACTGAATTAACTAAAATAATCATAAAATCAAATAATTAGAATTGAAATATTAAATTCCAGTTGATTACACTGTATTTTTTCAGTTGAAAAGAATTAATAAATATCTCTCACTTCAAATATAAATATATTATGAGTATATTTACCATTTATAACATTTAAATTTTCTAATTTATTTATATAACAAAATAAAAAAAGTAAATCATGGTATGAAATAATAACATATAATATTAAAAACAAATATTACCCTAATATTTCATAAATTTAAATATACAAACTAATTGTGAATCAATTAAATTATAAATTTATAAAAAATATAAATATAAATATAAAAATTAATTGGCACATTGAAATTTCTAGTTTGTTTATCAAAAAATAAGTAAATTAATTTGATTCGATTAATTTGGTAAATTAAACTTCTTAATTGCACAAAAATCAAAAACTAAAATTTTTTACATTTTTAATTGAGTTGAATCAATCATTTTATTCAACCGAACTAATTTAACTGAATTATATTGATTTTATTCTATTAACCATTTTTTACTAATTAATGCTTATCTCTAGCTGTAAATATTTTGTTATGAAATGTAATTTTTTTTCTTAATTATCTATGGTATTAAAACAAATCATCTTAAAATTAATATCATAATATAGTAGATAATTACTATAGTTATTTTTATACTATGTAAATATTATGAAAATAATAACTACTATAGATATTTTTATATTATGTAAATATTATGAAAAATACAATTAATATTATATACTGTATATTTAATGACTATCTTTCTTAATTTAAAATAATATAAAATATTAGATATAGCAGTGAAGTATGTGTTTCACTCGCTTGTTTTAATACTAAATACAATGTATATATTCCAAATAAAATAAAATAATTTAAAAAAAAGTATAAATCACATATTTTAATTTAAGAAAAATACAATTTGAAATAATAATTCTAATTAATTTTTATCTTTGTCATATTTTTATTTAATTTTTCATAATTAATAATAAAAATAATTAATATTTTATACTTCATTTAATTATATTATATACGTCAATTATTTATTATATAAAATATAATATCCCTCCTAAAATTTTAATATTAGTTATTTAATTAATTATCTTAAATATAACATATTAATTATTAGTTTATTTTACGTAATTATTTTATTATTTAACTAATTATATAACATATTAATTATTAATTTATTTTTACATTATTATTCTATTAATATCTAATTTTTTATATTATTTATATTCATTTACAATAAATAACATAAAAAATTATAAAAAAGTAAAAAAAATACATGTTGTCTGTTGGCAAAATTAGCGGACAACAGCAGTTCGCTAGTTCTATTGACTCAACCCAGTAAAAAAAAAAAACTAAAATTAGAATTAGTTTTTAAAAATACCTAAAATTAGAAATATTTAAAAAAAATCTAAAATGGTAAATATTTTAGAAAAAATTCCTAAAATGGTAAAAAGCCTATTATTTCCTTTGTGGAGTAAAATTTTTATTTTAATGTTATTCCTATTTGAATAAGAATCCTTATTAAATTGGGATTGATAGTAGGTAATATTATAAATAAGAGTATTATATAAGAATTTCTTTGGCTTTTGCCCAAAGTTTAAGGATGTTAGGTATTTTGCCAAAAAGTTGAGTTGGAACTTTTATCCATTGATTGAATGTGACACAAAGTACATGGGTAGAGTGGCTTTGTGATGGTGATGATATTGTGAGAGGGTTTGCAATTTTTTCCAAGCAAAAATTGTAATATATTGACTTGAAAATTTAGTGGATTATTCGTTCGAGTGACTGTGAATGTAAGTCTAGTGAGAGACTGAATCATGTAAAATTCATTTGTTTTGCTTTTTCTCTTTTCTTAACGTTGTCATTACAACTTTGTTTTCCCTAATAAGTAGCATCAGAGTGGTTGGTTCTTCCTATGGTGTTTAAGAGTTATTTTTGGAAAAGAGAAAATATTGAAGATTGAGAAGATGATGAAGGGTGAAGACACATCAATTAGGTATCACGTGTTAGTAAGGAGGAGTATCGCTATTTGAAATTGGAAGAAGACTTAAAGAGTTCAAAGAAGATGCAAGATACAAAAGAAGATGAAGGGCAATCTAAAAATTGATGATGTGATTCCTCAATTGATGTATTAGGATGATGATTTGCACCTATATGAGAAGTTTTTATTGAGGTAGGAACTCCAATATGAAAATTTGATAATTGAAGGTTCTGAAGATTGCAAGACTGAGAGATTTTAAAGTAAGGTGAAGATTGTTGGAATTGTTGAAGATTGTTAAATGTGAGATTTTGAGTCAAGGTGGAGATTGTTAGAATTATGACTCAAAATTCTAATGGTATTTGGAAGAAGACCTTTTCCTATTTTTTATGTAAGAAATATTCCTTCAATGGAGTGGAGGATTATTTTCTTTATAGAGTAAAATTCTTATTTTAATGTTATTCTTATTTTGATGAGGATCCTTATTAAGTTGGGAATTCTTATTTTAATGTTATTCCTATTTTGATAAGAATCCTTATTAAGTTGGGATTGCTAGTGGACAACATTATAAAAGGAGTATTATAGGAAATGTGCTTTGGCTTTTACCCTCAAGGTTCAAGGATGTGAAACATTTTGCCAAAAAGCTGAGTTGAGATTTTTACCCATTGATTGAGTGTGACACAAAGTGCATGAGTACAGTGCATTTATGATAGGTGATGATATTGTGAGAGGATTTACAATTTTTTCTATGCAAAAATTGTAATATATTGATTTGATGATTTAGTGAATTATCCTTTTAAGGGACTGTGGATTAGGTCTAGTGAGAAACTGAACCATGTAAAATTTATTTGCATTGTTTTTTTACTTTTGTTATCACTGTGCTTAGAACTTTGTTTTCCCTAAAATTTTTTCTAGGGTTTAAATGGATTTTGGTTGATTCTTGTGGATTTTCATATATACTTTGTTAATTGTTCATCTATAATGGAATTGAATTATCTTCTTTGTGCTTAATGTGTGTAATTGATTGGCCATATTTTACACAATTTATGATGTTTATGATGGAGCAAAAGTGGAAGTATAACATTAGTTCATCGGGAAGACAAACTTAGGAATTATACTTTATAGACATATGGGTACGCCTAGGTGGTGTTTATGTTAGTTTTTCATAGAACTTAATGAATCCAACCTAATTACTTGCAACCACAATAGTAGCTGTAAGTTTAGAATTAGATATTAACAATTTATCTTAAAAGAAGATCTTGTTTAATGGGGAGGGAAACTCACCTTTAATTCCATTTAAATTGAATGTTGACATAAGTATATATGAGCCACTTGTATGAAAATCAATTGAAATCTAAACCCTAGGTTGTTTGCCATTGAGTTAAGTTCTAGAGAATTTGTTTATTCCAATTTCCTTAGTTTAATTACTTTGTTAATTTTGTTTATTTAATTGAAATTTTCTTGTTCATCATAATTATCAATTGATTAAATATTAGAAAAATTATAAATTTGGTAATCAAAACCATTTCTCTGAGGGAACGACAACCCTTATTATTCATTAAAACTAGTTGCTACAATTGACCTGTACACTAGCGGTGCAAAAGAGCAAACATATACTTCTCTCAAATGCAAGAAATAGACATTTTACTTTCCAGAAATTTTTTTAAATAATGACTAACAGACAAGCCAAAATTTTTCACTTCTCATAAAGCTATATTTTTTAATTTACTTACCCTATACCAAATACCTTACTTTTCAAAATGATTTTATTATTTATTGAGTTAAATATATTATTTTTATGATAAATATTTTTTAATTTTACAAATATAAAAAGCTAAATTCATAACCGAAAAGATGTAAAAGACAAAGTTTTTACTTTATCTATAAATTTGCTTCATTTTATCAACAAAGTAAATTATTATTTAAATTGGAATCATTAATTTTATTTTTAAAATTATTATAAGAGTTTTTATTATGTAAGGATTTATTTTATTTTTCCATTAATTTTCATTATTTTGAAAAATTTACTAATATAAATAGATAAAAATAAATTATAAATTGAAATAAATGCTCCTATGTAGGGTTAGGGCATCTCCAGTGTTATTCACTTTAAAGAGTATTAGAGTTGGTAATGAGTAAAGAAAATTGTGTTTTGTTGATTAATGAAAATAATGTGTATAGCCCCTATTAATACAAGAATTCTATGTATCAGACATCGAAACAAATATACATGGAAACAAGAATAAACATATATAGGGGAACAAATAAACATATATATGGAAATAGGGATTACTTGAATTGTAAAAATCTTTGACTTTAAGGTGTCATTCTTATCAACCCCCCTTCAAACCCATGCGTATTGTCTACTTGCAATGCTTGATGCAACAAAAGAAAATGAGACAATGGTAGGAGTTTGGTAAATAGATCTGCAATTTGATCCTTGGTAGATAAAAATTGAACATCAAGAAAACCATGTGCAACTTGCTCTCTAACAAAATGATAGTCAAGTTTAATATGCTTTGTACGAGCATGAAAGACTGGATTATATGTCAAATAAATGGCACCCACATTATCACACTATAAAGTAGCTTGGGTAAGAGGAAAACCAAGTTCTTGCAAAAGAGATTTTAACCATATAAGTTATAAAGTGCCATTTGCAATAGCTTTGTACTCACTCTCAATTGAGGAGTGAGCTATGGTGGGTTGTTTCTTAGAAGGCCAAGAGATGAGAGATTTGCCATGAAAAATACCATATCCATTTGTTGAGCAACGATCATCAAGGTCGCCAGCCCAGTCACTATCCGTGTAATATTAAATAGTAAATTCTGATTGATTAGAGTAAAATAAGCTAAGATTCAATGTACCTTTAAGATAGTGCAACAATCTCTTCAAGGGTTTCTAATGAATGTCTAATGGGGAGTGCATAAATTGGCACAATTTGTTGACACTATAAGCTATATCCGATCTCGTGATAGTAGCATATTGAAGAGCTCTAACAATTTTGTGATATTCCTCATCATTTGGTAATGGATTCAATTTGTATTTGGGCAATGGCACTGCTGTCATTGGTGTGGCGTTTGGCTTAGAGTCCAGCATGCCATGTCTATCAAGTAAATCATTGATGCATTTTTGTTGAATAAGCTGTGTACCATCTGACCGAACATGAACTTTAATATAATGCCCAAAAAATAGTGAAGAGTGCCCATATCTCTGATTGGAAAAGTATTTTGTAGCTACAAAATAATATTAGAAACAAGCTGGGAACTAGACCTAGTAATTATTATATCATCAACATAGACTAATATAAAAATTACTGCATCTTCATGGCGAAGAATGAACAAAGAGGCATCAGATTTTGAAGCAGTAAAACCCATGGACGGAAGAACCTTAGTGAGCCATGAAAACCATGCCCTTAGAGCTTGTTTAAGACAAAAAAAAAAAAAAAATGACCTGTTCAACTTGCAAACATAATATGGGTGAGTTGAACTAACAAAACCTCTCGGTTGAGACATATATATATCTTCCTCAAGGTGCCCATGAAGAAAGGCATTAGATACATCGAATTGCTGCAATGGCTAATTCTTCACGGTTGCAATAGCAAGAATTAAACAAATACTAGTGGCTTTAATGACTAGGCTAAAGGTCTCTTTATAATCTACTATAGAAAGCTTAGTGAAACCCTACTTGTACAATATGGGCTTTGTATCTGTCAATCGAACTATCTTGCTTCCTTTTAATTTGATATATCTATTTGTTATCAACCACATTTACACCAGGTGGTCTAAGAACGAAAGTCCAAGTAGAATTGTCAAGAAGTGCCTTCATTTCTTTTGACATTGCCTGTTGCCATTCATTATACTTAATAGCTTGATTAAATGTATGTGGTTCATGTCCTTTAAAATTATAATTTGGTTTCTCTTTCAACACAACTAAGGCTTGCTTTCTATGAAGATGTTTTGTTTTATCAATAGTGGTTGGTCTCATAGACATGTGATGAGTTCTAACAGGTATGGGTGGAGCTAGCTTTTATGGGGGCTATTTTGGCAGAACATATTGAGTTAAATCTACTACCAAATGTAAGCCTAGACTAGAGGATTGAAGTGAAGTAGGGTGTACTGGTATGGTAGAGCGATGTAAAATTGTGGGTGAGGAATGGGTGTGATCTGTTTGAGGTTTAGCTAATGACGAGGTTTGGTGTTGTAGGCTGTTGGTGTGTGGTTTCGTATGTGGAGAGTGTGCTAGAGTTATGGTTTTTTGTGCGGAAGTAGGTGTGCTTGGGGGTTGGTCAGAAAAAAAATGTTGATTAGTGTTAGGTGCATTGAAATTATGAGAAGCAGAACTAATACCTGTTGTCACAGAGGGAGTAGGAGGCCACTATATTGTGAGCCATCATCTTAAGAAATTAACACTGGATGATGGAGCTAGTAGTTTTTGCTCTTTAAAAGGAAAAATATTTTGATCAAAAACTACATGTTTAGAAATATAAATCTTATCATGCTCAATATCAAAACAATTATATCCTGCATGATCAGAAGCCAAGCTAAGATAGACACATTGTTTACTACGATATGAAAATTTATGATTATTATATGGTTGCAGGTAAGGATAAATAGCACACCCTAAAATTTTGGTTTCATTATATTTGGGAACATGATGAAATAATTTTTCAAATGGTGATTCATTTCCTAAAACCAAAGTTGGAAGAGAATTGATGGATGACACAACACTAGAAAAGGAAAAGGACCAAAAACAAAAAGGAATATGAGTATGAGCCATTAAAGTTAATCTTGCATCAACAATATGATGTATCTTCCTTTTGGAAAGACCATTTTGTTAATGGGAATATGGACAAGAGATGCGATGAACAATTCCATTTTGTTTAAAATTTTTGTGTAACTTTTGATATTCTCCACCCCAGTTAGATTGAAAAGCTTTAATAAAGGAATTAAATTGACATTTTATCAAAGATTCATATTGAATAAATGTATTGAAAACATCACTTTTATTTTTCAAGCAATATATCCAAGTAAATCTTGTAAAATCATCCATAAAAAAAAAATAACGATAATCATGATAAGAAATAATTGGGGCAGGCCCCCATATAGTATAGTGAATTTTTGAACAGAAACCAATGATTTGATAATTTTTGGAACATAAAGAACATCATTTAATCAAAAAGTTTGTTAGAGAATAATGAAGGGTAATAAGCCATACTAGTGTTTGCAATCGAAACTCCTTGACCATTGCCAACTGTAACTCGATCCAATCTAGTGTACAGTGTTAATGTGAAGAGAGCATTGTGATCTACTATCATATAATATGTTGCTGCTATATTAGGATTCCATGCTGCATAATTTGGTACCATGGGAGTCATGGGCTATTGTGTTGATATTGGTGCATAGGCATGGAAAATGATTGAGTTGGCACCAAAGGACCTCCCATTGCAATATTGGCTTATAGTGCTGAGAATTGATTTTGAGGTGCATAACGATGATGACAGTGATTTGCAATATGGTTCTTATGCCTACAAATTTGACAAGCCACATAAGGGCAGCGATTACCACTAACTGGATGATATCCCTTAGAAAAAGAAGGTTGAATGTTACTAATAAAGTGGTCAGCTTGGGTATTTGATGTGAGCACAGGTCTATAATTTTGTGTGGCTACATGAGTTGTAGGCATTTCTTGCATACTTTTGATTAAGATTTCATGCGCCAAAAGTTGTCCATGAGGTTCTTGAAAAGAAATGGGCTCCGGGCGTTGGTTGAGAGTAGTGACGAGACCATGAAATTTAGTCCTAGTATTATGGTATATGATAGCATTAAACTTTACATTAGAAAGAGCTCTAACCAATGTAGCTAATTCATCAGCTAGACTTTTTGCCTTATGAAGATATTGTAAAACAGACATATCATTGCATTTTAATTATTGTAGTTCAATGTGCATTTGTAACTGTCGATTATGAGATATAGAACCAAACACACTGTCTAGTGCGTGCCAAGCAGAATAGGCTGTGGACATGCCAATTACATAAGGGAAAACCTCCTCAGATAAAGAAGAAAGTATCCAAGATAATAATAATTGATCCTTTGAGACCATTCCATATAAGCTGGGCTTGGTATTGTGGTATCTGGGTCAGTTTGGGAAGCAAACATTCCATAAAGCCCGTCTTGGAAACTACTTGTACAAAACCAATTGGTTTATACCATTGTATCAGAGCCCCTTCATTGATATTTTTTTTCTTCCCGTTGTTTGCTGTCTTCTTCATTTTTTTTACTCTTTCTCTTCAATTCCATGGCTGGGCAAATTGTACCAACAACCAATCAACCATTCACCATCACCATACCAACTACAAATCATGAATTTCTATCAAACTAAGTAGCCAAAAATATTTCACCTGGAAAACTCAATTCTTACCTCTTCTTAATTATCATAAACTAAATGGGTTCATCGATGATACTCAACCAACACCACCACTCATGATTGCTTCCCAAACTAACCAAACCCAACTTATATGGAATGGTTTCAAAATGATCAATTATTATTATCCTGGATACTTTCTTCTCTATCTGAGGAGGTTTGCCCTTATGTAATTAGCATGTCCACAGAGTAATGTGCATTAAAAGCTCTAGATTTAAGGTATTGTTTAGTATGAGATGAGCTTAGAAAGTACTCTGATAGAGTAGAAAATTTTGGATTATTTGATAACCATTATTGAAAAAAGTTTTGGGAAGTAAGATGTCTGAGTTGGAGAGAAATACAAGCCTTAGGGAAAGTTAAGGAAGTTAGATTTCTTTAGTCGAGATAAATGTAGTTGACATATCTATCTTCCCTTAAATTAAGGTAGGTATATGGGTTTAGGTGTTATTATCTTTTACATTATTAAATTTAAATAAAAAAAACTCTACTTCCCATGAAATTATTTGCACACATAATTATTTGCACTTTTTGGGAAATAACTTATTGAGAAGTCTACTTTTTGAGAAGTATAAGACTTTCCAAAAAATATACTTCTCAAGAAGTAGACCATATGATATCAAATAATACATGAATAATGAGAATGTAAAAAAAAATTTTTTTTGGAGGAGTGAGAATAATCTTGTTTGTCATGTTTGCTTTGCATACAATTTCATTCATTAGTCAATCTATCAAATTATTATTGTATTATTACAAATATTCATTTATTGACCAATCAGGATTTTTTAATAATTAGGTTTGAAATGGATTTAGTTCATATAATATATCATATTAAATACTTCTCTCTGCCCTCAAATAGAGGGATGTTTGATAACTCAACTTATCATTTAAAATCAAAATTTCAAGCACTTAATAGTTCTAAAATGGTTTAATAATATAACAGAAGCTCAACTTAAAAATTTTAATTAAATAAAAAAAATCAATTAATATGTTAAGTTAAAATAATTAACTTAAAATTTCTACTTAAAATCTAACTCATTGTTTTCTTTTTATTTTAATTTCTTTTCGTGCAATGATTTTCATTGCACTTATTACATAATTAAATCATCACTAATAAATCAAAACCTTTTTATTTGACTTTTTATACCCTTAATATATAATTATTATATATTTTTATGATTTTCTTATATGTTTATTGGTAACTCTACATTCTTAAAGTTATTTTATGTGTTTAAACTTAAATTTTAGCTTGATTCTCAAGAATGCAATAATATTATTACTCATTTTGAGACATAAATAGTTTTACAATTTATAAATAAATTATAACATATTTTAAATATTTTTATTTTATTTTTGCAGATCAAAATGATATCACAATGATGTAATAAAATAAATGATGCAGGCGATGATGTCATAAAAATAATGATGCAAGCAAAGATTCAAATTTTCAATCCATGAGAAATAAATTCAATGATTGGTGGCCAAAATTCAATGGTTGGTGGTCAACCTAACCATTTTTGAATATGGATGAAGGAATTCAATGGTTGGTGGCCAACCTAACCATCAATGTTGAATTTTTGATATAAGAATTTTAATGGAACTTGAATTCTTCTGCTAAACATGCCTATAAATACCATGCTTGGTAAAGGAAAATAACATCAAGAAAATCCATCAAAAAAATATTTAGAGAAAAAATAGATTAGTTTTCTTCTTTTATTGTTATTTTGATCAAGAGGAGGAATTTTTGGAGCTCGAGTTCATCAAAGATTGTATCTCAAAACAAGTTCTTCCTAAACTTTATTCTTGAATTTAATTATAAATTATTATTATGTTTATTGTTAATTTAATTATTTCTTCCTTCTTAATTATGAGTAGGTAAGTTCATTTTTCAGGATTTAGATGTAATATTTTGATTTGCATATAATTATTTATATTTAATTGATTGGATTTGATTGTTAGAATTAGTCTTTTATCTTAGAACTTAATACTTGTAATTAACTGGCCATTAATTGCATGATTTAAAATATTGTGTAAAGTAGCGAGAGTGGAAATACAATATTAGTTTATTAGGATAATTGACCTAGGGAATGTATTCCTTAGATATAAGAATACTCCTTTGTGATTTTTTAAAAAGATTTCCATAAAACTTAATGGGTTTGTGTTAATTTCTTATGATCACGAGAGTAGACGTACGATTAATATGAACACACATGTTGTATCTTGAGAGAGAACATCATATAATTTAGGGAAATCTAATAATTAATTCCAGCAAAAATAATCTATCTAAAGATTATAAATAAATCATATGTAATCAATTGATGAATTCTAACTCCTAGGCCTTTAATCTTATTTCATATTTATCATCATTTATTTACTTGAATTTTACTTTAGCTTAAAATATAAAATCTCATAATTGATTTTCTAAATAATAGAGTAATCTTAAAATTGGTACTTGACAAACCCTTCCTCTTGGGAATGATACTCACTCATCACTTTATTACTTGTAAATGATCTGTATACTTGCAGAAATCGTGCAACAAGTTTTTGGCACTATTACCAGGGAAGACGACTTTTGACAATATCAATACAATTGATATACTCTATTACTTTAGATTTTGTTTTTCTTTTCTATTTTTTTATTTTGCAGGAATTAAAAAAAAAAAAAGGATGGTTTTCCACAACTAGTAATGGTGTGATGGAGGAATAATGCAAAATAGAGCAACAAGCATGTATGGTGAGGATGATTTTAGTAAGTTAAATACTAAAATCGATACATTGATTAACTTAATTGATAAACTTGATGCTAATAATTTACTTAATTCATGTTTGAGTTGTGATCTATGTGGAGGTAATCACTTGAATTTTAAATGCCAATATACAGAGCAGGTACAATTTTTCCCAAATTATAATAAGCATGAGAATTATCCATATTCTAACATAAACAACTCATGATAGAGTGACTATTTGAGCTTTTCATGGGAAAACCAATACGATCAAGGTAACAATTCATGGTATCCTTATCAATATGATTTTCAAGATCATGCACCATTTAAAGAGTACAAATCATCTTATGAAATAGCATTAGAAAAAGTCATGAATGCTACTTACGAAAGATGTGAAAAAATGGAAGATAGGATGAATCAATGGACTAGCCACAATACAAATTTTAATATACAAATGGAACAATTTGCTAGTCCATTAGATACTCAAGGCCATGGCAACCTAACAAGCCAAATTGAAGAACATTCTAGAGATCGATGTTTGCTAATTTCTTTGAGTGATGATGAGGAAGAGATGATTGATCAAGGAGATACTTCAAGCAAGCAAGAAAAAAGGAAGAAGTTGAGCCCAATTTGCCCAAGAAATATTCTTCTCTTATGGATAATATCTACGGCGTGGTTGAAATTGATGGGAAAATTGAAGAAGTATTTGAACAAGAGCACTCAAAAGAAATTTTTTAGTTTGTTTGGTGAATACAACACCATATATGTCAGACCATAAAGAATATCAATTTGATGACTTGGAAGAAAAGAAGAAGCATTCACCACCATCAACTGAGCACTCACCAACTCTTGATTCAACGCCACTACCTTCCTATCTCAAATTTTTGAGAAAATTTAGGGCAACAAAAAGAGTTTGTTAGAAAACTTTTGGAAATTATGAGCCTAATTGTAAAATATTAAATAATTTTCATCTTAACCTTTTAATCAAGCTGGCTTGACTCATTAAAATTGGCAAAAGTCTATCTTTCCATGATTATCGGGATAATATACTTTATGTATTATCCTCCATGATGAAGATCTAGCTATAGTCAAGCTAAAGACTATAAATTAAGCGCGTTTGGGAGGCAACCCAAATTTCTAATTTTTTTACTTCTTTTAAATTTCTTTTGTTCTTTTGTTTGTTTCATTCTATTTTAATTTTGCTTTAGTATTGTTTGTGAGTTATTAAATAGCTTATTAGGAGGAGACCCAAGTTTTCACTTTATTAGGTTTCTTTTATTTCTGTTTAGTTGTTTCATTGTAAATTTTCTCTTTCATTTTCTTAACTAAGTTAATTAGATATGGAAGTATCTCTTACAACACTAAAAAACAGGTTTCCAACTCTTCCCCAAGATGTGCTTAGGAAAATTGATGAACGTAGACTGGAAGAATGAAGGCATTTAAGCATCTGAATCTTCCTGAGGATATTTGCTGGATCATAAAAGCCAAAGTATGATTGGCAGGTGAGCTTGATGACTCATGTATTAAATGTTTGCTAGGTACGGGGAGAAGTTCTTACTCAAAGAAGAGGAAAGTTAAGAGAATGGGAGTCTGCTACAAGTGTGCAAGATGGTACTGCAACATACACTGTAGAAACATTGGATTTGCATCTGTAAATTGAGAAGACAAAATTAAATTCATAAAGGATGAACTGAGTAATGAATCTTTGGATAATATCCTATAGACTCTTAAGATGCATCCTTGTGGACAAGTTCAACGTACTCTTTTAGATTTATGGGACTTATTCAAAGAAGAGAAGCAGCGTTACAGTCTAGGAATCTGGCGATAACAGACCCTGTTTGCCAGTTAATAAAAAAACTGGATGGAAAGCCTATCCTCGACTCATAGAAGGCATGTAAGCTGTTACTGGACGTAAAACCAGAGGAAGATGTGAGCCAAAATCACAACTACTGTTTATAATAAGGTGTATCACTAACCTTTTTTGTTTTTCAATGCATTATTTTTTTTTATATCTTGCAGTACTTTTTGACTTTTTAGCACCTAAATTTTATTTTCCTGCGGTTTTTTTTACTATCGATAACTTTTTAGTTTTTCAATGTCTACTTTTAGCTTTTGAATATTTTCTTTTTGACTTTTGTACACCTGTTGTAGATTTTTCTACTTTCGTTAGCTTTTTAGTTTTTCAATGTCTGTTTCGTTTTAGTTTTTCAAATAGTTCTTTTGACATTTGTACACACATTATTGATTATTTTTATTTTTATTATCATTTTTGTTTTTACACTTTTTCTGTCAATAATTATTTTATCCCATTGAACTGTTCTTTTACTCTTCTAGTTTCTTTATATGCACATTCATTATTGTCAATATACACACAATCCTTTCGAGAGATTTGTGAGAGAAAATGGCAGAATCCTCAACACACAAATTCAAAACTATTTGTGTCTTTTGTAGTCCAAACTCTGACAAGAAAAGAGAGTGCTTGATAGCAGCTAATGAACTTGGTAGGATTTTAGCTGAATGAAAAATTGATTTGGTGTTTGAGGGAGGTAGTTTAGGGTTAAGGGGTTGTGTCGTAAGTTTACATATATTAGAGGTAGCAAAATCTTAGGAATAGTTCTAAAGGCTTTGGCTCAAAATAAATATATCACTGGTGAAACTATAGGTAATGAGTTACAAGTTATGAGCATGTATGAACAAATGGCATATATGAATCTCAATTCTGATGCTTTTATCGCATTACCTGGTGGTTTAGATATATTTGAAGATTTCTTCACCATTGCATCTTGAACCCAATTAATTGTTCTTCAAAAACCATTGGGATTACTTAATGTTGATGGTTTTTATAATGGTTTATTATCTTTTCTCGATCATGCTATGGAACAGGGTTTTATGACACCAGCGAGTCGATTCATCCTAGTCTCTGCTTCAACTATTGATCAATTGATTGATCAACTGTAAAATTTTAAATCCGAACTTGATCCATTGATGATGCAGGTAGTTTGGCATCCCAAAGCCAATAGCAGTAAGAAGCGAGGACTAGATATGAATCTTCAGTTGTAACTTCCATAACTCTTGTAGTTTTTTTTATCACATTTTTTTGTATGTGTATTTTCTATTGCACATAATCAAGCGAAGTTTTAGGTTTGATTCACTAAATGTAAGATGGTTGAGTAAAGAGTTACTTTTGTACTCTTGATACGCATCTTAAATTTATGTGATTTTCCTTTTCAAAAAAAAAACTAACTAGCTAGCTAACTAACTAACTAACTAAAGAGTTGTTTATACAAGATGGCAGAATAAAGAGTACTTTTTGTGCTCTTGATACACATCTGTATTTTTTTTTCTTTTTTTTCTTTCTTTTTCTAGTTTCCAAAATAAAAAATTAAAAAAAATAAATACAAAAAAAAAAAATTGATCTTTTCTTTTTGTGTGATTAATTTTTCATGCTTGCTTTTAGTGTTGTTTCATGATGTTTTATAGGAAACAAGGAAGTGGAAAACATATTCTGCTTACAATTTGGAATTCACTTTTTTACAACAGGGAGTATTTTCTTTCTTTTGGTTTGTTTCTTTGATATTGAGGACAATGTCAATTGCAAGTTTGAGGGAGGTTTAGTTTGTTTTTTATTTTCAGTCATTTCTTTTGCATTTTGATGAGTAAATTTAAAATTTTTACTCTTTTATTAATAAAATATGCTTGTGTTAAATAGTTTGATGAAGGCCAATGATTGATTTTAATTGGTATTTGTGGACAATTTATTAAAGTATTTCAGGTTGAGCAACTATTTTGAGTGAGAAATTAAATTTTATTAAGATTATGTTTTGTTTTACTTTGCATTATATTGGTTGCATTGAATTTGTGTATGCTTACTTAGAGAGGGCTTCTATATATATTTTTTTATCTTCATTTGCCTCACCTATCTTAGAACATATTTTTGCAAACTTTTGAGGCGAAAATTTGAATTTATTTTGAAAGAGAGATATGATATAGGCATTTGTTTAGCCTGTTACTTATATCCACCCTAATTTTAATTTTTTTCCTAGTTTACCCCTTTTGTGCCTTGTTAATTTTAACTTTCTTTCTTTGTTAATTAACCTTAATTATTATTTTTCACCTTATTTGTGAGATAATTTTGTCAAGTTCTCATTTTAATAAAAAAAAAGGAAATTATTGAAGTTTGCAGGATCTCTAATAATTGAGAGTATTATTCATTTTAAAAGACCACCTTCTGCTTAAAATATGTTTGGGGGAAAGCAAAAAAATTGAATAAAAATAAAAGTTAGTAATTCTTGCTTATCCTTAAAATAATATTGTTGAAAAAAGAAGAAGAAGAAGAAGAAGAAGAAGAAGAGGGGGTTTAAAAGAAGAAAACATTGAAGAAGAATGGTACTTAAGATAAAAGGGATCCTTCATTAACAAAATCCCTTTATTTGAGCTATTGATTTTCTTTTATAAATTTGGCATAATTATCTTACTTTTGTTCATTTAACATTTTCTTTGTTTAGCCAAAATACCTTGTGTTAGCCTCATTACAAACCTAGTCAAGACCTATTGATCTCTCTTGATTTGTGAATTCCATTAGTGAAGATTGTTTGCTTTAATATGCTTATGAGATTTGTACATCTATTTTATATCTTTTGATAGAGGCATTTAAAGATATTAGTGTGTATATGCCTATCTGAAGTGCAACAATTTTTTTGCGGTTGATTTAATGCATAGTTATTCAAGACATGATTAAGATGAGAATTGTTTTAAACATAAGATAGAAGCTTGACTTGCAATACTATTAATATGTTATTTGTAAATATTAATTTCTTGAGAACTTTAAAAAAAAAAAAATTCAACATAAGTATGAGAGGATTAAATTTATTTTTTGTGGTATTTGATTATTGTCTGAAATAAATAGTTGAAAATTTAGAGTTTTATAGGTGTTTGTGGGTATCACCACTGGAAACTCTCACGAGACTATAACTCATCCTCTATGGGACACCTAGGGGTTTAAAGGCTTGTTGCATACGCTAAATGCAATCGTAATTTTCTACGAAAGTGAACTAGTTTAGATTTTGAATTTTCTTTTGCTTGAGGACAAGCAAAAACTTAAGTTTGGGGGTGTGATAACTCTATATTCTTAGAGTTATTTTAAGTGTTTAAACTTAAATTTTATCTCAATTCTCAAGAATGCAATAATATTATTACTTATTTTGGGATATAAATAGTTTTACAATTTATAAATAAATTATAACATATTTTAAGTATTTTTATTTTATTTTTGCAGATCAAAATGATATCACAATGATGCAATAAAATAAATGATACAGGCGTTGATGTCATAAAAATAATGATGCAAGCAAAGATTCAAGTTTTCAATCCATGAGAAATAAATTTAATGGTTGATGGCCAAAATTCAATGGTTGATAGCCAACCTAACCATTTTTGAATATTGATGAAGGAATTCAATAGTTGGTGGCTAATCAAACCATCAATGTTAAATTTTTGATGTAAGAATTTTAATGAAACTTAAATTCTTCCACCAAATATGCCTATAAATACCATGCTTGGTAAAGGAAAATAGCATCAAGAAAATCTATCAAAAAAATATTTAGAGAAAAAATAGATTAGTTTTTTTCTTTTATTGTTATTTTGATCAAGAGGAGGAGTTTTTGGAGATCGAGTTCATCAAAGATTGTATCTCAAAACAAGTTCTTCCTAAACTTTATTCTTGAATTTAATTGTAAGTTGTTATTATGTTTATTATTAATTTAATTATTTCTTCTTTCTTAATTATGAGTAGATAAGTTCATTTTTTTAAGATTTAGATGTAATCTTTTGATTTGCATATGATTATTTATATTTAATTGATTGGATTTGATTGTTGAAATTAATCTTTTATCTTAAAAATGCTTGTAATTAACTGACCATTAATTGGATGATTTAAAATATCGTATGAAGTAGGGAGAGTGTAAACACAATATTAGTTCATTAGGATAATTGACCTAGGGAATGTATTGCTTAGATGTAAGAATACTCCTTTGTGATTTTTAAAAAGATTTCCATAAAACTTAATGGATTTGTGTTAATTTCTTATGATCACGAGAGTAGACGTATGGTTAATATGAACACACATGTTGTATCTTGAGAGAAAATATCATATAATTTAGGAAAATCTAATAATTAATTTCAGCAAAAATAATCCATTTAAAAATTATAAATAAATCATATGTGATCAATTGATGCATTCTATGTCACAGCCCGACTTAGGGAGCTATGACGATCCTAGGACACGGGAAGATATAAGGTCACCCACACCTATAGAATCCTTAGCTTATGTAAAATTATTGATCAAATACCATATCTTATTCAATTAAATAATAACTTATAAAATTTGCGGAATAGACCCATAAACTTCTTACATCTTAAAAGCAATTCTTATAAACCAAAGTAAAAGAAAAACATTTGAAGATAACTCAACAAAATAAAAGTCTAAATAATCCCAAACTTAAAACTACAAAACATCAATTTCCGATCGATTCTCAAGTACTTCGCTTGTTACCCCCGGAGCACTAAACCGAAGTTCACCAATATAAATGAATAAAGAGAACTCTACTATCTTCTAGGCAAAGCAACCACTTAAGTGGAGGAATAGGCTTGAGTTAGTTACCTTGATCAATCTTGCCATTCTGAAATATATAAACATAGAAAAGGGTGAGTAGAAGACTCAGTGAGAGTAGATGCACACATAGGATATGTAAGAAAATAAACATGGGCTCAATAACATAGCTTAGTTGTAAAAATGAGGAATAAACAATAGGGTAGCAGAAACAACTTATAACTTATATTAACTTAGGAGTAGGGGCTATTGCTTTCTCTACTCAACTTATAGCATAAGACTAATCAGGTCCTATGGCTAGCAATATTGGAGCCCTACTAGCCGAGGTCTAAATACTTTGCCCTATCCATGGGCATACCTTGTGCACAAGTCCAATGTTCACCCCACATTGAGAAGGGGTATTTCTGCAGGCTTGGAAAAGTAAACAATACATATATATAGCAAGAGTTTAACTTATATTAGGACTCTTATGAAAGAGTCCTACTTAGCTTGAAAGACTTGGTTTAAGGTTTACAATGTCATTACATGTCATAATATAGCTTAATGTGAGTTTTGGATTCAAACAATCAACTTAAGAAAGAGTCCTACTTAAGGTGGGACTCTTAAGCAAACATAGTTTATGAAATCATAGTCAATCAAAGGACATTGAATCATGAAGGAAATCATTCAATCTCAAAAAAATCATTTCATATTTGCAAAGAACTAAGAGTATGCATTACAACTCACCTTAAATTTCTGTGCTCCTAGTTAACCGAGCTAAGTGGACCACAGGGCTTGAACCTCTTTAACCTCTATAGTATAAATCAAATAGTTCTTATTTAACTCATATAGTCAATAACTTATCATGTTTATGTATATTCTTACTTAACTTAAGTGGTTGACTTGAATTAGGACTCCTAGTCTCACTATGAATATTTGATCAAACAAAGTCAACCTTTAATATTTTTCCTTATTTTGACTTTTAATCTTGATGATTTAATGTTTTAGTATTATTTTTATATTTGATCAGTGGCAGCTACTAGGGTTATTTTCGGTATTTTCGTGATAACTTTTCCGTTTCTTATTCTTTTTTGTTCAAATGAAAAGCATTGCATTTTATGTAATATTTGGTATTTTTAGTATTTTCTTGATTTTTAACTCAGATATCCCTGGTCCACTGTCTTAGGATCAAAATGACCAAAATACCCCTATAGTCAAAACATCCCCTATTACTATCCTAACTTATTTCTTATATTATTAAACATCCTAAAACATATTTTGAATATAAAATAAGTCACATTATACCATATTTAATGCACATTAGATCTTATAATTGCTATCTTTAAGTAGAGTGTTACATTCTAAATCCTAGGCCTTTAATCTTATTTCATATTTATCATAATTTATTTACTTGAATTTTACTTTAACTTAAAATATAAAATCTCATAATTGATTTTCTAAATAATAGAGTAATCTTAAAATTGGTACTTGACAAATCTTTTCTCGTGGGAACGATACTCACTTATCACTTTATTACTTATAAACAATCTGTGCACTTGCAAAAATCGCGCCACAAGTTTTTGGCGCTGTTGCCAGGGAAGGCGACTTTTGACAATATCAATACAATTGATATACTCTATTACTTTAGATTTTGTTTTTCTTTTCTATTTTTTTTTATTTTGCAGGAATTAAAAAAAAAAAAAAAAAAAAAAAAAAAAAAAAAAGAAGATGGCTTTCCACAACTAGTAATGGTGTGATGGAGGAATAATGCTAAATAGAGCAGCAAGCATGTATGCTAAATTTTATGTTCAAGAATTTGTAGCAGGCAGAGTATTTCCAATGTCAATGACAAATCTGTATCTAACATCCCCTTTAGCAAGACGTTCCATAGCTTCGTTCACATAATCCATTGATATAACCTCTACCTCTGCTTTTATTTTGTGTTCTGCAGCAAAATCTATCATTTCTTGTGTCTCCTTCATTCCTCCAATGCTACTCCCACCCACAATCTTCCTTGCTGTAAATTATTTTTATTAAAAAGAACATTATAATTAGAACTGACAAAAAAAACCTAATACATTCGGTGGCACTAAAGTCATCTCCAGAGCTCAGAAGTCTCGAATTGGAGTTACAGCCAAAGTTAGATTTATGAAAAAACAGAAAAAGATTATTGTGAAGAAAAGAAAAATATTACATATGATAATTACCTAGCAACTGAAGGATGGGTAGCTCTAGTGGCTTGTTTGGTGCACCCACCATAACAAGTTTCCCATGAGACTTCAAGAGACCAAGCAGAGGAGCAATGGAATGAGCAGCAGACACTGTATCAATAATACCGTCCATTGTACCCATAGCAGCCTATGCAATTTATCCATTATATCAAATAATTAAAATCTACTATTTATTTAATGGACTTGAAATGGAAATTCAATTATTAATTTCCATTAATAAATTATTGATAAAATAAATTAAAAATTAGCAATTAGTGATTTTAATTCAATAATATTAGAGATTTCTGATTGAATCCCAATTAATAAAAAAAGAAAAAATTATGAAAAAACCCATGAACTGTAGTGAAAATCTCTAATTGATCCTGAAACTTAGCGGCTCTTAATTACTAAACCAGACTCTACAACTCTTAATTATTAAAATTAATAATTATTAAACCCAATATTTTTGTACTAACTTCTTATCTCAAATGATTTATTACATTTCCTTTTTAAAAATATACTATATAAAACATTTTTCAATATAATGATGCTATCAGTTGAGACATTAAGTTAATACAAAATAGTGTTAGGTTATATAGCATTACTATGAATAAAATCCAAGCCGAGCGAATTTCATACTAATAATCAGCTGTACTGTACTGTAGTACAAATTATTTCAGTGGTCTAAGTACCTGCAATTGCTCTTGGTCATGGCTAACCAAAAATGAGTCTGCACCAAGAAGTTTCAAAGCCTCTTCTTTTTTGGTGACTGAGGAACTAATAACTGTGACTTTAGCCCCAAAAGCCTTTGCAAATTTAACACCAACATGACCAAGTCCGCCAAGCCCAACTACCCCAACATGCTTACCCATTTCACCTAATTCATAATATTTCAAGGCACTATAAACTGTTATTCCAGCACAAAGAAGAGGAGCAGCAGATTCAAGAGCCATGTTTTCTGGGAAACGAATAATGTATTGCTGGTTAACCACCATGTGATCGGAGTAGCCACCGTAGGTGACCGTTCCATCTGTGTAAATGGAAGTGTATGTGAAAATCATTTTAGGACAGTAATTTTCAAGATCGTTGTTACAATTCTCGCAAGAATTGCATGCACCAACCATGCATCCTACCCCCACTTTATCTCCCACTTTCACTTTTTTCACTTTGCTCCCAATTTCTGTCACTTCTCCAACAATTTCATGCCTGCAGGGTAAAATAGTCTATTGTCATTTTTCGAGATTAGAATAAAATAATTTATTTTGATACATTTCAGTACAATTCGAATTTTTTAGTAAAAATTTATTTTGTATGTTTGGTTTGAAAATTTATAATGAAAAAGCCAAAAAAAAAAAAAAAGATGATTAATAAATCTTACCCAGGAACAAGTGGGTAAATGGAGAAGCTCCAATCATCTTTGATGCAGTGAAGGTCAGAATGACATATCCCGCAATATAACACCTTAAATCTCACATCTTCTTGATCAGTTGCTCTACAAAACAATATTAATATACTAATAATATTCATGCGTAAAATTATCAATTAAAAAAGAAGATTTTTATGTAATTAATAATTATTATAATATAATACCTCCTAGAGAATTTGAAAGGAGAAAGATGACCAGATGAGTCCCTAGCAGCCCATCCATATGCCTTAATTGGGTGTTCTTCTTCTGGTAACTTCGCCATTTTCAGGTGAAAAGAAAATTTGTTAACTGTAGTTTATTGGGAGATGGAATTGTAGGCTATATGGCTGATATAATCAAGTGTGATTAGAAGCAAGCGGCAGGAAGTTACAAAAATCAAGTAAATAGTCTTTTTTAGGGTGATAATTCTGAAGAACAAGAAAATACATAGAATAATTTTAGTATATGTATATTATTATAAGCATTAAATTAATAATATATACTATTTATAAATTAATAATACTATATGTTATATATGTATATTAGCTTTAGAACAATAAAATTCTTAAAGGAGAGAATTTCTGCATGCAATCAATAATATTTTGACACATTTGATTTTTCATAAATTAAAAAATAAAAATAAAAATAATGCTATATTCCGATTGCCGAATGCCTCCTAAAACGTCCTTGGCTCAATTGAATTAGTACCATTGTTAGTATATATAAATTATTAGTTAGTTAGTCCTAGTCAGCAATTATAAATAGTGCTATTGGTCTTAGTAATCTTAGCCAGCATTTTAGCTTTCTACATATAAGTCATTTTCTTTTTCTTATTCATTGTACAAAATTTACTTGACTCTTTAATAATACAATTTTTTTTCCAAAAGTCTTTTTGCTTTCTCTCTCTATTTTCTAATGATCATTATAAAATTGGTGGTTACACAAGGGAAACCTATTTTACGCTGCATAGTTATCCCGAATGGTATGATGAGTTGAAGAAGAAAAGTGTTCAGAGTGATACTAAGGGGCAGAAACATAAGAACACTGGTAGGATGGTGGCTCAGGCTATTGTTACTGAGTTAGAAGGGTTCATTTCAAATCCCACTAAATTAGAAGAATGGTCTTCTACTCTTTCTAATGTGATTCAAAAGGAAATGCAAAAATTGCTCAAGACCAAGGGTGCTATTGATGGAAGATATGTTAACTACACTTGTTATGCACGTATTGAGCATACTCTTATTCTTTCTTGTTTTGATTGTGGGTTTGACAGTCTTTAGATCATTGATTCAGCAGCAATAAACCATATGCGTTTTGACTTGAAATTACTTAACCAAACTATAAGACTTAGCCACTTAACTATAGTAAGCCTACTTGACAAAAGTACTAAAATAGTTCAACATATAGGAACAATTGCATTGAGTTCAAAATTGTCTTTAGCTCAAGTTCTTCATGTTCCTGAATTTAGGTTTAATCTCATTTCAGTCCATAAACTTACTCATTCAGCTAAATTAAAATCATATTCTTTGATACTCATTGCTTCTTTTAAGGCCTATTGACTGATGGGATCATTGTTGTGGGTAAGGTCTATGATGGCTTGTACATCTTAGACAACACTAGCTGTAAATACCATCTAGGAGTTTCAAAGTAAGACTTCTGCTGTCCTTTTTATTGCCCAAGCAGAACCTTCTTTGTTGTGTGCAACTACTTCTATTAATAAAGAAATTCCAATTCCTTATTCCTTGTTGCAACAAAAATTGGGACATGCATCTCATTCTAAAATTGCACATCTATTTGCTATTTGTGATAATATTGAACCTGTTTCTGTTTTTTGTGACATTTGCCCTCTTACTAAACAATAGAAGTTGCCATTTCATAAAAGTTCCATTCATACCAATGTTATTTTTGAACTCATTCATATTGACTTGTGGGGATCTTATAGGACAACTAGCCTGCATGGTGCACATTATGTTCTCACAATAGTAGATGATTTGAGTAGGTCAACCTGGACCTATTTACTTAAAGAAAAAACTCATACATCTTCTACCTTGAATCAATTTCTTTTGCTGGTTCAAAATCAATTCTTAACTTTAGTTAAAGTCATTATATTAGACAATGGATATGAGTTCTTTAGTTTTCAATGTCAAGCCCTTTTCCATCAGTTTGGTATTATTCACCAGAAAACTTGTCCCTATACTCCATAACAAGATAGAGTTGTGGAAAGGAAACACAAACATTTACTTCAGACTGCCAGAGCCCTTATGTTTCAGTCTTATTTACTAAAATCTTTTTGTGGAGATGCAATTCTTTGTGCCACCTACATCATAAATAGATTAACCACAACATTTTTGCAATGGAAAACTCCATGTGAAATTCTTAATCATGTTCCTCCTAATTATCATCATCTCAAGCTCTTTGGTTATTTGTGTTTTGTTACTAATATAAAACCACATAAAGATAAGTTTGAAGCTAAGGCTTTTAAAGGTGTGTTTTTAGGTTATGCTCTTGGCCAAAAAGCCTATAAGGTTTATGATCTTGTTCATAAATAAATCATCATTTCTAGAGATGTTTTGTTTCATGAAACTTGCTTTACTTATCAAAATTCTTTATTTGCTTCTACTACTTCTTTACCTGTTTTACCATTACCTATACTTGATTTTTAACTTCCTAACAATACTCCTTTTACTTCTTCTTGTCCTACCTTTTCTATTCTTATTGTTCCTTCTCACATTCCTGGTTCTCATTCTCTTATGATTCCTATTACTTCTACTCCCTCTCATAATTCTAGTTCTAAAAATTCTAATGTTTCTAATTATCATGATTTTGCTATTATTAAAGTTGGTCATCCAGTTTCCCTTGCTATTGTTCCCATTGAACTTACAGAACCCATTATTGTTCCTTCACCTACTGAACCTATTGAACCTATTCATGCACCTGTCTCTAATATTAGACAAAGTACTAGACCTAAACATCCACCTACCTGGCTTCAAGACTTTGATTCCAATGTGAACACTAACCTACCTATTTATACAAGCCTATATCCTATACAACCTCATCTTACCCCATTTGTTTTCAATCAAACACATAAGGATTTTATAGCCTCTGTCTCTACTATTCAGGAACCTAGAACCTACACTTAAGTAGTATAAGGACCCAACTTGGTTACATGTTATGAATAAACTTTATGCCTTAAAAATTAATCACATATGGATCTTCCTAAGGATAATAAGCCAATTGGTTCAAAATGGGTGTATAAAATTAAATGTAACTCAGATGACTCAATTGAGAGACATAAAGCCAAGTTAGTGACCAAAGATTATAATCAAGTAGTTGGTGTTGACTATAATGACAAATTTTGCCACTATCACCAAATTAGTTACAATTAGGTTGTTATTGGCCATAGCCACAATTCAGAAATGGCAAATCCATCAACTGGATATAAACAATGCCTTTCTTGGATTTCTTGATGAAGAGATTTATATGATACCACTAGAGGGATATCCTATTTCTAATTCCCAGGTTTTCAAGCTTTGTAAATCTTTGTATGGTCTTAAATAGGCTTCAAGGCAATGGAACCTTGAGTTCACTACTAAACTCAAGGATTTTGGTCTATTTCAATCTTATGATAACTGTCTCTTTACTAAAGTTTCCTCTACTTGTTTTTTTGGCATTAATCATCTATGTTGATGATGTTCTTATTACTGAAACTTCTACATCTAATATTGCTTTTGTCAAACAATATTTGGATTCTCAATTTTCTGTTAAAGATTTAGGTGAGGCCAAGTATTTTATTGGTCTTAAATTGGTTACTAGTACCGATGGTTTATATATGAATAAGAGAAAGTATGTTTTGGATCTTTTACTAGATAAGGTCTTTCTAAAGCCAAACCTACTAATTTACCCCTACCTGCTAGTCTAAAACTTACATCTATTGATTCTGCTAATCCTTTATTGTCTAACCCTAAAGATTATAGGAGATTGGTTGGCAGATTATTCTATCTTAATCTCACTAAACCTGACATCACATTTGCTACCTAAAAACTCAGCAAATTTATGCAGGCTCTTAGGTAATCTCATTGGGATGCAACTCTTCATCTTATTAAATATCTCAAATAGTAACCTGTTTCCAGTCTATTTTTTTTTTCTAATCATTCTGATTTTCAGTTGTCTGCTTATTGTGATGCTAATTGGGCTTCATGTGTGGATACTAGAAAATCCCTCATAGGTTTTTGTATTTTTCTTGGCTCTAACCTTTTCTCTTAGAAGACAACAAAAAAGCAAGCCACAGTGTCCCGAGCTTCTGCTGAAGCAGAATATAGAAGCATGGAAACTACAGTTTGTGAGCTTCAGTATATTTCTTACCTGCTGACTGAGTTCTAAGTTTTTGTCTCTCTACCTATTGTTTTGCATTGTGACAACCAAGCTACTTCATAAATCTCAACAAATCCCTTTTTCCATGAGCATACCAAGCACTTGGAAATTGATTGTCACTTAGTTTGAAACAAGTTTAAGGAAGGATTCATCAAACTTATCTATATCCCTTCTAAGTTGTAGCTAGCTGACATTTTCACTAAGCTTTTATCTTGTAAATCTCATCATTTCTTTCTTTCCAAGATGGGCCTGCTTCATTCCCAACAGCCTCCATTTTGAGAAGGGATGTTAGTATATATAAATCATTAGCTAATTAGTAGTTAGTTAGTCCTAGTCAACAATTATAAACATTACTATTGGTCTTAGTAATCTTAGTCAGCATTTTAGCTTTGTGTATGTAAGTCATATTCTTTTTCTCATTCATCATAAAGAATTTACTTTACTCTTTAATAATACAATTCTTTTCCAGAAGTCTCTTTTCTTTGTCTCTCTAATTTCTCAACCAGTATGATAGAATTATCTAATAATTAAATCTTCATTTTTTTAAATTGGAAAATGCACCATTCTTGGATTGTTCAAAATATTTATGTCTAAGGTTATTTTGTTGATTGATTGATGTGATATTATTTTATCTATTAAAATCTTTTTTAAAAGTATATTAATTTCATATATAATTAAAATGTATCTATTTTTAATTATTATCTATTTTCAAAACTCCATATGAGAAACAAGTGAAATGAAATAGAAGGAGAAAACAAATATATATATATATATATATATATATATATATATATATGGACCAATTGAAATTTATACAAATCGATGTATATAATCTATTTTTTGTTAAGCCCATATAAGCCACGTGTCATACCTTCCATTTTAAGAATCACTTAAAATGATATAAAAATATTTTTTATTGAAAGTACTGTTATATTTAATTTTTTAGAAGATATTAATAATTATATATAGTGTATATGTGTGTTATTATCATTTCAACTAGATGTATATCTTCATTTGCTTCATTTGTCTTAAAACATATTTTTGCAAATTTTTGAGGCGAAATTTTGAATTCATTTTGAAAGAAAAACATGATTTTGGCGTTATTTGTTTAGCCTGTTACAATATCTACCCTTATTTTAATTTTTTCCCTAGTTTATCCCTTTGTGTATTGATAATTTTAGCTTTTTTTTTCCTTGTTAATTAATTTTAATTGTTATCCTTCACCCTGTTTATGAGATAATTTTGTCAAATTTACATTGTAAATGAAGAAAAAAAATTATTGAAGTTTGGGCATCTCTAATAACTAAGAATATTATTCATTCAAAAATACCACATTTTGCTTAAAACAAGTTTGGAGGAAAGTAAGAAAAATGAATAAAATAAAAGTTAGTAACTATTGCTTAACATTAAAATAATGTTGTTGATAAAAATAAAAAATAAAAAAATAAAAAAAAAAAAAAAAAAAAAAAAAAAAAAGAGAAGAAGAAGAAGAAGAAGAAGAGGGTGGCTTAAAAAAAGAAAACATTGAAGAATGATGTTTAAGATGGAAAGGATCCTTCATTAACATAATCCTTTTATTTGAGCTATTGATTTTCTTTTGTAAACTTCACATAATTATTTTATTTTTGTTCATTTAGCCTTTTCTTTATTTAGCCAAAAGACCTTGTGTTAGTGCCATTACAATTCTAGTTAAGACCTATTGATATCTCTTGATTTGTGAATTCCATTAGTGGATATTATTTGCATTAACATGCTCATAAGATTTGAATATCTATTTTATATCTTTTGATTGAGACATTTAAAGATATTAGTATGTATATGCCTATCTGAAATGCAATAATTTATTTGTGGTTGATTTAATGCATGGTTATTCAACATATGATTAAGATGAGGATTGTTTTAAAACTGAGATAGAAGCTTGACTTACAATACTATTAATATATTGTTTGTAAATATTAATGAAATCTTAAAAAAAAAAATTCAACATAAGATGAGAGGATTAAATTTCTTTTTTTTTTTTTTGGTATTTTATTATTCTCTGAAATAAATAATTGAAAGTTTAGAGTTTTATTGGTGTTTGTGGATATCACCACTAGAAACCCTCACAAGACTATAAATCGTCCTCTATGAGACACCTAAGGGTTTAAAAGCTTATTACATACGCTAAATGCAATCGTAATTTCCTATAAAAGTGGACTAGTTTAGGTTTTGAATTTTCTTTTGCTTGAGGATAATCAAAAATTTAAGTTTGGAGGTGTGATAACTCTATATTCTTAAACTTATTTTATGTGTTTAAACTTAAATTTTAATTCAGTTCTTGAAAATGCATTAATATTATTACTTATTTTGAGAAATAAATAGTTTTATAATTTATAAATAAATTATAACATATTTTTAGTATTTTTTATTTTTGCAGATCAAAATGATATCACAATAATGTAATAAATAATGTCATGACTTAGGCGATGATGTCATAAAATAAATTATGCAAGTGATGATGTCATAAATATAATGATGCAAGCAATGATTCAAGTTTTCAATCCAAATAAAATCAATTTAATGGTTGGTGGCCAACCTAACCATTTTTGTTGAATATTAATGCGAGAATTCAAAAGTTGGTGGCCAACCTAAACATTAATGTTAAATTTTTTATGTAAAAATTTAATGGTTGGTGGCCAACCTAACCATTAATGTTGAATTTTTTATGTAAAAATTTTAATAGAACTTGAATTCTTCCACTAAACATGCCTATAAATACCATGCCTAACAAAAGAAAAGAGCATCAAGAAAATCTATCCAAAAAATACTTAGAGAAAAAAAAAAAAAAGATTAGTTTTCTTCTTTGTTTATGTTATTTTTATTAAGAAAAGTTTTAGAGCTCATGTTCATCAAAAATTGTATCCAAAAAAAAGAATTCTTTCTAAACTTTACTCTTGAATTTAATTTTAAATTGTTATTATGTTTTTTGTTAATTTAATTATTTCTTCCTTCTTAATTATGAGTAGCTAAGTTCATTTTTCTAGGATTTAGATGTAATATTTTGATTTGCATATGATTATTTATATTTAATTGATTGGGTTTGATTGTTGAAATTAATTTTTTATTTTAGAACTTAATGCTTGTAATTAATTGGCCATTAATTGCATGATTTAAGATATTATATGAAGTAGCGAGAGTGAAAACACAATATTATTTCATTAGGATAATTGACCTAGAGAATGTATTGCTTAGAGATAAGAATACTCATTTGTAATTGTTAAAAGGATTTCCATAAAATTTAATGAGTTTGTGTTAATTGCTTATGATAACGAGAGTAAACATAATGTTAATATGAGCACACATGTTATATTTTGAGAGAAAATATCATATAATTTAGAGAAATCTAATCATTAATTCCAGCAAAAATAATCCAATCTAGAGAATATAAAGAAATCATAGGTAATCAAATGATGAATTCTAAATCTTAGGCCTTTAATCTTCTTTTAAATTAATCATCATTTAATTTCTTTAATTTTAATTTAGTTTGAAATATAAATTTCCATAATTAATTTTCTAAATAATAGAGTAATATTCAAATTGGTACTTGACAATTCTTTCCTCGTGGGATCGACACTCTACTCAAAAAATACTATATTACTTGTTCTCAATCTGTGCACTTGGAGAAATCATACAACACTTGGCTATAGCCATAATTCAAAAATGGCAAATCCATCAACTGGATATAAACAATGCCTTTCTTCATGTATTTCTTGATGAAGAGATTTATATGATACCACTAAAGGGATATCATGTTTCTAATTCCTAGGTTTGCAAGCTTCGTAAGTCCTTGTATGGTCTTAAATAGGCTTCAAGTCAACAGAACCTTGAGTTCACTACTAAACTCAAGAATTTTGGTCTATTTCAATCTTATGGTAACTGTCTCTTAACTAAAGTTTCCTCTACTTGTTTTTTGGCATTAATCATCTATGTTGATGATGTTCTTATTACTAGAACTTCTACATCTGATATTGCTTCTGTCAAACAATATTTGGATTCTTAATTTTCTATTAAAGATTTGGGTGAGGCCAAGTATTTTATTAGTCTTCAATTGGTTATTAGAACCGATGGTTTATATGTGAATCAAAGAAAGAATGTTTTGGATCTTTTACAAGACAAGGTCTTTCTAGAGCCAAACCTGTTAATTTAACTTACATCTGCCGATTTTGCTAATCCTTTATTGTATAACCCTAAAGATTATAGGACATTGAAGGGTAGATTATTCTATCTTAATCTCACTAAACCCGACATCACATTTGCTACCCAGCAACTTAGCCAATTTATGCAGGCTCCTAGGCAATCTCATTGGGATGCAGCTCTTCATCTTGTTAAATATCTCAAAGGATGCCCTGCTTCTGGTATACTTTTTTCTAATCATTCTGATTTTCAGTTGTTTGCTTATTGTGATGCTAATTGGGCTTCATGTGTGGATAATAGAAAATCTCTCATAGGTTTTTGTATTTTTCTTAGCTTTAACCTTCCGTCTTAGAAGACAAAAAAGCAAGCCATAGTGTCCCGAGCTTCTGCTGAAGTAGAATACAAGAGCATGGCAACTACAATTTGTGAGCTTCAGTATATTTCTTACCTGCTGACTAAGTTCCAAGTTTCTATCTCTCTACCTATTGTTTTGCATTATGACAACCAAGCTGCTTCGCACATCTCAACAAATCTCTTTTTCCATGAGTATACCAAGCACTTGAAAATTGATTGTCACTTGGTTCGAAACAAGTTGAAGGAAGGATTCATCAAACTTGTCTTCATCCCTTCTAAGTTGCAGCTAGCTGACATTTTCACTAAGCTTTTTTATTGAAAATCTCATCATTTCTTTCTTTCCAAGATGGGCTTGCTTCATTCTTAGCAGCCTCCCTTCTAAGTTGCAGCTAGCTGACATTTTCACTAAGCTTTTTTATTGAAAATCTCATCATTTCTTTCTTTCCAAGATGGGCTTGCTTCATTCTTAGCAGCCTCCACCTTAAGGGGGATGTTAGTATATATAAATCATTAGCTAATTAGTGGTTAGTTAGTCCTAGTCAGCAATTATAAACATTGCTATTGGTCTTAATAATCTTGGTCAGCGATTTAGCTTTGTATATATAAGTCATTTTCTTTTTTCTTATTCATTGTATACAATTTACTTTACTCTTAAATAATACAATTCTTTTTCAAAAGTCTCTTTTCTTTCTCTCTCTAATTTCTCAAGCATAATATGATAGGATTATCTGATAATTAAATCTTCTTTTTTTTTTTTAAATTGGAAAATGCACCGTTCTTGGATTGTTCAAAATATTTATCTCTAAGTTTATTTTGCCAATTGATTAATGTGATATTATTTTATCTATTAAAATTTTTTTTAAAAGTATATTAATTTCATATATAATTAATATGTATCTATTTTTAATTATTATCTATTTTCAAAACTCCACATGAGAAACAAATCAAATGAAATAAAAGGAGAAAACAAAAATAGAAATAATATATGTATGGACCAATTAAAATTTATACAAATCAATGCATATAATCTATTTTTAGTTAAGCCCATATAAGCGACATGCCATACCTTACATTTTAAGAATCACTTTAAATTGATATAAAAATATTTTTTTATTGAAAGTACTGTTATATTTAATTTTTTAAAGGATATTAATAATTATATATACTGTATATGTGTGTTATTATCATTTCAACTAGATGTATATCTTAAAATCGTTATTGGCTGTTTGCAGTGATAATTAATTATAAAATATTTAATAAATTACTAATTTAAATTATATTAATATTATAAAATGACAAATAAATATATTGATTTTTTTGGGAGGAAATTAAACGACTAATATTGGCAAAGGAAAAGAACATGAATGATTTTTTCATTGATTTATTTTATTAATTAAGACTCTGACTAACTTTTAAAATTAGTTATTTTACAACATGAAAAATGATTTCAGTAACACTAATAAATCAAAATTTATTGATTTTTCACATTGAGTTTAAAGTTTAATCTGTCGTTTACATTGAGCAAAATAATCAACCATTTTATAGTTGATGAATTAGGAATGTGGAGGCCCTTCTAAACGAATGTAATCATACATTACGCCCTGAAAAGGTAGTTTAGTTCTAGACTGAGTTAAATAAATTGTGTTATTTCCCATAATAAAATGAGAATTAGGAACATGAATGCTAAATAACCAATAGAGTCCATGAATTCCATGTCTTGCAATGGCATTGTCCTTCCCTATTAGATTTGTTGTGAAAAGAGGTCGCTTGGTACTTGGGTCGTTGAACCGAACCTAATTTTGAATAATTAACATTAGTGTAAATTAATTAAGCTTTCAATTTTTCATTAGTAAGATTTTGTAAGTAATTTCAAAAAATAAAAATAAAAATAAAGACAACAAAAGATGGTTTATTAATAATTAATATACCTGTATCTCAGCTTCATTGGCAGATACTACAGCTAATTGCAACGTGTAATTTCCCATTTGGCTCAAAGCTTTGAGTTGGAAAATTATTTGCCATGTGGTTGGCTGGTATCTATTATTTCCTGCTCTCCTGCAAAATTGAAAAAATATATATTATTGTAATTATTATACTCCCTCCACTCGCCCATAATTATAAGCTTATGATAAATTTTACATAGATTAAAAAATCATTCAAAAGCATGAGAATTTAACTAATTAATTGTGATCAATATTTTAAAAAATGGATCGGACAAGCCGGTTTGACCAGTTGAGCAAAAACTGTAGGCCCGTCAAGTTCAGTTCAATTAAAAATTAAGATTTTCAGTTTAATCATTTTTTAACTGGTTTTAACCGCTTAAACTTCTATCAATGGAAATCAATCAAAAAATTTTTTAAAAAAATAAGAGAAATGAAAGGGTTTTATTTAACCAGTTGAACCACTGATTCAATCGATCAGACCAGTTGAATCGCAACCCAATGACCTGACTAGTTCTATCACCAGTCTAGTTTTTAAAACATTAATTGTGATTAATTATTGTGTATTATTACTTAAATATTGGCAAAGATGACCACTAATTAAAGGCTAAATGATTATAATTAAAAATATTAATTTTTAATATTTTAATTATAATTTTAATCGCCAAGTATAAAATTTTAAATAATTACATTGTAACCTTGATCACTCGATTTAAAATAAAATTATACGAAACTGGGCCTTAAATCAATAAACGAGATATAAATACCTGGGAACATGAGCAAAGAACCAATTTTGACTATAATTGCTGGCGCCAACTTTGTATATGAGATCTTGTGTAGGATACAAATCAGTGTATCGATCCCATAATCCATATTGCCTAAACCTTAAAATTAAACGTATAGTTATACTCTGAGTTAAAACTTTGAAATTGAATAGGAAAAGATCAAAATACAAGTAATTCTATTGATGATTTGAGAGCTAACTTGTCACTTGTTTGGTTGATGAATAATTTGTTTGTAAGCGTTGGCTTTGGGTCAGGCACAAAGAACTCAGCAGCAGATCGGTCAGGGATCCCTATTTCCCACAATGTAGGACCATTTCTAGGAGGATCATAGTTAAGGATACCCAGATTGATATTGCTTCCTGCGTTTAGAGAGGTTGTGAAAACTATTAATTAATATTTTTTTTTGCCTAATTTTACTCTTGTTGAAGCTTACACTCGAGATTTTTAAAAATAAAAACGGTTTTAAAATCACTGAATCAAATATACCTGATGCAACAGAGATAATGTGATCATACTTATAATTTCCAATGAAACCAGGAACCCATGCATACAAATTATAATTTCCAACTCGGACATTTTTAATTGTAAACAAGCCCTCATTGTTAGCTTGAATCCAAAATTGATAATCCTAATAGAAAATTATAAAAGAGTTAATTAATTCTTCATTAATTTTGTTTTAAATTAAATGAAATATATAGTTTATAAAGGGTAGTAGCAACCTTGGTGTCAAATTGCCATGAATCTACATCTCCTGGAGCTGCCAAGCCCACATAAGCAAAACTTGCCAATTTGAAATCACCTCTAAATAGTAAAAAAAGATTAAAAGTGTGGTATGATTAATTTTATAATTAATTAATCGCATTTTAAAACTGTTATAAGTATTAAACGTATAATGATATTAAAAAAAATAAAATAAAAAGTCATGAAATTACTCGTTTTGTATTCTTAATTGTCCTGTAACAGTTCCCCGTTTATCTGAATGTGGAAAATCTTCAGATTGAGGGAAATTATATGGCCAACTTTCCACTTCTTCTAACATCTGATCATGAGCATAATATTAAGTGTTGGTTTATAAAAAAAAAAAAATAAATAAAAATTGTTAGTATAATTATTTATTTCATATAATTAATATTTTTTAAAATACAGACCTTTATTCTTAAAAAAAAAAAAAATTAAGAACATATATAGTACCTGTCTCTTAGCATCATTCCAGAGAGTTTTATAATCATTTGAGATGGAATTGAGATAAATAAAAACAGGCCCAAAAACTTTTTTCCATGGTTCTCCATTTCGATATGTTGTTTTTTCTTCCTTCCCACAATAATGAGTACTAGTAAACATCTGCATATATATATATATACATATAAATAATATAAATAAATGAATTTATTATAAGAAAAATTAATTAAAAGGCCAAATTGATCCTGAAATTTATTATATGATATGCCAATTTAAGGAGTAAAGATATTTTAAAAAATTTACATGATATTAGTTAATTTTTTTTTAATTCATATATAAAAATAAAGTAAATTATCAATTTAAGTCTCTCATTTGGGTGGTGATGTAAAGTAATAAATATAATTAATAAACTTACAGATAGGACAATGGGCCCAGCATGAGATGTTAGCTCCTGCCTCATGGGTCCGCCAACACAAAACTCATCACTGGGTCGGATCATCCAAAATCCCACGGCTGGATTTTGTGATATCCACCCATGCACTTTGCTGGCTTTGTGTTCCATAGAATATTGGTACTTGTCATCCACCTGCCATATGTCATTATTTCATTGAATTAAAGCAACAAAAACACCCAATGATTAAAATAATGATTAATACTCGGTCTGTCTCCATTTTATTCCAAGCATATATTTTTTTCATTTAAAAGTGTCTTAAATAATATATTTTTTTTATTTTTTTATTAAATATAATTAAATTTTATTTTTTAAAATTTTAAATTAATATTTAAAAATAAAATAGATATAAAAAGTAAAAATATTAAAAATAGAAATAAAATTTTTTTAAGACATAGCAAAAAAAAAATATTTCAAATAAAATAAAACGAAAAGAGTAACAATGAGTAATTGCTACTGGCTAATTGGGCAAATGAAACTCAGCCCTCATCATATCTAAATCCTATGACATACTCTCAAAGTGAAAAATCCTTAAAGTGCTGGAGTCAAATCAGATTTTACTTCTCTTATCATTAACTAATTAATATACTTAATGATATATATTTTGTGGAAAAAAAAATAATAGCAAAATAATAATATAAAATTTTATACTTAATTAAGTATAAAAATAAAAATCATACCTCTCCCATAAATTTATGATTGCTTGGATGAGTCAAAAGAACAGCTTCAGGATATGCTAGTGGCTTACCACTTTGGCGATCTTTTAATGCAGGCATGTTTCTTTGCTTATTGTCTGATATTGCCATATAATTAAACCTAATAAACATTAATACATTGAGTTACTTTAGCTAATATTCGAGCCTCATCAGTTTTATTTTTTTATTTTTAAATATACAAATAACAAGAATTTTTTATTACTTCTTATTTTGGAGTTTGAAAGCAAGTCTGATTTGATCAAGATTTATATCATGGTATCCAATTAAGCGTTCCATAATGGCATATGAATAAAATCCTGAACTTCCACGCAGCAATATATACCTACAAAAACTCATATTATATGAATTAAGTATATGCTATTAATCTATATTTTCATTTTTAACAAATGTATTTTTAGAATAAAAGAAAATCTAAGTCCATACCTTTTGTCTATATTTAGGGGAACATTGTTATTGTTTATGGAAACATCCCATTTTTTGCTGAATGAAATTTCCACTTGGTCTTCATTTTCCATTATAACACTAAAATTTGTTCCTTGTAACCTACAAATTATTCATACGAAATAAAGAAATTTTTAAAAAGACTGAGTTTATCACATCACTCATAAATTAATCCAACAGAAACATAAATTACAGTTAGCTAGGAATTTGCAACATATATATGTTAGAATATATTGGCTTATTGATTAAATTTCAGGCTGTTTAAAAATATGGGCTAACATGATAATTCAAAATATTATGTAGTCCAATATATAAAGAGTGATCATATATAAAAGATTAATGGACTGCATCTAAATATAAAATTCTAGTTAAATTTTAAACCCTTTAATGGCTATGATGAGAGAACTCTAATAGATTCCTATAAAAATATAGGTTATGTTGTTAAGAATTAAAAAGAACTAAAAAGAAAAATTTGATACGGGGATAAATCCTATATTAATTAAATATAAAATGTTAAATGAGTTTATATATAATTAGATTCTCCAATATTAATAATTAGCTTTTGAAATCGGTACTCCCATAATTATATACAAGCTATCAACATTTTTACTTATGTTTTCTCTATCTTATCTATAGAATACGTTAATATCAAAATTATTGTAAGTTAGCTTACTATAGTATTTATGATTTCAATTTATATACGTGTACTTTAGCTAGTAATACATATATACATATACACACACATATAAACTTTTTTTTTTTACTCATCACATATAACTTCTTTGTAGCTTGTAGTAAGAGACAACTTACTTGTCAAATATATCATGACCTCCTGGTTTGTACCAAACAACGTCCCAATAACTACATATAGAGTTAAAAAATTTTGTTTGGCATATTATTAGTACAATAAAGAAATTTAATTTGAACAAAATGTAATCAAATAAAATAAAAGTTGAATAAAATAATAACCGAATAATTCTTTTACCGATGAGTTTTTAGTTTAATAATGGTAGAGTTTAAGTCTCATTGAGAACAAAATTTACTATAAAAAATCATTTTATTTACATTGCAATATGATCTTGCCCATTGTATGAATACATACCCACGATTATCTTCTGCATTTTCTATTTCGAGTAAATTTTCAATTCCGTTATATTTTATTCCAGTCACAAGTCCAGCTGGTTTTGATAGGGTAATTTGGACAATGCCGTTATCCATCACCACCTGCAAAACAAATAGGATTGTTATACACAGTCATGCCATGAAAAATGACAGCAAACATTACATGATTTTTTTGTGCTTATAAACTAGCTAAAATTTGTAAATTTTGATAGGGAATTTGATGGAGCATAGGCAAATGAGAAAATTAGATTTCAAAGTTTTTTGTATTAATCGATGCCCCTCAAAATGATTAAACATGGTTTTAAGTATGAATCTTGAAATTTGAACACAAAATCTGTCAAAAATAGCAAAATTATAAAATTACATTACAAAAATGGCAAAATTATAAAATTACATAAAAAAAAAGTAGGAAATAAAATAAGAATAACATCACAGACTGCGCCTAAATCAGAGTTACAAACCAAAAGTTACGGCAAAAATAAAAGATTTTCATAAATAGAAAAAACTACCTATTTAAGGCCTAAATAAAAAAATTTAGCTAAAAAACAACTTCACTTATTGCCAACAACTATGACTTTAAGTAGTTGACCTATTTTCTTTTGGAGCAAATATTTGCAAGGCCCAAATCTTAAGTAATAGCCAAAATTACTGTTTTTTTAACTTGAACTATTACTTATCCAAATAGATCAAAAATATCTCTCAAATAACTTCCACTTAAGAATTTCTCTAAGGTCGTTTTGGAATTATTTTACAAAATGTTATATTTGGTACCATGTTAACATAATTTAGGCGCTCTTTGTTTTGTGAAAAATTATTATTTTAAAAAGTTTTTTTTTTTTGTATTTTCCTAATCAATCATCTTTTTAAAATAAAAAATAACTTTTTTGAATTTTGACAAATTCATTATAGTAATATATATATATATATATATATATATATATATATATATATATATATATATATATATATATATATATATATATATATATATATATCATTTTATTAATATATCGATCATCGATATTCACTATCGTCGATAATTGATGAGTACTGCTAACCTCTAGTGATCACTGATAATTACTATTAATCATCAGTGACTACTAAATTTATAATTTTTATTGTTTTTCTGTTTGTTTTGGTTTTTTCCCCTTAATGAATTTAATTTTAAAGGTTTTTTTTTATCTAACTACAAAGTAATTTCCTCATTTTAACATTTAATTTTTTTTTCAATTTTCTTACAAAATAAAATTAAATATTGAATAATATTATATATTAATTATTTACTAGAAAGTATACTTTTTTTATTTAATGTATACTATTTACTGTAATTTTTTATTTTGTTAAAAATTTATAGTTTGTATAAATAGTAATAGATACTAATTACATTATGCAAGTATACTGAATTTGTATTATATCGATATTAATTATATACTAAAAAAAAATATTGAATTTGATAGTAATATATATTGTTTACTAGTTTTTCCTTTATATATATATATATATATATATATATATATATATATATATATATATATATATATATATATATATATATATAAAAGATATTAGTATTTCTAATTTATTCCATATGTTATAAGTTATTTGTTTTGATTTATGAGCTATTTTTTTAAATTCAAGCCATATATAAAAAGTATTAGATATTGATTATATATTAAAAGAATATTGAATTTTATATTAATATATACTATTTGCTATTATTGGTTCCTTCTTTTTTATTTTTTATTTTTCATATAATAGATTAGTGTTTATAACTTATAATGTATGCTATAAATTATTTATTTTTATTCATAAGCTATTTTGGTAAATTTAAGCGATATATAGATAGTATTAGATATTAATTATATACTAAAAATAAATAAATTTTATAGTAATATATATTATTTGTTGTTATTTGTTTCTTCTTTACACACACATTATTATATTAAATACTAACGTGTAAACTTTTTTATATTTTTAGGCCATTTGTGTAAAATTTCTAAAAAAAATTTTAAAAATACAAGTTAATTAAATAAAAAATATGATCGAAATTTGTGAAAAACAAAACAACTGGTTAAATATATATGTATTACATATATATAAAGTAAGAATGTGTATTACATGATGAGGATCCTCTTCCCGCAGTAGGACTCTTGGAGCCGAATTGTTGCTCAAAATTTTCCTACAATAAAATAAAAATTGTTTCACAAAAAAAATTATATTAAATACTATTGTTTTTCAATCAATTTAAGTTAATTGAATTCTTCATCTCAAAACGAAAAATAGAAAGAAAAAAATTTCGAACCTGTGAGAATTTAGTGGGGAGCAAAAACCCATTTGCATAGCATTTGGTAGCCATATGCATGCAAACATTCCAAAGTACAAATACAGAGAATAACACTTCATATTCATTTGGTAAGTAAATTTTGGAGAAAACTTCATAAATATATAGTAATAAAAATAATCACAAGCAAGATAATTAATTAATACATAAAAGTTGTATAAGGGAAGTGCATGTAGAGAATGATTTTATATTTCTCTTTTAGTTTTTATTTACTAGTGGTTCATGCAAGTGGTTAAATTATTGAATGAAATTCTGGGCGTTGCATAATAATGGAAATAAAGCCTAAAATATTTATCTATATTGAGACGGATTAATATTAATTGTTTGAAATTTCAGGTTACCTTCTGGCAAAAAAATATATATATATATATATATATATATATATATATATATATATATATATATATATATATATATATATATATATATATATATATATATATATATATATATATATATGTTTTATATGGGTTCATGATTTTTTTGTATTTCGCTTATCTTTGTTATAAATATTATAGCTAGATTAATTAACAATATTTTGTGTTTTAATATAATTCAAGACTTAATTCCTTTTATGATAAATTTGTCTTTTTTTAATTATTATTATTAGAAGAAAATGAATCGTATTTCTGTATATTATTACACAATGAAATAACATCTATTTATACATAAAAGCGTAAAAGAAAAAAGGAAAATAATAGCCTAATTAGAAACTCATAATCAAGCCTAAATAGGAAGCTAAAATATATACAAATATATTAACAAGTATAATTAAGAATATAAGATCAAGCCTTAATTAGAAACCTTATATTAACACACCCACCCACCAACACCCCCACCCCCTCAAACTCAAGGTGGTATAGCAAAAGCTAGCTTGAGTTTGCTTAGAAAATCTTGGAAGCATGCGGGAATATGAGTTTTGGTAAAAATATCAACTGCTTGGTTGACAGAGGACACAGGAAGCAAACATACAGTGCATTGAGTAATATGATGACGGACAAAGTGACAATCGATTTCAATGTGTTTGGTGTGTTCATGGAAAATATCATTCTGAAAGATCTGGATAGTACTTCGATTATCATAATAAAATACAGTGGCAGAAGGATGTGTGACACCTATATCAGCTAATAACTATCATAACCAAAGTAACTCAAATATGACATCAACAAGAGCACGATATTCAGATTCTGTGCTGGAGCAAGCAACCACAGTTTGCTTTTTGCTTCACTAATAGATAAGACAATCACCCAGAAAGAAGCAATAACCAGTAGTAGAATGTTGGTCAGTTGCATCACCAATCCAGTCCGTATTAGAATAGCCCGATAACACCAAAAAGAATGTAGCAAAAAAATGTAGACTATGAAAAAGAGTTCATTTGATATAACGAAGGACTTGAAGTACATCAAAAAATGAGGTGAGCGAGGAGTAGACATAAACTGGATGACTAGATGAACAGCATAGAAGATATCAGGTCGGGTAACAGTGAGATAAATAAGACTTCTAACTAGCTGGCGATACAAAGTGGGATCATCAAGAGGAATGTCATCCAGAGGTGTAAGTTTACAATTGAGTTCCAAAGGGGTGAAAACAGTTTTACTGTTAGTAATGCCAGCTTGAGAAAGAAGATTAAATGCATACTTGGCTTGAGAGAGGTAATAGCCATCAGAAGAATGGAAGACTTCAAAACCCAAAAAATAGCTGAGTGAGCCTAGATCCTTCATTTCAAAATGTTGACTAAGATAACATTGTAATTCTAAAATACCAGATGCATCACTGCCTGTTATGATCATATCATCAACATAAAGTAACAAAATGACAATACTATGGTTAGTTTAACAAATGAACAATGCAAAATCATACGAACTAGAAACAAAACCAAATTGAGTAAGAGTGGAACTAAATTTGACAAACCAGGCCCTGGGAGCTTATTTTAATCCATATAGAGCTCGTTGAAGTTTACAGACTTTATAAGGGAAATGATAACTAAGAAGAAGTTACATATAAACTTCTTCTGATAATCACCATAGAGAAAGGTATTTTTGACATCCATCTAAAAATGCTGGCATTTATGGACTGCAGCAATGGCTAAAAGACTATGAACAGATATTAAACGAGCCACTAGAGTAAAGGTTTCTTCATAGTCTATACCATATTCTTGAATGTAGCCTTTTGCTACTATGCAAGCTTTGTACCATTCAACAGATCCATTAGAATTAGTTTTTATTTTATAGATCCAAGTATGAGTTTTCTCTAAAGCCTGAAGTTCTTCAATCATAATTTGCTGCCAAAGAGGGTCAGTACTTATCGTAAGGCTCATAAAGTTTTACAATAGCAAAATAGCAGTGAAAGTCATTAAGATACTAAGGAGTTTCTCTTACTCGGGTGTAATGATGAAGAGTATTGTTATGAGTGAGAGCAGGTGCAAGTATAAGATTGACTGCTGGAGCAAGTTCAAGAGGAGCAGGTAGGGCAGGGCTAGTACTGAGTGCATCAGAATCACCTGCATCATAACTAGGAAATAACTCAATAGAAGAATCAGTAAAAACAGAGAGTCAATATTGACAGAGTGATGAAACTGAGAGAGGGAGGAGAACATGGTGTTTTCCCAAAAGGTAATATGAAAGGAGATGTGTAATTTATTAGAAATAGGGTCCCAATAACAATATCCTTTGTGTTCTACCCCATAACTAAGAAAACAACATAAACAAGCATTAGGTTCCAATTCGATACATTCATGAGGTTGTAATAAGACAAAACAAGCACAGCCAAAAAGTTTAAGAAGTGAATAGTAAGGAGTTTTACCAAAAAAAATTTCAAAAGGGGATAAATTGTGAAGTACAAAGGTAGGAACTCGATTAATTATATAGATAGCAGTAAGAGCTGCTTCTCTCCAAAATTTTTCTAGACATAAGGCGAAAAGGAGAAGGGCACGAATAGAGTATAAGATATAACGATATTTGCGTTCAGTACAACCATTCTGTCGAGAGGTGTGAGAATAAGAACATTGAATAACTGTGCCCTGTTAATGAAGAAAATGAAGCAAGGAAGAGTCCTGATATTCCATAGCATTATCTGTATGAAGAATTTTAATGGTACAAGAAAACTAAGTTTTAATCATGTTAGCAAAGTTAATATAAATTTGTGGTAATTCAGAATGATTTTTTAAGAAATATATCCAAGTAAATATGGAGTAATCATCAATAAATAATACAAATAATGGAAACCATTCACTAAAGAAATAGGGGAAGGCTCCCAAATGTTAGAATGAATTAATTGAAAGGGATTGTTCGAAATAGAATTACTAGTATTAAAAGACAAAGCATGTTGTTTTGCAAGTTGATAATGTAAACAATGGAAAGACTCAAATTTTGTAGAACCTAACAAGCCACAAGAAATTAAAGGTTGAATTTTACTGGTTGAGGCATAACCAAGATGAAGGTGCCATTGATGAATGGAGAAATTGGTGGTTGTAGCAGTGAACACAAAATTTTGAGTAAGATGAAGAGATATAAGCTCAAATAATTGCCCCACCTTGCAACCTGTCTTAAGAATCTGTCCTGTTTGTGGATCTTGCACCTGACAATTATAAGGAGAAAAAATAAAATTTAGTTCGATTTCACATAGTTGACTAACAGAGATAAGGTTAAGTGCCAAGTTAGAAATATAATAGGTATCAGGAAGACTGAGTTTGGGGGTAGATGTATGACCAATATGAGTGATGTTCATTTTTGTTCCATTTGCAATTTGAATTAGAGGCAAGGAAGAAACAAGTTGTATGGAGGACAAGAGATTACTATTGGTAGTCATATGGTTACAACATGCACAGTCAAAAAGCTAATGAGAGTTACCTGGGTTGATAGACATGGCGATAGAGGAATTGGAAGAGATAACCTGTTTGAAGATAGCTTCAAGATCACTCATGGTGATGGTAGTAGGGCCTTAAGTGGCAACAGCAGTGATAAAAGGTGATCCAGGCTTTGAGAAGTTCTTGGACTTAGAATACCCTCCTTTTGGTCGTAAAGGCCAAATTAGGCAGTGTTCAAGAATATGACTAAGACCATGACAGTACTTGCATTTTATAGTAAGACAATTAGAAAAATTATGATCAAACTGATTACAATTCTTATAAATTTGATTGCTGGATTTCTAATGTGGAAGTGGAGTAGTTGCAAGAGCAAGTTCAAAACTTAGAGCCTTATCAAAATGGAGGCAGGTTTCCTCAAAGATAAGCTATTGTATAGCCATATCCAAAGTAGGAAGAGGATTGCGATGGAGTAAGGAAGCACGGACAACTTCATATTTAGGTTGAAGAGCCATAAGAACTTGAATGAGATGAAAATGATCTTTACTAATTTTGGCCTGAGAGGTTTGATTCCAAATTGGTTGCACCTTAGCAAGAAAATCATTCACAGATTGATCAGGTCATTGTTGGAGATTGTGAAGTGTAGTCCATAACTAAAAATAGTGAGCAAGTCCAGTGGTTTGATATCGATTGGCTAAAAAATCCCAGATTTCTTTTGTATTATCAAAGTCAGCAAATTGAAAATGGATAGATGAAATAGAAGTGTTGTGGAACTAAGTGATAATCAGATGATTCTTACTGTCCCAATCTTTAAGACAATCAATAAATTTAGCATCAGTTTCTTCTAGATCTCGAGTTGGCTTAGTGATATCTCTAGTGACAATACGCTAAAGCTTGCGACCAATAAAAAAAATCTTCATTCCTTAAATCCAAAGATTGTTGTTGGTTCCATTCAAAATTGGTTTTGTAGTATCCAGTTTCTCCATTTAAAGAGGAAGAAGCTTCAGGAACTAGTCTGAGGTGTTGCAAAACCAGTTGGAAAAGACCTGAACTGGTCGATCAAAGTTTGCTGAACCGAGTCAGTCAATAGGAAACCAGGTGAGCGGATTGAGAGCACAGAGCTCGAATCAGGTTGCATACTAGATCGCGAATCGAAGAGGATAGGGAGCAAATCTAGTCATGAACTAGATCTAAAAGGATGCTAACGTCAGCACCGGAGGAGAAGCAAATTTTGGCGGCTCGTGAAGGCACCTGTGGCTTCCAATGGGGTCCGACGAGTTGTTCTGAGGTAGCCAAAAAGAGAAGGATAGATTGGTATATCAAACACCCATATTTGGCATAGAAAAATTAATGAAAATAGGAGCAGAAAATATTGAACACAGGAAGAATGGCAGACCAAAAAAAAATTCAGAAAATAGGAAAGGGAGAGAAAAAAAAAATCTAGAAGGGCTTTGATACCATATTAGAAGAGAAGGAATTGTATTTCTATATATTATTACACAATGAAATAACACCTATTTATACACAAAAGTGTGAAAGAAAAAAGGAAAATAATAATCTAATTAGGAACCCATAATCAAGCCTAAATAGGAATCTAAAATATATACAAATATATTAACAAGTCTAATTAGGAACCTAATATTAAGCCTTAATTAGGAACCTTATGTTAACAATTATATTAATGTTAACCTTCAATATTTCTTTTAAAAAAAAATTAACCTCCAATATTTGATCAAAAGAAGACGCAATTTATTATGTGATAGTATTGTACTCCCTCTGTCCCATTTTGTTTAGGATATATTTTTTTATAAAATTTAAGAGTGCATTAAACAGTGTGTTATTTTCTTTTTATGCCATTTATTAAATATAATCCTTATATTTTCCTATTAATTTTATGAAAAAAAAATGGAATTAATATCCAATGACAAAATAGACTTAAAGGGTAAAAAAAATGTTAAAAATAAAAATAAGACTTACTTTTTGGGACACACTAAAAAAAAATGTCTCAAATAAAATGGGATAGTGCGAATATCATTTTAAATAATTTGATCACTTAATTGATAAAATCAAAATTGGTGATAGAATTGAGAAAAAAATAAAGTTTATATATATATATATATTTTTTGGTCATTGGGCCCATTATTAAACTTAAAATTTATTAAATTAATTAATTAAAATTTTCATTAATTACATTATCATTAGCATTCAATTAAATTGAAATCAATTAAATTTAATTCTTCAAATTTGATGAGATGAAAAAAATTAAGTGCGTATGTATATATATATATAGTTAGGCTTTCATAGTGTTAATAATCAATCCAACATTAGAAAAATACATTAAAAATATATGGGTATATAATGATTTAGACCTGATTATCTAATTAGTTAGGTTTAATCTTTTAGCAATTGTTGACCCAAACTCATTAAATCAAATTTATTCGTGAGCTTAATTTACACTCATTCAAATCATCTTTACCATTTTAATTCAATTTCTATCATGGTATTAGTGTAAGTCCGGCCCGGTTTAATTTTATTCAATCAGTATCTGTCTGAATGTCTAGTCCTAGCAGCCCGAAACTTAATTTTGCCATTGCATTCAAATTTCAATTTTAAGAGAAAAAATTCAATTTCAAATTATTAACTATGCGTCAAAAGTCAAATCTCAGTCATCATTTGAGAGGAATGTTAAAAATCAATCTCACATTAGAAAATATATCAAAAATACATGAGTATATAAATGTTTGAGCTTGACTATTTAATTGGTTAAGTCAAACTCATTAAATCTAATTCACTAGTATATAAAATATAAAACTATCTTAATGATAAGAGGTTATTAATTATTTTTACATAAAATATATTAAAACTATCTCAATGATTCAATAAAAACAAATGAAGAATATATATATATATATAAGGAATAAGGTACGTACCCAGAAGAAGAAGCAGGAAAGAAGAAGAAGAGGAAGAGCCAAATAACCATAGCCAGACACCCTACAAGAGAACATAGCTTTTGATCCATTTTCATGAATAAACAAAGACTTTCTCTTAACAACAGCTATCTTATAACTTACTAAGCTTAATCAAACAACAGTAATTAATTAACTCTAATATTGTGTGCATTAAAGAGAAGAAAAAGAAGAGACAATATCCTACCAATTAATATAAAATGTCAAATATTGTTTAAAACTGTGCATATGTAATAAACTCAAGAAGAGGTCTCTCTCTCTCTCTCTCTCTATATATATAATTGAATTGAAGGGTAATTGTAATGCTGAATCTTTTAAAGCAAATTAAATGGGATATTAATTAAGTGATTAAGATTTTGACATTGTTGATAAAAACGAAATTTATATTAATTGTAACAAATGGGTTCATTTAGTTTCTGTCTTTGGGTTTTGCATGTTAGATCTAGAGGATGGTACTTGCTACATTTTTGTAAGTGCAATTCCTAAATCTAGATGGTGGTATATGCTCTGTCTTAGGTGCAATTATTATTATTATTATGGACAACATTAAAAACAAAATATATATATATATATATATATATATATATATATATATATATATATATATATATATATATATATATATATATATATATATATATATATATATATATATATATATATATATATATGTAATTGTAAAACCACTTTCTCATATTTTTTTAAAAAAATATTTCAACTAGATTTGTTCATAAATCATATTTGTTCATCTATTAAAATTTAAAAAATATTTTAAAATATGGTTATTCATACATATTTGTAATTTCTTTCGCTTATGAGGTTAGCCCATAAACATATATAGTTCTAAGACTTAAAATAATTATTTATATATATTATTTGAATAATATATATAAATATTTTATTATATATATATATATATATATATATATATATATATATATATATATATATATATATAAAAGACTTAAAATAATTATTTAGGTCCACCTGACACAAACACGACCCATGAATCCGTTTTGGCACCCCTACAAAAATGTGGCAATTCGCAAATTATTTGGCAATCTAGTTAAAATGCTTAATGTAAAGTGATTTGCTAAAGCTAAACCTTAACATTTAGGAGAAAATTACGTGATGTACGCTTTTTTTAGTTTTGTTTACTTTTGAACCCCCTCTTTTGACTTTTTTTTTTTTTGCTTTTTGCTTTTTTCTTTTTTTACACTTTTTTCAGTTCTGTTTTAATATTATTACGGTTTTTCCCATTTGTACCATGTTTTTTGCTTCTTTTGCATATTTGGTTGTTTCTTTCTATTTTTTCTTTTTCTATATATCTCATTCATGGAATATTGTTATTAATTAGTTTAATAATTCAAAATTTTTATATTTATGCTATTAATTAATAATATAATAATCACATATTTGCATGATAAAAAAAGAAATTATTTTTTAACTTAAAGCAATATTTAATATACCAAATAATTATAAATTGTGTGTAGAAAATTTTTGATCCAAGCTAGAGTTTCTTGTAGTAAATAAAGAATAAGGTTGAGAATATTAAGTCTCCAAAGAAGATGAAAGAATTTATTTTTAGTATATACTTATGATATATCTAAAATATGCCTAACATATACTCGTGATATACTTAAAATAAACCTCAAATATAATTTTTACTGTGAAAATTGAAAATCATTTATTAATTTTTTTTAGTCTCTTAAAAATTTAATTTAACTCTTAAATTCTTTAAAAATATTTAAATATTCTAATTAATATTGTTGTTCATGCTTGACGATGAATCACATTTAAAAAAAAAAAAAAAAGAGTGTTGATGATATTTTTTCAAAGAAAAAAGTTAAGTGTGTTAAGTGTCTAAGTAATACGTAAGCATTTATATACTTAAGATATACCTGAAATATACTAGTTATATACTTGATATACCTAAAATGTACTCGTTATATACTTAAAGTATATTGTTTATTGTGAAAATTATTTGTTATTTTTTTTAAGAATATAATTTTTTTTATCTAATATATAGTTAATGTATTATTGTTATATACTTATATTTTTGTAATACTCAATATCCAAAAATATTTGAAGATATATATCAAATAGATACAAGTTAATCAAATTTAGTAAAATATATACTTATAATATACCTCTGATATACTCTAAATATACTATTTTTTGGGTTTATTAAAAAATATCTCTGTTTCATTGGTTTCTATAAGTTTCATATCTGAAACTTAATTTTCATATTTTAAAGCTTTTAAGTTCTTAAAAAATAAAATTACATAATTTCCTCACTTTTGAAGATTTTTAATGCAATAATAATTAAAAAATCACAAAATTTTAATGAAACATATTTATAAAATTCAAATTACCTCTCAACCTATTAAGGAAGTAAATATTTTGCCAATTAAGCTAATTGAATTTTTAAAAAACTGCAGATCTAAATTGATTTTATTTAAAACTTAATAATACTTTATAAAAATTAATTTTGATGATGATTCTCACTATAAACAAATTTGAAATTTTATAATTAATTAAACAAGTTTTTCCAAGCTCCATACTAATTAAAGCTAATGATGCTAGCCAATTTAGAGGTCCTAGGTTCGAGGTTATATGAATTTATTTTTCTGCCTGTATTGAAGTAATATTTATAATTTACCTTGTATAAATAATTTTGGAAATATTTATATTATATTTAAAAATGGCTTAAAAAGAACATTTGTACAAAGGAAAAAAAATAGTGTGATTTAAATTAATATTTAAAAAAAATTAAACATTCCACCATATAAAAAAGGTTAAACAAAAATCTAATTGTGTACATACTAATTTAAAAAAAAAAAAAAAAGAAACCGTGTACAAATGTTCTTTTTTAACTAGTGTAATTTACAAAAGACAAAAAAAAAGGATAGTATAATTTGTTACCACTATTAAAACCGTGTTTTATTACATATTCTAATGTGTTGGCTAAACAAGTCAGTGCATGTGTCTTTTTGTAAAATTTAAAGAGCATATAAAAGTTAAAAAAAGAATGATGCAGAGATATTTTTTTAATAATTTAAAAGTGGTGATATAAATATAAAGTGATTCTCTTTTTAGCTATTCAAGTAGAAATCCCAAAATTTAAAGCATTTGTAGATTTTCAGCTCAGTACTCTCCTATTCTCTTGGGCCCAGAAGTCCAACATGGTGCCAAAGTTTTCTAGATTCAAGGCTAGTATGTGCCCATAATTGTGCCCAGAAAAGATTGGTCATTTTAATAGCCTGTTTGGATGGTATAGGAAAGGGGAAAAGGAAGAGAGGATAATTTACGAAAAAGTAAGAGGAGTGGTGCAAAAAATGAAAAAATGAAGGGAAATGGAGGCTCTCCCCTACTTTTCTAAATCCAATTTTTCCTACAGCCCAATCTTGGGTGTATGGACGGGCAGGTGAGAGCAAAGGGAATAAAAAAAAAAAATTATTAGGCCTATGAATAAGTTAAAGTATTCGCGAGCGGTTTAATATTCGGATCAATAAAAAATCTATTCACATTCAGCTCATTTTATAAATGAGCTAAATTTGAGCTTTAATTCAATATTCGATTAATAAACAAGTTGAATTTGAGTAAAAATAAACTCAACTCGATTAAACTCGTGAACAGCTCAATTATTAGGCTTTTAAATAAACTCGTTTATAATATTTTAATATATACATTTATGATTTATGTTTCGTAATTATGAAATTAATAATGATATATGTATACAATTAGTTTTATTAATATTATATTTTATAATTTTATCAAATAGTTTAGAATATAATAATAATAATAATAATAATAATAATAATAATAATAATAATAATAATAATGTTTTAATATGTTGTTATTATTATTATTATTATTATTATTATTATTATTAATGCAATAATTTTGGCACTCTAAAAAATATATTTTAACATTCCTCTAATCTTTTTAGTAATTTAATTTGACTAAAATATATATACTATTAATTTTTTTTTTGAAATATATAATACTCAATTTTATAATTAATTTTTCTTTTACTAATAGAATGTTTTTGCTTTTATATTAGTTTGAACAGAATTTCCAGTTCGATTGATACTTGAGCTCGAAATGAGCTAAGTTTGAATACAATTTTTAAATTTAAATATAAATTCAAGTTTTAGTTCGAGTTTGAGTTTGAATTCAAAAAAAAAAAAAACGATTGAGCAAGTTAAAACTCAACTCAACTCAACTCATTTGCATTGCTGATGCTCATGCAAAGCAGCTGTCCCGCTTTATTAAAGAACAAAAAATCATTTCTATTAGTATTATTAATTATTATCTTTGTATATACTTGGACAATATAAATAATATTTTTTTTGGTACATCAGAATGTAAATGAAAAAATTATAAACAATATAAACTTGCCTAAATAAATATTTTACAATTAATCAAGTTTCTCTTGGCCCTTCTAAACGAATATAATCATACATTACACCATGGAAGGGGCCATCATTTCTTGACTGAGTTAGATAAATTGTATTATTTCCGTTGATAAGTTGATTGCTTGGTACATCAATGCTAAATAACCAGTATAGTCCATGAATTCCATGTCTTGCAATTGCATTATCTTTGCCTACTAGCCCTGTTGTAAAAATAGTTTGATCGGTCCTAGCATTGTTTAATCGCACCTGTTGAACAAATTGTAAAATTTCTATTAATCAAACATTGATCAAATCACTAATCAAGCAAAATATGCAAATGATCTAGTTAAAAAATTAATATCTGATGATGCATAAATCACTAAACATTATAATATAAGAGTTGCTCTCTACCTGAATTTCAGATAATGTAGCTGATGCCAAGGCTAACTGGAGAGTGTAATTCCCACTGTTGTTCACACTTTTGAGTTCAAAAATAATCTGCCAAGTGGTTGCCTCGTATGTCTCATTTCCCTTTTCCCTGCATTGCAGATATTAGAACTAGACCTAAGGAAATTCAAGTAAAAAATTTATAGGAATAAAAGTAGCAAGTGTAACAAATTACTTGGTAACATGGGCAAAGAACCAATCTTGAAAATAATTATTAACACCAACAGTATATACAAGATCATTCTTGGGATATAAATCAGCATATCTTTCCCACAATCCGTATTGCCTAAATCTGTAGATGAAAGGTTATTATTCAGGAATTAAATAATGAAGCATGATGTTTAATTAAGGATGAAAATAGTAATAATTTTGATAGAACTAACCTATCTGTTGGGTGATTGGCATACAATTTGTTCGTTAGTGTAGGATATGCTTCTGGCACGAAGAATTCTGAAGCCTTACGATCAGGAAATCCTATTTCCCATAAAGTTGGACCATTTCTTGGAGGATCATATATAATGACTCCCAATTTGATTCTAGACCCTGCATTTAAATATGTAAATGGAAGATTACTTTTTTTAGGCACATAGGAAATTTATATGAAATAGGGAACTTTAAAGGTTAGAATGTTTTTTTTCAATGTTAATGAGATGGACAGGCTTTGATCAAATGCATTTTAGTCTTAAATTTTAATTTGGCATTGTTTCACTACGAAATAGGAAGATTACTGTACCTGGTTGAATGGTGATGTTATATTCATACTTGTAATCTCCAATGATACCAGGAACCCATGCGTACAAACTATAATTCCCAGCTCGAACATTTTTTATTAAGAAATTTCCTTTTCTGCTAGCTTCAGTCCAAAATTGATAACCCTGAAAAGGAATATAAAACCATATATAAATATATCTCAGCTTATAAATTCCTTATTTCACTACAATTCAGAATAAAAAAATTAATGTTTATTTAAACCTTTGCTTCCGTTTGCCATGAGCCCAAATCCCCTGGTGCTGCCAATCCCACATAAGCAGAGCTGGCATACAGTAACCTTGCATCAATGTATCGATCACGAACTATTAATTGACCTGAAACAGTCCCCCTTTGATCAGAAGTAGGGAAATCTTCAGATTGAATGAAATTGTATGGCCAGCTTTTGACTTCAGTTGACATCTAAATCATGAAAACCGTAATAAGTACTCAATAATACATATGGCATACAAAATTCTCATGAAAAGAGAGGCTAAGCTAAAGCTAGTGTGTGTGTACATATATATATATATATATATATATATATATAACATACTTGATTTTTAGCATCTTCCCAAAGAGTTAAGCGATCCTCATCAGGTGAATTGGAATTAAGATATACCAAAACAGGGCCAAGAACTTTTTTCCATGGCTCTCCATTTCTATATTGTGTATTCATGTCCTTTCCGGCATAATGAGTACTAGTAAACATCTAGACATACAAAACAATTGAATTGGGTTAAAATGTTATGATAGAAAAATATATATAGAGAGAAGTGTTAATATGAGTTCATGCCACCAATACAAAAAAGTGAGACATGATTTAATATATATAAATTATCAAACAATTGAATTTTTTTTTTTTAAATTAGACTTTGACTGAAAGTCGAATTCGAAAACTTTCAAATATGAAAATGATTAGAGCAACATCAAATTAAAAGCTAATAAGACAATAAGTAAAAAGCTCATAAACTTACATTGAGGACAGTAGGCCCCACATGGGATGTAAGATCTTGTTTAATGGGCCCACCAACTCTGAATTCATTAGCAGGAGTGATCATCCAAAACCCCACTAGTGGATCGTCTGATATCCACCCATGAACATTGTTATCTTTGACTTCACTTGAATACTGGTATTTGTCATCTACCTGCACCATCCTTATTGAGAATCAGAAACTTTAAAAAATAAAAAATAATAATAATAATAACATTCACTAGTAACTACAGATTATAAAGCTTATTTATTAACTGTCATCACCATCATATGACAATATCTATATTCTTTTCTTTGGGACATTTTATCAAACATCTTACTACCCAATTCTATTATTTCAAATTTTTGTTTTGAAACCATAGTTACCTCTCCTCTGAGTTCTGGGTTGGTTGGATTAGTTAACAGAACAGCTTCAGGATAAGCCAGAGGCAACCCAGTGATGCGATCTTCGGGCATTGGCATTGTCCTTTGCTTGTCGTCTGAAACTGACATGAAGTGAAACCTGACCATACATTGATTTCATACAAATTAAAATAAATTCCTACAAATTGAGAAGATATATGAAGTTGGATTGATTAATTCTTCCATTACTTGTCCTTTTGGAGCTTAAAGACCACTCTAATTTGATCCATGTCAACATCTGGCCATCCTTCTAAGCGTTCTAATACTGTATACAAGTAAAGTCCTGAGCAGCCACGCCTTAGGATATACCTGCAAAAAATTAAATTAATAATGAGCAAGCTTGTTATTAATGTAATTAAATGAAGTTTAAGTATATTTTGAACATTGATTAAACTTCACCTTTTATCTATGTTTAAAGGAACTGTGGATTTACTCATGGAAGAACTCCATTTTTTAGAGAATGAAACCTCTACTTGATCTTCATTTTCCGTTATCACATTAAAATCAGTAGCTTGTAACCTGAAAATCCAGTAATTTTGATTTCAATTTGGAAAAATATAATAATTTGTAATTAGCAGCAGCAATTCATATACAACCTGACAATAAGCTTAGGAAATTCTGATATTATCAATTAATTAAAATTAATTAGATGGGTTTACCTGTCATAGATAATAGGATCTCCTGGTTTGTTCCAAACCACGTCCCAATAACTGAAATCAAAACATTGATAACTGATATTAGAATTTCAACTACAAGTTTCTTAATTAATTATATGATTAATAAAGTAAAAACAATAACAAGCATAAAATAAGTACCCTCTATTATCTTCTTCATTATCAATTTCAAGTACGTTAGAGATATCTTTGTATTTAATTCCGATGACATCACCACTTGGACTGGACAGAGTGACTCTGATAATTCCATTGTCAATCACCACCTGAAACGTACATAAATCTAATTAATAAGCTGTTTAATGTTGCAAGCTTTGTTAAGTTAATGGAAAATTCTTGGATACAACTGCTCAGAAATATATAAAGTAATGTAAGTATCGATTAATTAAATTCTGATATTATATTAAATATTTTTAATATAAATTTAAAAAAATTAACTTTAAAAATTAACTTATTAATATTAGAGAATACATTTCTACATAAATCACTTAATATATTTTGTATTTAATCAATCTGTGATATATTTTTAACACAGTGTAAATATATTTCAGCAAAGTGACTTGCATGCTTTTTTATATAAACAAAGATTAATGTATTCTCTGATTAATTTATGCATCCAATGATATTAAATTCTTTATATTTCAATTATTAAGATTTGAATGAAAATATAAACAAAATATGAATAAGATTAAGATTCAAGAATGATTACTCGCTCACGATTGGTTGCTTGTAGTTGCACCTTATAAGCTGAGCTGTTATTGGTCGACCTTAGAATTTTTCTGCACAAAAAGAATAAGCAAATATATATATATAGACACGTTATCTCTGATCAGCAAAGTTTATATAAAATAATTAACTAATTGACTTATTTGAAGGGTCGACTTCCATATCATGTAAGTCATTCAAAAGCTATTATTTTCTCTTCAAGGTATTCCATTTTCTATGTGACCGTTGAATATATAAAAAAAAAAATTATTATTAAAATATATTATTTTTTTATTTAGGATTTTAAAATAGAAAATTAGTTGATACAACATGAGAAAATTATAAAAAAAAAATTAAATTTGTTTTATCAACCCATTTTTTAAAAAACAAAATTTTAATATAGAAAAATAAAAACAAAAAAATAACGATACCAAATGGTTTATATACTTAACAATGGTTGAACGGAATAGCTAATTAGAAACAATAATAAAATTTCGAACATTTGGTTAGCCAACTTTTTTAAATCTTATGGATAATTAAAAAAAAATAAATTATATATATATATATATATATATATATATATATATATATATATATATATATATATATATATATATATTCCATGTTAGTATCTAATATGATATATTTGTGTCAAATTTCTTTTCTTCCTATCCTACCAAATACAAATGTCAAATGCCCACAAAAAGAAAATAGAAACTTTAAATTACAAATTATTTTTTATTATTGTGATAAAAAAAAAGTTATTTATTATTATGTAACACTTAAAAAAAATAAATAATAAAGTACTCGTTCCGTTTCAAAATATATATCGTTTCGTATACAGATTAAGAAATTTATTAAATTATTATAATTTTATAATAAAAATATTAATTGATTTTGATATAAAAAAAATAAAAATAATCAATACAAATATTTAATAAAAGATTAAAGAAAATGTAAAAGTGAAAAAAAAATAAATAATAAATATTTAAAAAAAATTAAAATGACAGGTATTTTAAAATAGAAAGAATAAAAATTTTGGTAAAACAATTAGTTGAATGAGCATATATAATTATAGCAAATTTTTTCCAATTAGATCAAAGGATTGGAATTTATTTTTGGTAATGATGAAACTGAAGGGAGTTCACGGCGCTAATTTGCTATCAATTGACTGGTGAAAGAAACTGCAGGGAAATAATGCAGCTTGAAAATTTGTCATCAATGGTAAGGAAATCAACATATGCACATGTGCAACTGTGTGGACATGAAGACTTATTTAGCATTGTGATGATTTTTTATTATTTTTTTATTAGTCCGTCCGTGACATGAACTTCCAATCTCATGATAAAAAGCTGAAATTTTGTTTGTGGGACCATTTGTTTTAGTATTTCAGAAATTCCAATGTACTAGATTTTTAACATTTTATATTATTATGAAATAAACAATTGATTGACTGTTATTTGAATATTAAGAAAAAAAATATTTCATACGGCAAATTAACTAGTGATAAAAAATTTTATTTTTTATTATTATTTTATTTTTTCTTATTAAAAAAATATTGATATCATTTTATAACTAAATTTATTTGATGGTAAACAGATATTTTATTATCAAATTACCCATTTTAATGACACATGGAAGCAATTTTTTTTTTTATCAAGGAGATAATGGAGTCGTTTTAGACTTGAATTCAAAAATTTTTAATTCTAAAGAATACTTGGTTGAAAAAATCATCAGAGGACTCCACCGCAAATTAAAAAATTTTTGGAATTGAAAGTTGGAATGATGGCCAATTTCCTCTTCCAATAACATCCATTTATATTAAAAGTGTATTTGATATTTGCTGTTAAAGTTTAAAAAAAGTATTTTTAAATTTTTTTTTATTTAATTAATTAATTTTTATTATTTTTATAAATTATTTTTTCAAATCAATTTCTAAAAAAATATATCTATTTTTATTTAAAAATAATTTTATAAAAAATATAAAAAATTTTATTAAAAAATACTTTTGAGAGACTCGATCCGATGAATCCTAAAAAAAGGGGAGAGGCTGTGATGGTGCAAAACAAAGAAGGACAAGCAAGAGGAGAAAACAGAGGGGGCCACCAAACTCACCGCGCAAAATGTGACTCTTATAGATAAAAAAGGTTGGAAAAAACAAAAAATTGTAGGAATGTCTGGTTTATATTCTATTGTTACAACAGTACACGGCATGTGAATGAATATATATACCAACTATTTTTATTAATGCACTCAATCTCTCTCTTTTTCTCTCTCTCTCACACACACTGCAGTCTATACACAGAAAAACAGAACAACAATAATAAAAATTATGGTGGAAGAAAACAGAGATAAAGAAGATGAGTAAGAACCTAACTGGGGTCTTCGCGGAAGTGGCAATGAACAAGAAGAAGAAGAACCAAAGAAGCGTAGCCAGCCACCCAGTAGTTACGGAACGCATTTTCTCTATTCAATTTCAAGAAAATAGTACAAATCAAAAAACAAGAAAATTCAAATTTAAAGAAAGGAAATTGCACGCTTTTGAACAGGAAAAAAGAAAACCCAAGAAAAGATACAATTGATTACACACAAATAAAGAAAGGACATACCTTAGCTTAATTACCAATGCATATATCTCAAGGATTCTTATTTTTCAAAGCAAAGGAAGGTGTCTAATATCTCTCTGTTTCTCTCTGTTTTGTTTTTGTTACAAAAAATTTCTGTGAAAATCTAAACCCGCTTCAAAACTTGCAGAGGATTAAACCAAGTGAATGGCCTTTTAATAACTCGATCGATCAAAAATGGTTCTTGAGCTTCTTATATTTTTTACACTTAATGGCTGCCTTAAATATGCTGTTTTCGACGTTGGAAATGTTAAAAGAAGCCAAAACCTCTGTTTTTTTTTTTTCTTTGGGGGATGGGTTACAAGTTTATAGGTGAAAGGGCTGTGTGGTCTTTTATAGGAAAAATTTTCTAATTGTGTTATTGGGTCATTAGAGAGGGTATCATGTGGGCTTAGGAAATTAAGTTCTTTCAAAGTTGTTTGGGCACGATTTTGACAATTTTGTTATTTTTTTTTTGGGATATGTATAAGAGAAATGAAGAGGTAAATTCTAATAATATTGATGGGTGCCTAACATTTTTTGAGTTTTGCAGCAGCCAAAGCAAAAACCATGAGAAAGTTTAATTAAACAAAGTAATTTTGTATTAGACTAATTAAGAAAGAAAAGTCCAAAAAACAAGGGCCAATTGTTGTGCTAATCGCTGGAGAGGCCTCTTAATTAAGAGAATACCTAGAAAAATGAAATGTGAAAAAAAAAAAAATTGAAACCAATAAATTTTAATTAGTGATAGACTGATAGTTGAGCTTTCATTTGATTTTGAGCAAATAAAAATAATTATGGCTTTGTTTGGATTAAGAAATTCTTAAATTCATAAATTTTACATATATGAATTGTGAGATTCATAAATTTTAAAAATTCTACTATTTAGATTGATTCTAATATCAATAGATTGTTAGAAATAATCTTAATATATATATATATTACAATTTCTCATGCACAAAAATGGTGAATATTGGTAGAAAATCAAAACTTTCAAAAATGAAAAATTTTGGGGAGTGAGAATTTTTAAAATTTATAAATTTTGACTATTTTTTGGATTCCAAACATTAAAATTAGTCTAAATTGATGGAATTTATAAAATTTCTCATTTAAAATCTCTTGTATTACTAAAATTAGAATAAATTAATGAAATTTATAAAATTAGAATAAATTAATGAAATTTATAAAATTTCTCATTTAAAATTTTTTGTACCAAACGAGATCTATAAAATAATAGAAAAAATTAATTCAATACTACAATAAAAATTAGAATTAATAATATTTGTTTAACATGATTTGATATTAATATATACATATATTATAGTATTACTAAATATCAATAAATATTAATAGCATGTTAATAGTATTATCAAATATTTATAACAGTATTATTAAAAAAAAAAATTTGTTGTAAGATTTTATTTTTTTTGGCCAAATGTTGTTAGAGTTTTTATATCATATGATAGTCTTATTAATTTTTATTAATACCAAACTTTTGACTTTTATTAGTATCATTTGCATACTATTAAAAAGAATTATTTGTAGTAGCGTAATACATAAAAGTGAGCTAATTAAATTAAAATTAAGGAAATCACCCATAAATCAAATATCATATTATTTATAATTCATTCATTTAAAAGGTTTATCATATTCTTGCCCTTATCTCATATTATTGATTTATCTTCATGATAAAGTTTTAAAACTTAAATTTATTTAAAAAAAAAAACACATTTAAAGATAATATACTTTTTCTTTACAAATTAAATATACTTTTTCTTTGTAAATTAATTATAGTTAAACATTTAAAAATAAAAAATTTATGTATGAAAAAATAATGTAAAAATCAACTTTTACAGGAGTATATTGAATTACTCGTGTTCCTTGCAAAGAAAAATTGTGGAAATAGACTCTCTCTCTCTCTCTCTCTCGTATTCTTCTTCTTCTTCTTCGTTTTCCTGGCCGTTGTTTTTTCCTGGTCTTTAACTCACACTGTACACAGTAAATTTGACCAATATTTTGGAAAAAAAAAATAAAGGAAATTCGTTATTTTTACATAAAGCCGTGATGGATTATAGCTCCATCACGGCTTGTGTTAAGTAATATAAGCTATTTTCCACGTTTTTAATTGAAGAATGTCAAACAAAAACTTTATTAATTACTCATAATTTTTAGTGCAAATGGTATGGAACTACAAAATATTGAAGATTTTTCTAGTCAAAGGTCCGTCTAATTAAGATTGTTAAAAAAATCACATTTCACATTCAAACTTGTACTTTACCAACCAAATTATTTTATGACAGCCAAAAAAAACTCATTTTCCTTTTTTTATCTGTCTTTGCCTTTTTTATTGGAAATTCTATTTTTTATTTATTTCTATTCATATAATAATAATCATTATATTTCATTGTAAATTGCAACATTTCCTTTAGCCATATAATGGACAAATAATCTAATTTATAATCAAGTGTGATCATACATGAATAAGGTGATTTTTAGTCATAGGCTCTTCATCTTTGAAACAGACCCTACATATTAAGGATGAGCCAGATTTTAGTCTCATCAAGCTGATTTTCTTGTAAATTTAGGTGAAATAATGATTCTAGAGTGGCCATGACACAAACTATAAAAAAATTATTTTTTTGTATATTAATTTTCCATAAATATGTAGAATTTTATAATTTGACCTCCTCTTAAAATCTAAGTCTTTTTTTTTTTTTTTTTGAATTTTACTTTAGGTAATATCATTTAGACACTGTATATAATTCTATAGAAATATCATGATGATTAATTAATATATAAATTGGTGATAAATCTTAGAAAGTTAGTTAATTATGCATAAAATAATTATATGACCTAGTCTATATATAAGTCAAAATAAACATTCAAATGGTATAACCCTTTTTTTAAAATAATGAAATTAAAACGAATATTCTTAACAAAACTCAATGAAATTTTAATTGAAAACTAATTTGAATTGACTGTTTGGATTATTTTTTAAATTAAACTCAAAATTGTGGAAACTTACCACATTTTTTAGCGTGAATATTTACCCATGCTTTTTAGTGTGGCCAATTATTTACGCTAAAAAGCGTGGCTAAATCTTTAATTTTATTTAATTTGATCATTCGTATAACCGTGTTTGAAAGCATGACTAACTTGTTTACGTCCATAAGTGTGGGTAAATTTTTTTTAACTGCTTAATGAAATGTGGTAAAATTCGTGCCCACGCCGCGTTACCTTTTTTCTTATAGTGTTACCAACTCCTCAAAGAGTTTCTTCAACCCTAAATCAAGAGCTCAACCAGAATACCTTGCTCTCTTTTAAATATTTTCTATGTTCAATTTTAATCATAGCAAGAATAAAAACATTATGTATTAAATATAATGATGAGTTATATAATGTTATACAAGAATTATGATACCAGTTTAGTTTTTAAACACATATATCAAACTTTTTCTTTAAAAATTGCAACATGAAAAGTACTGGAATATTGCTTGCCCATAAAATTAAAACAATTCCCAGAACTTTACGCCTGGTTTAGTTAATTTAGGAAACAGAATAATTATTTTAAAAGCGAATCATAGGAAAAGGACCACAAACAACAAAATTCAAAAAGGAAGGGGGCGTAAATAAATGGCTTTGAATGTTTAATTCAATAGTTTAATGGGATTAGAACTTAATGGATTGGGCAATGTTTAGAAGTGGGTTACTTTATAGAATGACATTAAAGAATGTGCCTATTCTTTTTGTCTCTTTCTTTCTTTTATTGTGGAGCCATAATTTACTTTTGCTTGAGTTTTTGTAACCTTGAGCATATGTCAAAGCCTAAAAGGAATCTATCAAAGTTTTTGGCCATAGAGTAAATTTAATATGGGTATTTTAGAAAGAAAGTGGTAAAAATTAATGGTATTAATTAAAAAAATTAATTTTTTTAATCTGTATATTTATAAAATAATTTATAAAAATGAGACAGAGAGAGTATTAAGTTATATTATATTTAATTTTAATTGAATCCTCGAATTTATAATCTCACAATTTTAAAAATTGACTCTATATTATTATTATTGTGTATTGAGCGAAAATTTCATTTATTTTAATTTTAATATATGTAAATTTATTTTTTATTAGGTCAAAGAATAAATTTAATATTATATATTAATATTATCTTATTATAATATAAAAAATTTTAATAAATTTCAAAATTTAACTCATCAACAGTTAATAAATGAAATTTCTCTCCCTATTTTTTTAATTTGTGTTCAAACCATATATATATATATATATAATTCTTGCAAATATTCTAATCTTACGTGAATTATCATTAACAGAATCAGAAGATGAATTCGGTTATGGCAATTGACCTGCTAAATTATAATAACACATTAATTACAATATATAAGAAAAAAGCCACCAAATCATTAACGAATTTCATGATTTTTTTATTTTTTATGGAAGCAAATGAAGACTCTAATTTGCAGTCTCCTTTGATTATTTGGCAAACATCCACCAATTAGACATTTCCCTTCCATCTTTGCCATTGACAATTGATCCTTAGTTGACTTGGGAAATAATCTTTGACAACAAATTCACTATGACCACCCCACATGGGCCATGCTATAACGCACAAGGCAGGTAACTTTCTTCTTGGAGATATTTTGACTATTTAGACAAATAGATTGGTTTTTTCAACATATTAGGGATGCTAGGAATTAATTATAAACTTGTACCAAACTATTTATATAGATGCATGTGACTGATCATTTTTCCATGTGGAAGTTCTTGTGGTTTTGGTTGAACAACAGAAGATTCTGATCACAAATTTGTTAGCTAACTCCACTTCAATAATCAGTTGGTAAACGGTCCTAATAGATCAAGGAATTCGTTTTTCTAACCCTTACTTGTTCTAAGATTATAAAGTCAAAAGATTTAACTAATGCATGCCACATTGGCTTTGCCATAATTTTTATTTGGATAAGCTACATTGTTAATTAAACCAATTTAATAATTATGTTAATAACTAATAGAAAAAATTAAATTTCATTATTGAACATTCATGTTCTATCCATCCAAAAGTTCAAATTAAGATTGAGTCTGTGTTAAATCTAAATTTTATTAAATAATATTTCTATTTGGCTTACTCTAAATTACATATGAAATATTTTAGAATTTCAATTTTAATCTTACCAATTACCACTATATCAAAGCATTATTTGTATTTTTTTTTTTATGAAACCAGTAATAAGCTATCAAAAAGTACATCTGCATGAACCTAACACCTTCGATCATCTAACCTGCCACCCAATATTAAAATGACTTAATATTGCTTCTTTGCATTTTCGTTTTGGGAAAGGTTGAATATTAATATTGTTGGAGTTGTGGGCTATTCTTGTATTAGAAAGAACTTTTTTTCCCTTAAACATATGAAGTGAAAAAACTAAAAACCCGTTATGTGATAAAGTAAATAAATGTTAAATTTTTAATATAAATTTAAGAGAATCGACTTTAAAAGTTAGCTTATTAAAATTGGAGAGACTATTTCTATATTAATCATTTAATATTTTTATATTTAATAAATGTGAGATATTTTTAACAATAAATAAAAAAATAATAATAATACTAATAATAATATAATGATGATGAAGACGAAGAAGAGAGAATGGAAGGGAAGCACAGATGACTAGAACACCTAAAAGCAACTTTGAATTGTCTTCTAATCTTATAGATGCTAAATTGATAGGAAAAGGAATTGAGCTGACACATAGGTTCCAAAGTAAAAAGGAACAATAACGATCACGACAAATGCTCCCGTGACAGTACCATTCAATCCAAATGTTATTTGCTATGCATAATTTTTATTCTACCAAAATTCAAATTTATAATTTTTTTTTAACGTGATAAAGAAACTGCCAAGTATGCAATCTTCCCCTCATTTGAACATAACATCACAATATGGGTCAGATACTGTATCTCGTTCGATCAGAATATCAGAATATGAATTAGATATTATAGTTTTTTATTTAAGTTATTGCCACAAAACACACTAACCCTTCCTTGAATTATATAAAAAATATAAATATAAAAAAAAAATATTTTTGGAGTTAGACACGTAATAAATAAATTAATCTCTTCGCCTAATTTGTTAGAAGTGAGTGGGCGTTATTCAGTTGATTGCCATTTTACTTTTTTTCCTTAATAAAATAAAGTTCATTAATAGGGTAAGAAGCCCATCATAATACAAGATACAATACAAACACTATTAAAGTTTAGGAGCAAGTATGAAAAAAATATCCAACTCAATAATTACAACAATATGCTTGAAATCCAAATAACTACCCAGTGGCCCATTAAACATGCAAAATTACAAATTTGCCCCCTAACCCACCTGTCCTCTTTTAGAAGCCTCTGAAGCCCTTGAACCCAAGTCTACCATTCCCGGCACCAAGGCAAGGAAGGGGAAAAATTAGTAGACCAGGCCCAAATCATGACCCAAATGATGTATCAAAGCATTATGAAGCTTAAGCAAACCCCATCTCTAAACACAAACACAAAATAGGGGCCAAAAAAGGCCTTCATCTATGATCTAGGTTTGAATCTGTAACCTCTAGATGCTTTGCCTCCAAAGGCCACCCAAATGCAAAAGAGACCATGATACGCTACCCTTGGAAATTATAAAAAAAAAAAAAAAAAAAACCCTCAGCTTCCTCCCTACCGGTGTCCAAAAGTACACCCTTAGAACAACAGAGGGAGGAAGAAGCCATGCAATTCACAGACAAACCAATGGCCATCAAAAGCACAAATAGACCTTCATTTAGAAGATAGAATAAACCGCGGGAACCGATAGGCATGGAGAAACCATTTAAGGCCACTAAATGATCTTTATTAAAAACCAAGAAAATGGAGAAAAAGAAGAAACAAATAGAGAATAAAGAGAAAAAATAAAGGAACTCCTACCGGTAGCAATCGCCACCAACAATTTTACCAAGCCAGAACCTAAAGATGGCTAGATCAAGAACTAGAGAAGAGGGAGGGGGGGAGGAAAGAGAAAAGGCTTTACAGGAAAACTGACAAGATACCATTTTACTTTAGTCCAATTAAAAAATAAATTATAGGGAAAAGTACAAAAACCTGTTATTTGATCATTTTACATTTTAGAGTTTGTGAAATTAAATAGTTAAAATGTGGTATGTGGTTTGTACTATTAGTAATTTGAAATCAATAGTGCTAACGACTTTAATTAGTGTTGACATGATATAAGTGTCACTATTGTCACATAAGCATCATATCAGTAGACACTAATGCCATTAGTATTCTAAAATTTAAATTATTAATGGTACAAATCACAAATCTCATTTTATTAAAAAAAAAATTCACATATCTCAAACTATAAAAATATACTTTTTTATATTTCAGATGACATCTTTTAGTACCTAATTAGAAATGAATGTTTATAGTTGATAACTTTAAACATCATATGAGCCATCGATCATAAATAATCATATACTAGAATCCCTTCATTAAAGATCTTAATCTCAGCTAGGGTAATGGTTTATGTCAAACTCTAATGTGCCTTGATTCTATATCCTTATCTCAGTTCTAATTCTTGATGAGATTAGATTCCTACTATAAACTCTTTCTAGTAAATCTCACTATCTTGGCCAAGAACTTAAGTATCAAGAATAACTAGATAGTATAAGATCTTAATCTCATTTATTTGAGGTAATGAATTATATTACTTACCTCTATACATAACAAATTAGAACTATCACATGTCATATATCCGTACATAAATAGTACGTCTATGTAAGCAGTAATAAATCCTAACTACCTATGTACGAGATATAGTATCCATCAAGTCAAATGATTATATGTACTATTATAACCTAGATGATAAATAATTGACAAGTAGTAAAACCCCATATTATTATCATCTAACATTATAGTTTGACTATTCATCCTATGAATATCTACATGTTTTTATCTACATCATATGTCAAGCAACATGTGACTCACTGCCTCTATAATCATCTGTATCACATACTGATTATAAAAATAAATAGAGGTGATGGTTTTCCGGGATTAATGATGCCCAGTCATTAATCCTATGACTACGAACATATTTAAAATATTCGTACAAGAGCGGTTTATCTCTCATATTCTCAACACTTGATAATAGATCATCTTACAAATACTTAAGAACTATATTCAATAATATGAAACTCTTTTCATATTATGAATATATTTATTATGTCATTGGGAATTAATATCTATTATTTCATAAATATTATATAGCTCTTAGAGCACATATTGCTATTATTTTGTTCCCCTGTACCTCATAGCAATCAAAGCAGCCAAATGGTTACTCATTTCAGATTTCTCATTTTTGACAAAATATTGTTGTATGGAGTCAAGGGATTTCTTAACATTATTGCTATCAGAAATAGAGCCTTCAAACGCTTCTGGTATGGAGTGTTTCATGATCATTAGACTCATGTAGTTAGAACGATCCTATTTGTCAATTTTAGCTTCATTTGAATTATTCTCAGTTGGAACGGGTCACTCCATCCTTAATGCAAAGTCTAAATCCATACAACCGAGAATAATTTCCACATTCTCTTTCCAGACCTTAAAATTCGTACCATTTAACATAGGAATTGCACTAATTTGAGCAGAGATATTATTTGCAGTTGCAGAAACCATATAGAGAACAAAGAAACAACACGTAATAAAATAATTATTTTATTAAATCAAGAATTTTGACAAGAAAATTATAAAACAAGATACCTAGCACAACTTGACATTTGGTATTTGCACAAAAATATTAATTGTAAATGATAATCTTAACGCAACAATCAAACATTAATAATAAATTATATCAAATAACAGTCTTTCTTTGGACCGACTATTATTTACATGGAAAACAACTTTAAAATTATCAATATTTATAATCGCAAATATGTTCATTGCCTAGGCAATATTAACCTTCCTTTAAGTCGATTAATGTCCGCATAAATAATGAACACACAACATTTTTATGTTCCAAATTAAATCAATTTACACATTAGAGGCTATTTTGATAACATTTCGCTTCAATAAATTTAATTTAAAATGCTAAATATAATAAGTGCAAATAAAACCTTGATATTGCATAGAAACAACATTAACCTTATTAAACATGATGTTATTGAAACTCAAGTCAAGAGAGATAAAAGAAAAAGAAAAAAAAAAGTATCAATATGAATCATTAGCCTGTCATACCATTGTGATTGTTTTGCAAAATTTATTTAAACCAAATAATTTATTTATACATATATAAAGCAAATTGCAAAACTCACAGTGGCAAATTTAAATATATATATATATATATATATATATAGTATTACAAAAGCCAAAACTCAATTGCATGTATATATACGTATCTGTAAACTTGACAAAGTTTGTTTATATCAAAACAAAACGGGCTTTAGTTTTATATATATATTAACATTATAACAGAAGACTCATTATAAATTATGGTATTCATAAGCACGCAAACTAATACGTGCATATGCTGTAATTGATTAGCTCTAATTAAACCAAAAACAAAAGAAAAAGGAACCGTAATCAATTTCAACCTGCAAATCGATTGGCTCCAAAGATTGAATATATGTATATAATGGAATTCTGTATGACGTGCAAACCAGAATTCTAAATCCAAACACAACAATATAGTAGTGCCGGTGGAACCAATTTTCATAATTATATACTATAATAATAATATATTATAATTCAAACAGGAAACTGCAGGATCCCAAAACGCAAAATTTTAAAATTTTTAACGTCCCATAAAACATTATGGATCAAATAAAATGATTCTTTAATCCTAATAACCTAACATGATATGAGTTCTGATACCACTTGTTAGAAACATATAATTATTTAAATACTTTGATACCAAAAATCAATCATGCTAGAGTTATTAAAAAAATTAAAATTAATACTTGCATCTATTACAGTAATCAAACAATTTGTATAATGAACGATAAACAAGTGCTTGGAGGCCATAACCTTATAATTTTTATATACTAATCCATTAGGTTTTCATTAATTCTATTGGGTCAGGATCCCATTAACTCGTACCAAATCCTAAAGTCTATATATAGACTTTACATAAATGATGAATCACTTCAACTAAACACACTTATAAAATAACTTATTAATATAATTAATATAATTCTTCTATTAAATATATAAACCCACATAATAGATATTAAAACCTAAAATACTATTGTTATAACATACTATTATAATGTTTTAACTTTTTAATAACATTTATTTTAATTAAAAATGCAGTATTATATTCTAATACAACAGGTTGGATGTTTAATTATACGTATGGTTATAGACATTTGATGTATATATATATATATATATAATTGATTGATAACCGCCCCACAGAGGTGGCAACTTGCAAGTTGCAACAAAGTGGTGTTTTTGGTTATATGTTGAGTATGGTTTGAGTTGCATTAATAATTTAATATAATTTAATATATATGTTAATCCAACACATAAAAAAAAATTATTTTATATGTAATAAATAATTAGTTAACAACCTATAAAAAATTATTTTATCTATGAGAAATAATTAAAATAATAATAGTTAAGGAAAAAGTGAAGCTGGTTTGCAAACCGACCTTAAGCTTGCTTGTTTGTAGTGCCCTGACAAGGAACAAGCCCTCACTTTTTCGTGAGGTGCCGCAGAGCGCATTTTGAATATACTATTTCGTACACCCGCCCGCAGTTTATCATAAAAAGTATTTTTTTTTTAATTTATATAATTATATGTGAGTATAAAAAGAATATTTACCTTTTTTTTTTTTTTTTTTTTTTGCCAATGGAATATTTACCTTTTTACACTTAGCAAATTAATAGGTATATTTATAATAAAATTTTAAAATATCAATCAGTTATTGATTTAATATATAAAAAATAGTTATACCAAAAATAGTTAAGAATTTCCATTAATTTTTTTATACATTATAAAAAGTTATATTATATAAATAATATTTTAAACATAGATATATAAATGTAAATTTACTATATATTTTATATAATAATAATAATAATTATTATTATTATTATAATATATTTCTAAACTGATTTTCTTGTTAATATTTATAATTTTAATTTTATGTATTAATATAAAAGTTCATATTACTAATCATAGTATTTAATAAAAAAAAGAGTTATAAGAGAATATAATATTGATAACAATTAAAATGTATTAAAAATATTATTTTATCTTATTTATTTATTTTTTATTTAATTTATTCAAATAAAATTATATATAAAGAAATAAATAATGTTTTATAAAAAGAAACTCTTAAACTTTCACATTTAAAACCCCATTAATTATCTTATATTTATTTATTTAATTATTTTTTAAAATACTTAAAAGTTTATAAAAATTTTAAAAATTCAGAAAAAGACATAAATACAATAATGAGCACAAAGAGAGTTTCATTCTTCTGCTTTAATATATATATATATATATATATAGGATTGATGGTGTTGTGGTGATTGTTGAATGAGCTGCGGTTGCGCTAGAGAATAATAGAAGTATTTTTTAATTTTTAAATAACAAAAATTTTTGAAATTTCAAATTAAAAGCTTTAATCAATTTTTTTTCACAAAAAAAAAAAAATCTTTAATTTTCATTGAAAAATAGTCATTATGCATCTATGTTAGAAGCCATCTCTTAAACTTAAAATAAAAATTTTAACAATTGTTAAATCAAATAATATTACATAATTAAAATAAACTATTATTTTTCATCTCTCTATATCTTCCATTTCTCTAAAAATTTAATTTCTTTCATGAAATTAAGAATTAATTATTATTATTGCATTATATTTTATGGTAAAAAGGAAAATATGATTTTTTTCATGAGCATAATTTTTTTTTCAAAGGAGAAGTCATGCTGTAAATTAAGAAGAAAAGTTTTGAATTTCTTAAATTGAAGGAGAAAGAAATTAAAAGAAAAAATAGAAAAATGAATTTTTTTTAACGTGAAAACTATAGTGCAGAAAGAAAAAATATTAATATAATTATTTTTTTTTTTTAGTTTTGAATATAATGTAATATTATTTTTAATTTTATTATTTTTTATTTAGACATATTTACAACTAAAATTATAAATTGAGATAAAATTAATAAATTAAAAGTTTTAGACAATTGGAAAAACATAAATTATATTTAAGATAAGATTAACAAAATTAAAAACTTAAGACAATTTTTTGAGCTACTAGTTTGTTTCATATATGTGTTGCATGCGATTGTTATGATATTCAGACGTGTGGTCATATTTTACTAAATTACGTATTTCATTAAATAAAAGTATTTTTGATTAATCAAAATTTAATAAATTTCATGAAAAATATGATTAAGCTAATGAAAAATAAATTTCATATCTTTGTTTGATAACAAATCTAATGATAATTTTATAATACAGACTTACATAAAATATTTGCAGGGGAAATATAAAATCTATAATTTTATAAATTATGAATATTTTAATTATCTATTAATAATTTTTATAATTCGATTTAGTACTTATATTAAAATGTGGAACAATAAATTTACTAACTTTTTGAAATATAATTATTTTTCATTCATTCTGTATTATTTTCTAATATAGCTTTTATAATTATCCATATAAAAAAATTCAAAAAAAATTATATTACATGAAATAAAAAAAATAAAATACTATTTCATCCCTGAAGTTTAACCTAATTAATGAAATAATGCTTTCATTTTGAAAAACTAACTAAATGATTCATGAGTTTTTATTTCTGTCAACAAAGTGATAGTTCTATCTAATTTTTTGACCAATTTTATTAAAAAATAAATAAATAATAGAAAACTAAAAAAAAAAAATTTAATCGTAAACTAATCCTCTCATCTCTCTAAGGGTGTAAATAAGCTAAGTCGTTCGTAAGCAGCTTGGTGTTCGACTCAATAAAAGTTCATTCACGTTCAGATCGCTTTATAAACGAGCCAAATTTGAACCTTATTTTAAAATTCGGTAAATAAATGAACCGAGTTTGAGCAAAGTGAATCTCAACTCAGTTAAACTCGTGAACAGTTTGATTATAAACTTATGAATAAACTCGCAAGCAGCTCGATTAATAGGCTCATAAACAACTTTATTATTATTAATTATTATTAACTTAATAATTTTGGCTCTCCAAAAATATATTTTAACATTTTTATAAACTTTTTACTAATTTAAATTGACTAAAATATATGATTAACATAACCTAATATTTTCATACTATATAAAATATATTTTTTATTAATTAATATCTTTATAATACATGTAATGTTCTATTTTATTATTGCATTTTTTCACGAATTGGATGTTTTTATGTTTATATTAGTTTTAAGTATTTTTATTATAGTTATTTTATTAAAAATAAATATTTAGAAAGTTGAGTATTTTAATAATTTATAAATAAGTTTCATAATAAGTCGAATTCAAATTTAACTCGATTATAATTTATTAATGAGCCGAGCTCGAGCTTAACTCAAATTTTAAGTGAGTCAAGTTGGAACATGATTTTCAAACTTGATTCAAAACTCAAGCTTGAGCTTGGGTTATAAAAAAAAAAAAATGAATCGAGCCTAAACAAGCTAAAATTCGGCTCGACTTAATTTGGCTCGGCTTGTTTATACCTATACATCTCTCTCTCTCTCAAACTTAACCACCACTCATCAAATACTGCACGAAAGTAGCAACTATATTAAGGCAACTGATAAAATATTTCAATTTAGCGACTATTTTGCAATTAAATAATTATTAAAGATATCGCCAAAAAAAGACGCCATACTTAGTTACTAAAATTTAATCGCAAATTAATTTCTAATTAGAAATTAAGATAACATAGTCATTAATTTGAGATTAATTATTTGTGCGAATTATTTAGAAATAGATTTAGTTATTAATACTGCTAGTCACTAAATTTAGCAATTATTTAATTTAGTAGCTGAATGATTAAATTTTAAATTTGCATCAAAATTTGTTCATTTTCCTACCTATTTTATATTTAGTGTGGGAATTCTCCGTCACTAAACTCAAAAAAAAAAAAATCCCACCCAAATATTTCAATTTTCTCACTTTTTTTTATATTTAACGGTGAAATTTTTTGCAGTTAAACTCAAAAAAAAAATTTCCATCCAAATTTTTTATTTTCACCACTTATTTGATAGATTAATGACGAATTAGTGATGAAATGTTCCAAGCTAATTAAAAAAAAAAAAATTATACTAGATGTAGCAATGTATTCTCATCTATCCTTAAATTTAAATCATTAAAAAAACCACTTTTTCCCTCGCTCTTATCATTTTTTTCCTCTCTTTTTATTTTTTCTTTCTTTTACTCTTTTATCTTTTTTATTATTGTTCATCATTTTTTCTTTCTCATTTGCTCCTTAATTTATTTCTTTATAATTTTTCCCCCTTCTTACATATAATTAATTTTTTTCTTTATATATAATTAATATTTTCTTCTTCTTTTTTCTTTATTTTTTCTATATCATTTTATCTTTCTTTTTTTTTTCTTTATCACTTTTTCTATCTCTCCCTTTCTCTATTATTATTCCCTTTATTTTTTATTATATTTTTTTATTATTATTTTTTCCTCATCTATCATTTTTTTCTTGTTGTTGTTATTGTTTATCATCATCATCATCATTATTTTTCTTATATATGAAAAATGGACATAAAAATGGACAATTAATTCAAAGAAAATTAATATATTAAAAAATAATTAATAAAAATTAAAATAAAATAAAAATATATATTAAAGAAAAGTCAATTAATATATTAAGAAAATAAAAAATTAAAAAATATGAACAATTATTTTAAAAAATTTTCAAAGAATGAAGACTAGATACTACATTATGTTAGTGGCTAATTAGTGATTATATACTTAGTAGCAAATTAATCGTAACCAAAATCACTTTAATCATCTTTTTTTTATTTATTGTGTTTTTTAATTAGCGACTAACTTTTTTAATCACTAATTAGAGACTACTATCATTTAGTATCTAATTAGTGACTATTTTACTCATAAAAAAATTTAGCTAAAAAACTTTTAGCGACTATATGATTTAGTGGCTAATTAAAATTCATAATTTAGTTATTATATTTTACAGTCTCTAAAATCAGTTTTTCTTGTAACGAAACTATCATCATCATTACCCAATTCCATTAAGAAGTTTTCCCCAAATATGCTCTAAACATTAATTCTTTTCAATTCCCTCTATAAAACTCCAAAAATGCACCACCACCATCATCATGAAGAAACTTTTGAAATTTTTGTGTGTAAATAAAAAAAGTTTTGGAATTTTTCTTCATCTCCGTGTAAAAAAAATGAAATTTTCTTGTGTTTTTTAACAAACCAAACACCTTTTTTTAAGTTTTTGTAACAATTTTAGCTTTTTTTTTTTTTTCGTCTTTTGATTTTTTTTTGTATAGTGGAAATGGGAAATTTAGACTTAAATAAGGGTCATTTTAGTTATTTATATATTTTTAACGGATTTTTTGATGGGAGGACCATTTAATTTATGGAAACAAAATTTCAGAAAATATTTAGTCGGTTTTTTTTTTTAAATAAAGACACTATTTCATTGATTAAGTCAAATCTCAAAAGATGAAATAGTATGTTACAAAAAATCATATCATATTTTGAATGAAGGAGACAAATAAAAAAATTTGAACAAATGAAAAAATTGATATGATAATGACTGATATAATTGCCTTAAAATCATATGTTTATATTAAAACAATTACTGCTTAGAATTTCTATTGGAATATGAAACATAAATTTATATGTTAATAGCAATATAGGTAATTACCTACCATGTTATGTTAATCAAATCAACATAAGCAATATTATATAATAGTAATAAATTCATATATCTATTTAATTTTAAATAAAATAATCTTTCTTAATCCAATCAAATTAAGAATAGATGAAAGAAGTATTTTTTGAGTAATTCAAAAGTTTTATTTTATTTTTTTTAAGCTAATGTGTATAACTTTTAAATATGGAAAAAAAATTATTACTTTATTTATATATTAAAAGTTAATATCAATATCCCCTAAAAATTAATATCAATAAATAACATGAAAAATAATATATTAGATTCATGAATGTTTTAGAATTAAAGTTACTTATATATTTATATATTTCCTTTAAGGTTATGGAAAGTGAGAAATTTCATATTTGAGTAATATATTAATTTGTTATAAGACGTAATGATAAAAATTGAAAAAAAAATCTAAAAAATAGATTTAAAAGCTATTGACATACTAGTCGTTTACTCATATGTTGTATGGCTATTATTATTATTTTGATTATGAATATTTTCAATTTATAAAATTTAAATTGAATTCTTTATTTAAAAAATATTTATATCCATAAAATTTAATTAATCCTAAATTGAACATATATAATAAATTTAATGAAAGGTATAATTGAAAATATGGCATATAAGTTAAGAAGATTTTGTTAATTTATTAATTAATATATTAATTATATTTATATAAACTAATATTAAAAATACAATTGATAATTTGTTTTAGGATTAAGAATCATTATTTAATTAGAAAACTAACATATTGGTTAAAATGCTAACTTTTAGGATTAAAATCTTTTTTTAGTATCATATTTATTAATGTATTAATATAATAATTCAAATAAAAAATAATGATACAAAAAAAAATTATAAAATTACACATCAGCTTTATGCCATGTGTTAAAAATAAGTATAAATTTTAAAAAAAATTTATGTCTCAGGATATATATATATATATATATATATATATATATATATATATATATATATATATATATATATATATATATATAGATAGAGAGAGAGAGAGAGAGAGAGAGAGAGGGGTTGTATTACCATCGTAACATTATTATCAATGGGATAAAACTAACATGTTTCATGATAGTCTAAATCCAACTCATATTTTTTTTATTGGTGGACAAATAATCTAATACTTAGTGAATTATGCTTCACAATGATACGCAGAACCAACATCGAAGGCTAAAAAAGTAACATCGTTATGAATGATTGGATTGCCATCACCTAATTGGGCCAATGAATATTTCATGGACCAGTCCAGAAATCGGGACGGGCTGGGTTGTAAATTGTAATTCAAGACACTAATTAGACCGAAAATCGCTGAAACGTTGACATTCATTAGTTTTACGCAAAATAAATATTTTTCCCAAGAAAATAACTTATTTTCTCTATTTTTTTTTCTTACGATCAGAGAGAAATTTAATATTTTATGAGACTTTTGACATCTAGAAGTATGGACTATTCAGTTTAAATTATTTATCCGAACCAAACCAAATTGATTTTATTGATTTAGTTTGGTTTGCCCCCCTAAATGATTTGGTTTAATTTTAAAAAGTAATAAATTTTGATTTATGATTTGGGTCATTGAAGAAAATATACACAGTATATTATACACATAAATATAAATAAAATTTTTGAATATTATTTATTTCATTATCTTAATTAAGTTTAATTTAATGTTAAAATTATTAACATACTAATTGAAAAATTGAAAACTAATAAACTAATTTAATGAACAAATCTCAATTGGTATTTTAAGTTATTTTAGTGTATGCCACCTGGTATCTACACTCCTGAGAGTGAAGAGTTAATCTGTATTCGAGTCAAATGGGACTATAAGAGTAGCAAAATACTTTTTCAAGAGTTTTAACACACAATTTAATATAAGTTGATTTACGTGTTGTTGGCTTATTTAAGTTATTTTAAAGGGTGTATTGTGTAATATGTTACACTTTGTTCCCAAAAAATAAAAAAGAGAGATCATTCTATTAAAATACATACTTGGACTTCCGTCTATATTACAAGAGATTTGAAGATGAATTTCAGGATCTAACCTATTTAAGCATGATGCTATGGTACCGTATTATAGTCAATGGGTCTATATATACTGAGTTTATAAGTAAGTATTAGAATCCATTTACAAAAAATAAATTAATTTGTGTTAGATATAATATCCATTCACTTATAAATTCTCAAATAATTTTTGTTATTATTCATAAGTGGGATTACTTCCCAACACATTCATCATTTGTCAGAAATTCATATTCTAATCAAGAAAACACATTTGAGCTCTTAAACTTATTAGCTTCACAAAACCTTTAAAAAAAAAAAAAAAGTGGGAGAATTTCATTGATATAGCAGCATCAAACAAACATTAAACACTATAATAATGTACAATAAACATTCAATTACAAAACATTAGACCTCACACATTATTAGCCTTCTCTGATTTCAAAAGAGATTTTGTTGATCCACCTGAAAAAACAGAAGAATTAGTAGTATTAGGAGAACTATTCCCAGTGTTTGTGAACCCGGAAGAAGTGTAAGAAAATTTGCACATATTCATGGGAGGTGCATAGTACATTGGCACTGGTAATTTTGAAGGAAGACTAGGCAACGGAGCTTCAAAATTAAGAACATTAATCACTTGCCTAATTGAAGGCCTAAGATTAAAATCAGGATGGCAACACCATAATCCAACAATCATTAAGCATTCTAATTGCCTCTCATCAAATTCTTTACCCATTCTTTTATCCACAGCTTCAAGAATTTTCCCTGTTCCATACAAGTCCCAAACCCATTCTACTAATCTTACCTTATTAGGTTCTTGCCTTATATCAACTGGTTTTCTCCCACAGGCAATTTCAAGCGCGACGACTCCAAAACTGTAAACATCTGATTCTTTACTAGCCTTACCTGTTGTGACACATTCAGGAGCTAAGTATCCCATTGTGCCTGCTAAAACTGTTGTTTGTGAACCCAACTCATGGTCTACAAGTCTTGCAAGGCCAAAATCGCCAAGCTTGGCATTGAAATTTGAATCCAACATTACATTGCTGGACTTTATATCTCTATGTACTACACATTGTTCCCATTCTTCATGAAGATATAACAATGCTGAAGCTAAGCCTAAAGCAATTTTGTACCTTATACTCCAAGTTAACATTGTTGTTGCTTCTCCGAAAAGATGGAAATCAAGGCTTCGATTAGGCATGAACTCATAGACGAGAAGGAATTCGCCTCTTTCATGACACCAACCAATAAGTTGAACTAAATTTCTATGTCTTAAACGACTAATTATCTTCACTTCTGAAATGTATTCTTTTTTACCTTGTTTTGATCCTCTTGAAACCTTTTTTACTGCAACTTGTGTATCAGATTCACTCAATAAGCCTTTGTATACGCCTCCGAATCCTCCTTCTCCTAGCTTTCCTCCCTCTGAAAAGTCGTTCGTTGCGCGACTTAGTTGGCGGTAGGTGAACCTTTTAGGCCCAGTTCCTCTCTCAAATTCATCATCCATACAAACATCTTCAGCTTCATCTTCAATTCTACAAGCATACCATTTTCTCCAATAGGAAAACCCACACATACATATCCCGCATGCCAATAGGCCCAAACCCACAGCTAAACCAACATATAATCCTGTTTTGCCTTTTGATTTCTGATTAGTTTCTAAGCTTGAAACAAAATCCCAAGAAAGTATGTTATGAATTTCAACCCAATCCCCTGTAGAAGCAGAGAAACCTACTCGAACCAATTCAGGCAAAAAATCCCTTAAATCGACAACATAAGAAAGGCTAGAATTACCACCAAAAACAGGATTTTTATCATAAGTTAGAAAGACACTTAAATTTTTGGTAGTGGAATTATAGCTCACCCAAGCATTTGCCTTGCTTCCATTCTTAATGCTGCTCTTCCAAGTGACATTAGTGACAGATATAATAGAATTAACATTAATTCCTACATGATTATCATCTGGATCCCATTTGTCGTTAAAACTATCAAATTCAACAGCAACAATTTGGTTCTTTTTTGAGGCACCGAAAGCAGTATCAGGATTGAACAGGGCAAGAAATCCACCAGAAGAATTATCTGGGATTTGAGAATCAAATGGTGACATAAAAAAAGAAATCCCATGACCAAACTTAGTAGAATTATTCACAGCTTTCATTATGAAGGAAAAATGGGTAGTAAAATCTGTAAGCTTTCTTGTCTTGGCATCCCAAATTCTAACAGGATATTCATACGAGGCACGGCCAACACTACTTGTGAGGTTAGCATCTATTGCATTCAGTGTGAGTTGAAGAACATCCCTAAATGCGGTAGAATCACCCTGGAATTTTATGCCTGCCACGTTCGAATTGAAACTGGTGAAGTTGAAAGAGACTGAGCTTGCAAAGGCAAGTAAGAAGAGGAAGAAGAAGAAGAAAATGGGAATTGGCATGATTTTAGATTGGAGAAGGTATGAAGTTTAGCTATGGAAATTCACGATTGAAAAAACTTGGAGAATGAAAGGTGAATTGGGTTCGGAGTGTTCTATGAGACTTACTTCAACTATATGCTCGTCCTGATTGTTGGCTAATGGTTAGTTAGTTTCATTATGTGTCATATCTATTATTATTTTTTTTTGTTGACCTTTTCTGAATTCTATACATATATACACTTAAAATAATAAGATTCTCCATATTATATCAGTTTTGTACTCTTTCCAATTCATGGTCACCACTCACCAGCATTTGATGTTAATCAATTCCAGTTTACCAGTTCTTAGGTAGTGTAGTTAATAAAAAGAATAAAAAATTAAGGACTTTTGCTTAGTGCAAAGCCGACCAACTCAATGTTTTGTTAAGTATCCAATAGACAATTTTACACTTGGACGGCAAATTGGTTGCTGCACTTACTAAATTCTAAACTACGTGAAAAGAAGAAGATGACTATTTTGTCTCACAATTTTTTAATTCTCTGCACTATATATATATATATAATACCAAATTAATTATTTATATTGTTAAACGATCACATTGCTTAACACGGTCTTCTTTCTTATGCAATATTTAAACATGAATTTTTGAGTTAGAATAAGAGATGAAGACAAACACATGAAGTTAATACAGTATAGACAATAAAAGAATTAGCTGTTAGGTTGATTTTCCTAGAAAACAAACAAGTAATATATGCCTGGCTTGCCGTCTTAATTACTTGTTCTGAGTTTACAAGGGAACTGTACAGAGCCGGCATAGCTTAGCTAGTCTCAGCTCAGCCTCTGCAATGTGCAATCCATTGGCAAAAGATTGGGGTAAGCACCTTCTCAATTCAGAATCTATTAGGAAAAATTCCGTTACTAATTCGGGCGGGAAACTTTCACACATCCGTTACTAATTAGTTACGCACGTAGAGTCCATTACTAATAGATATGGGATTTTTCTTTTTTTTTTTCTGAAGTTAGCAACGGTTTGCCGTAAATTTAATGACCTCTTTATCACTTTTCCCCTTTCCTTTTGTTTTGTATATCCCTTTCTATTTGGCTTACTCTCTCTGCCCTCTCTTGTTAAGAAAAAATACGAGCGCAGCAGAATAAAATGGACACAGATATTTACATGGAAAACTCTCTTTAAATCTTGAGAGAAAAACCACGGGACAAACTCCAAAAAATGAGAATACAAAGAAATTAATCTCTCAAGTTTTATTAACTTAAACTTGAGGTATACACTCACAAAATTACACTTTCATAATTTTGTGGAACTCACAGTATTTTTCTCTTTACAAATTAATTGTAGGAATGCTTTCAATTTTTTTTTTCTCTCAGAGGAATTCTCTCTATTTTCTCTCTAGAATTCTATCCTCACACAATCTCTCTTTCTCTGCGTGTTTGGTGTGTATTACAATGGTTATAAGCAAGCTTTTATATAGGCTTCAAAATAATGAGATACAGCTTGCAACAAGTTGTATTCTCCACCTACCAATTGTTGGCACCGAAAAACTGACTTTTTTTTTCTTTATTTTCAAATGATGGGCCCTCCATGTTGGAGGGCTCCACTCAACAAATCTCCCCCACAAGACAACATGGAGGGCTCCATCATAATTGCAACTCATGATGGAAAGAATTATCCTCGCATATTCATCACCATAAACTCATTCCGGCTAGCTTGGAGCACAACTTAAGCTTTTGCCGAGGGATCACCTTTGTCAACATGTCTACTGCATTTTTGTCAGTGTGAATTTTCTACACTAGCAATAATTTATTTTCAAGTGTTTCTCGAATCCAGTGATATATGATATCAATGTGCTTCTTTCTGTAGTGATATGTAGAGTTATTGCTTAAATCAATTGCACTCTGACTGTCACAATGAACTACATACTTCTCCTGCTTCAATCCCAAGTCTTGAAGGAATTTCTTCATCCATAACATTTCTTTTCCTGTCTCTGTGGCAGCAATGTATTCAGCTTCTATTGTGAAAAAAGTAACACATTTTTGCAATTTAGACTGCCATGATACAGCTCTCTCTACAAAAGTAAACAGATACCCAGATGTAGACTTTCGACCATCAAAATCACTTGTCATGTCTGCATCTGCATATCCTTCCAAGATTGGTTTTCCATTCCCGAAGCTTAGACACAGTTTGGATATCCCTTTCAAATATCTGAAGATCCACTTGACAGCTTCCCAGTGATCCTTACCAGGATTTCCTAAGAAACGGCTCACAACCCCAACAGCTTGAGCAATATTCGGTCTTGTACATACCATTGCATATATCAAGCTTCCAACAGTTGAAGAATATGGAATGGCTGACATCTTCTCTCTTTCTTCATGTGAAGAAGGACACGTTTTCTTGGTGAGTTTGAACTGTCCACTAAGAGGTGAAGATACTGGCTTTGCTCCTTTTATGTTGAATCTTTCAAGAATCCGTTCAACATGGTTTTCTTGTGATAGCCACAATTTTTTGAATTTTCTATCTTAAACAATCTCCATTCCCAATATTTGTTTAGCTACACCCAAGTCTTTCATGTCAAAGACTTCTGATAATTCTTTCTTTTGTTGGTTGATCATTTAAGCATTTTGACCAACTATTAACATGTCATTAATGTACAATAGTAAAATGATAAAATTTCTATCAGGAAATTGCTTGACGTAGACACATGAGTCAGCTATTGTTCTTTTGTACTTATGATTCATCATAAATGAATCAAACTTCTTATACCATTACCTTGGAGCTTGTTTTAATCCGAACAAACTTTTTTTCAATTTGCAAACTAGATGTTCCTTCCCTTTGACTTCAAAACCTTCAGGTTGCTGCATGTAAATTTCCTCTTCTAGATCACCATGAAGAAATGCAGTCTTCACATCCATCTGTTCAATCTCAAGATCTAGACTTGCTACTAGTCCTAAGATTATTCTGATTGATGACATCTTTACCACAGGTGAGAAGATTTCATCAAAATCAATCCCTTTCTTTTGTCCAAAGCCCTTAACGACTAGTCAAGCTTTGTATCTTACTAGATTGCCATGCCCATCATTTTTTAATCTGAACACCCATTTGTTTGTCAAAGCTTTTTTGTCTTTTGGAGGCTTCACCAATTCATAGGTGTTGTTTTTCATCAAAGAGTTCATCTCTTCTTTCATTGATTCCATCCATCTATTTTTGTCTTTATGATCTAAGACTTCTTGAAAAGATTATGGCTCCCTTTTCTCAGTAAGATTAACATATTCTGATCTTGGATATCTTCTAGATGGCTTGTGTGGTCTGTTTGACCTTCTGAGATATTGTACATCAATCTCAGGTTGTTGAATTTGCTCCCTTGATTACCATTCTCTTGTGCTGGTACATCAACCTCAGCATCATCATCATCATCATCATTATGAGGCACCTTAATGCCATCAGCAATATCTTGAACTTCCACTTCTCTTTTAGTTTGAGAAGGAATCAGCTCAATACTATCTTTATCAGCTTGCTGCTCTTCTTTATTTAAATCTTTAAAAGTTTGGTCCTCATGAAAGACCACATCTCTACTCCTCACGATTCTCTTCTTTACTGGATCCCAAAATTTATACCCAAATTCTGCATCACCGTATCTAATGAAAATACACAGTATGGCTTTATCGACAAGCTTCTGTCTCTGCTCCTTTAGCACATGTACAAATGCCTTGCAACCAAATACCTTCAGATGAGAGTAGGAGACATCTTTGTTGGTCCATACTCTTTCTAGAATATCAAAGTTTAATGGAGCAGAAGGCGATCTGTTGATCAGATAGCATGCAGTTTGAGCAGCCGCTCCCCAGAATGACTTTGGGAGATTGCTTGTTCTCAACATACATCTAACTCTCTCCACAATAGTACGATTCATCTTTTCAGCTGCACCATTATGTTGAGGAGTTCTAGGGACTGTCTTCTCATGCCGAATTCCATATTTAGAGTAATAATCTCTAAATTCATAGGAAGTATATTCACCTCCATTGTCTGAACGGAGACACTTCAATTGCTTCCCTGTTTCTCTTTCTACCATGGCATGAAATTTCTGAAAAATTGGAAACACCTGGTCTTTTGTTTTCAACAGATACACCAAGACTTTTCTAGTCATCTATAAAAGTTACAAAGAATTTGGCCCATCCTAAAGATTCAACTTCAATGGGACCACAAACATCAGAATATACACATTCTAATGCATTCTTTCGTCTGACAAAGGAGCTTTTAAAGGAAATTTTGTGCTGCTTTCCAAATAAGCAATAGTCATAAGGATTTGATCCAACACCTTTCTCCAAAGGAATAATATTCTTCTTAGCAAGAATCTGAAGTCGCTTTTCACTCATATGGCTAAGTCTTTTATGCCATAAATTTGATGAAGATTTAGCTGCTACATTAACCTCATTTTCACATGCTTCTCCACAGATTTTGTACAGTGTACAACAGCTCTTTCCTTTTGCCACAACCAATAATCCTTTACAAAGTTTTCATCTGCTATTACCAAAATAATTCTCAAAACCTTGATTATCCAAGGCTTTCACGGATATAAGATTGAAGCGTAATTTTGGAACATGCTTCACATCTTTCAATGTCAATTGATAGCCAATATTTGTCCGTATAAAAACATCTCCAATTCCAATAATGGGAGAACGTGTTGAATTTCCCATCCTCACAGTTCCAAAATAGCCAGTTTTGTACGTGGTAAACATTTTTCTGTTTGGAGTGATGTGGAAAGAAGCGGCTGAATCAACCACCCACTCAGTCATATCATCACCAACATGTAGACACTCATCTGCTACTACTGCTACTTCTTTTGTTATGATGACTGCAGTGGTGTTTTCTTCCTGATTCTTTTACTGACTACTCTCTCTCTCACCTCGTTTCAATAATCAACAATTCTTTTTAATGTGGCTTGGTTTGCCACAACAATAGCACGAGAAACTTTTATTTCTCGACTTTGACCTCCCTCTGGACTTGTCATTTTGATTTCTTCTTTCTCGAGATTTATTTATGCTCTTACTTTTTGTAACAAGGGCTTGTGCTTCTGGATCTCTTTCCTTATTCTGCTTCTTATAAGACAATAAGGCTTCAGCAACCACTTCAAACTCCATCTTATCTTTTGCATAAGTCAAATTTGTGGTAAGATGATTATACGACGAAGGGAGCATCGCCGTAAGCATCGCAGCTGTTTCTTCATCACTGAATTTCACATTGAACTTTGACAGTTGATAAAGCTTGCTATTGAAGTTGCTTATGTGTTGCATCATGCTCACATTTTCAGCCTTCCATATTTGATACAATTCTCTCCACAAGTAGAATTTATTTGCAAGGTTCTTTGACATATACAAATTCTCTAAAGTCTCCCATGTTTTTTTGGCAGTCTTACAATCTTTTGACTCAATATTTTGTAAGACACTATCTGAGAGATTTAGACGAATTGTAATTGTTGCAATCTCATCTATCTCCTCCCATTGATCATCAATGACTGTTGCAGCCTTACTTTCTTTGCCTAATAATGTCTTATGAACCTTTTGTTGAATAAGAATATCCTTCATTCTTCTCTGCCATAGAGAAAAATTGTTGATGCCATCAAACTTCTCAATTTCTACCTTCTGACCTGACATTTCTTCAATCTACTACAATAACTATATTCTGCTACAGTAACTGTATGTTGCCACAGTGCACAATAATTGTGAAAAAATGCACCAAGAAAGTCTCCAGGAAAAACTGAAGGGGTCACAAATGGTCCCACTTAAAATCCAGTCTCCTTAGGCAATTATAGCCTTTGTGCCAAAACTTTCCTAGACATGCACTTAATTACACAATACTGCACTTAAAAACACAGATATCAAATTTCTTTGTGAATAGTACTGTATGAACAGTACCTTTGCTACAGTGGACTGCTACAGTGACGGGCTAAACTGCTACAACAGTGTGGGTCTCTGCTACAGTACTGGATTTCTGCTACAGTATTATATCGCTACAGTAATGGATCTATTTTGTTGATGGGCTGAGTTGCTACAATGCCACATCAGCAAACGTCAATAAATTCTGAAATTTTGTATGAACAGTATCATGCAAAAAACTTTACTTCAAAAAATAATTATCGAGTTGACATCTATTTTTGAAACTAATTACACCATAATACTCATCGTATTTTTCTCTTTCGTGCAGTATATTTCCCTTTTTAAAATATAATAGTAACTGGGATAACAAATTTACTCAGTCTCAATAAAATCTTTTCTGATGTGGAAGATCAGTTTATGCTGCAACCACAGAGCATATTAAGAATATTAATGGGCTAGAATCATCAACTAAGCAGTTTTGATACCACTTGTTAAGAAAAAATACGAGTGCAGCGGAATAAAATGGACACAAATATTTACGTGGAAAATCCTCTTTAAATTTTGAGGGAAAAACCACGGGACAAATTCCAAAAAATTTTCACTATAAAATAATGAGAATATAAAGAAATTAATCTCTTAAGTTTTATCAACTTAAACTTGAGGTATACACTCACAAAATTACACTCTCATAATTTTGTAGAACTCACAGTATTTTTCTCTCTACAAATCAATTGTAAGAATGCTCTTAATTTTTTCTCTCGGAGGAATTCTCTCTATTTTCTTTCTGGAATTATATCCTTACACAAACTCTCTTTCTCTGTGTGTTTGGTATGTATTACAATGGTTATAAGCAAGCCTTTATATAGGCTTTAAAATAGTGAGATACAGCTTGCAACAGGTTATATTCTCCACCTACTCATTGTTGGCACCAAAAAATTGACTTCTTTTTTTTTTTTTTTTCAAATGGTGGGCCCTCCATGTTGGAGGGCTCCACTCAACATCTCTCTCTCTTTTTCTTTCTTTCTGACTCCGGCGACGGTGAGCCATCTAAGCGTGAGCACTTCTTCTCCTTCGAGCGCCTGCTGGCTCAGCAGATCCGGCTCAAAGACATTCTCAATAAGTTAAATCCACTTGATATTTCTTTTCATACAATCACTAATATGCACTCAACTTGAACTTGGGTTTCAGTTATGAGCTGGTGTGTGTTCCAGTTCGGATTAGTATCGCACAGAGAAATAAGCTCTCTACCTGCTTGACAAAATTCCTGAATGGTGATTCTTAAGTAAAATTCATATACCCTCCTTTCATTTGTCTGCGACATTTTCTAAGACGCCAGTTACCAGAAACTTAAAACAGAATTTGATGGTGAATGTGCTCTTATGTTCCACTTGTCGTTTGATAAGCAACATGGACTTGCTGTTGAAGGCTTTTCTAATGTACTAGGGACTGTGTAAATGTGAAAATTCCAGTTTTGTTGTCTGTTTTTGTTAATAAGTACGTGAAAATTAAACCAAACTAAATACAAAATATATGTGAACATTGCATTTACTTTGAACTATTTGAGGCACTCAGTTTGAAGTGAATGTTCTGGAAAAAAAAATAAAAATGAAGTGATAGATTTTCAACTGGAAATTTGTGCATTATGTGTGTAAAATTTTACTATTTTGTTATTGTGGTAATGATGCTTGCAAATTATTTTATCATGACTTGCGCATATTCATTGCACTTCATAACTTAAGGGCTATATTATGAAGATATTTTGTTGTAATGGGCTCTTTTGTGGACTTAAAGCCTCTGAAATGGTTCCATTATCAAATTCTGGTTCTGTCCAAGTTTGGCTTCTGAAATGTGAAAGAGGGTGATAATAATTTACTGATTGCGTTATTAGTTCTGAAATGGTAATAATTTACTGATTAGCTATCACCATGGAAATTTTGATTTTCAAATCAGTGGTTTTTTCTCATTGCTATTATCCCTTTTTTTTTTTTTTTTTAGAATGAAGCCATATTATATTAATATTCCACAATAGTTGAATTAGTTCAATTCTGTTGCTTTCTCAAAATATGCAGACCTGCTTGACTGGAATTGTACACTAATATATTTATTTTATTATCTATTTTTAAATAATTGTATTATCAGATATATTCAACAATTGCTTTTTCTAGTGCTTTGTTGTTACTGTGTGGTAGGTTTGAACTTCAATTTGACAAAGCACTGAAATTGGTTTGGTTCTCCATTATTACTTAAGCTCCACCAACAAGAAATAGTATTAGTACAAGTATGACAAAAAATCTTTTTTTCTTTCTATTATTACATTTGGAATGTGTAATGTTTAAATATGAATTTCTGAGTCAGGAAAAGAGATGAAGCCGAATACATGAAGTTAATACAGTATAGACAAAATAAAAGATTTGTGTTGGGTTGATTTTAGTAGGAAACAAACAGGTAATATATGCCGTTGGCTTGCTGTCTTAATTACTTGTTCTGGATTTGCAAAGGAACTGTACAGAGCGGGCATTGCTAGTGTCAGCTCAGCCCCTGCAAATGTGAAATCTAGTTTTCATTTGATAAAAACTAAAAACTGCTTAATTGGCCCTCTCTTTCTCAATTGAATTTATTATGATATAAATTTATTATTACTAATTTTATATTACTCCATCTGTTTATTTTTCATTTTAGAGATTTTTTTTTATTCTAAAATATTTGATATTTTAAGATTTTAAAAGAGTATTTATTATTTTATTTTTATTTTTTATTTATTCACCACTAAATAAAGAAAATATTTTTAATATTTTTATCTAAAATTTAAGTTAATTAATAACGGTTAAACTACAAATATTTTAAAACGGAAATATATATATATATATATATATATATATATATATATATATATATATATATATATATTTTTTTTTTTTATGCATCCAGTAGAGCCCGTCATTCAGGCCTAACCTTTTCATCAAGTCCAGCCCAGACTAAAACCAACAGAGAACGAGGGAGGGAGGAAGGAAATCGAGAGGAACCCGGCCGAATTCCGGTCAAAGAAAACCGTACCCAACACCTGTAAACTTCCATAAACCCTTGATTTCAGAGATTTGGTGGGAAGAGAGAGGAAATGGATTTGCGGCTTCCGATTATCCTCCTCAGTTCCAACACCTTATCGAACTGATTTTTGCTATGGATTCGTTGTGGGTAAGGTTAGTTCTCTTTAATTATGCTTTAATTACAGGTTTTATGCATAATGTTCAATCATTCTAATATAATTTAGGATAAATTTATTTAGTCATTCTTTAAGAATATTAAGTGAGGAGACTGATAATCATATCCTTCTTTATGTGCAAAACGCAAGTGAATATCCAATTAAAATACAGAAGCAAAGCTAGAATGATGATTCTGATGTATGTGGACCTGAGTGTCTAAAATTGAATCAAATGGAGGGAATAAAACAGAGTATAAATTCAGGTCTTCAGAAAAAAAAAATGATATATTTAGGTGGAATCAGCTATATAGGGCAGTAGAACCATAAATAATTATGTTAATAAGGAAAAATTATGAAAAACTGAATAATGAAATTATACACTATTATTATTAATAATATTAAATGTAATTATGATTTGAATAAGCAAAAACTAAATATGAATAATGATGAACTAACTTAAACAAAAGACTTACATTACAACTTGAGAAGTAACTTTGATACTAGTTGTGAATGGAGGAAGGGATAACAATTGTAGGCCCAGCATAGGGCATTAGTTGTGCTGTTTACATTTTTGTTGACTTGGTAATACTCACTGGGGCATTTGTAATTTTGGAAAATGTCCTGTTTTAGCTGTTATGCTGTTGGATTTTAGTTGGAATTTTAGGGAGCTTAGTTAATATATTTCATGCATTTAGATTAAGTGTATGGGATTCATCATAATGTTCCACTGTTCCGTACGCTTTAGAGGTTGTCCTTAGGAGCACCTCTATGTGCTAGTCTATTCTACTATCTATGGTAATTTTGGAAATATGGTGTCTTTTCTCACCAACTGTTTGATCTAACATCTTATGTTTTTGATGGGAAAATCTGTTGAGGCAGGTTTTAAATGGCTTTAAGGAAGAACATGTGGCGAAATCTTGCTGGAGATTACAATAGCTACATCATGCAATTCAGATTTTATAGCTCCCAAATGGACTGGAAAAAGCTGCGACCTATGATATTGAAGAGAATAGAAAATCGAGCCAAGGACTACCCTGTTCAGGACATGGTTCCCATTGCACAAGAGGTCCTTAAGGCCAGAATGCTTCTTATTCATGGTGTATCTACTCTCACCCGAGTGATTCCCGTGGCTGCTTGCAAGTAAGCTGCTGCATATTTGTTGTTTTTTGTTTAGTTGTAAGTTCAAGTTTGCAAGAATTGGTGTGAATTATGAAAATTATATCACAAAATGAGAAAAGATAGTATATGGCTTCTGTTTAATCAACATTTCCTTTTACAACCTAAAATCCATTTCTTATTTGCTTCTGAAAAATGTGTGTGCAGGTTCTGTCCAGAAGTATATATTGGTGAGAGAGGTCATTTAATTCAGACTTGCTGGGGCTACAGGCATGGTCCTAAAAATAGGGTTCATGAATGGATTACTGGCGGTTTAAATGATATACTTGTCCCAGTAGAGACATTTCGCCTAGCTAATACGTTCCAAAAAGTTATCAAACATGATGAGAGATTCAATTTTGATCGTGTTCCTGCAGTTGTTGAGCTTTGCAGGCAGGCAGGTGCTGATCCAACTACTGACAATTTTTACTCTGGTTCAGGGACTTATGACACTGTTGAAAATGGTAGTGATGGAGCTCAGTCTCTGTCGCCTGAGGATCTTCAGTTTGTTGCCAATGGAACTTTAAGGGCATGGGAGACACTTAGATTAGGCGTGAGAAAGTTGTTGTTGGTTTATCCAGCAAAAGTTTGCAAGTATTGTTCAGAAATTCACATTGGGCTGTCTGGACACAAGGCTCGCCTTTGTGGGATATTTAAGCATGAAAGTTATCGTGGAGCACACTTCTGGAAGAAGGCAGGGGTAGATGATTTGGTGCCTCAAAAGATTGTGTGGAGGCAGCGGCCTCAAGATCCTCCAGTTCTCATAAATGAAGGGCGGGACTTTTATGGACATGCGCCAGCAGTGGTGGATCTGTGCACAAAGGCTGGTGCAATAGCACCAACAAAGTATCATTGTATGATGAAAGTTCAGGGTTTATCAGGGCCCACAAGATTTTGAATGTCCAATGATTGAGTTATTTTGGCAACGACTCTATAGAGCTTTTTTGGTTATTCGAACTTGGAGCTTAAACAAACTCACCAGAGATGCTTGAAAGGCTTACTGGTATGTCTCAGATGTTGTTCATAAACACTATTGTAACCTTTAGATTTTTTTTAAAAAGAAAAAAAAAATACAGCATCAACACGAGTCCATTGGTTGTAATTTGATGCCTTTATTTTATAGTATGAAAATGTGGTTCTGAAAAATCTCAAATACTTCAGCTTCCATCCCCATTGTTTTGTTACTTTACTTTTTATCAAAACATGTTAAGCATTTCAGCATTCAGTTATTGTTCCATTTATATCTATCAATGACAATGTGATATGGTCGTAAATTTAGAGTTTCACGACTACTATTGATACTAATTTGTTTCTTTCAAACACTTTCGTCTGTGAATCTTATTACATATCTTGCTTACTCTTTACAATGATCCTAGAAAGAAAGTGTGCGTTGACTTCATTACTTGAGAAAAATAAGGGTAGCCATAACTCATGACGAGTTGTGGAGAAAAGGTTGGAGCTCTTGTGAAGGCTTGGTACTCTTCACCATAAGGTATATGTTTCTTGTGAATCTGCCATTATCAATCATTTTGACATGCTTTTGCTGTAAATTTGAAAGGGTCAATTGACTTGTACACTCCAAATATCTTGTCAAGATTTCAAAATTTAAATTCTGGAGCAAGAATCTTGTTAATTTAGGCCCAAATAATGTTGTGAGTGTTCCTTTATGATTCCATAACCAATTAGACTACATCTTATTGACAAGTACATTATTTGGTTTTCTTCAACCTTATTATTTGAGCACCTAGCGGTGTATATTGGATGCAAAACAAATCCAACAATCTGTTTACAATCCAACAAAGAAAACATTAATTTTATTTTTTCTTCCTTCAGTATTCATCATGGCAGTGCCATACATTATGAAATGAGAAACAACTCCTATTCTGATTTGCGCCCAATTTATTGGCATGAGAGCAAATTTAAATGTTTAGCAGAAGGAAATTCAAAAGTTTTCAATAGTCTGTGCCCCACTCCGAGAAATGTAGCTTAACGCTCGTCTGTATATATAATCATGGGATCCAAAGAGCATTAAGCTCAAGGGCTTCTTTTGGCTTCTCTAATAGAGATAAGACTGTTGCTGCGATATGATTTGAGGAGAGTCCTGCTTCTTCAATTTGGTATTCATGTGATCCATGTTCAATATGTCTGTCAGGAATAATCATTGATCTCAACTGCAATAGCATTAAAAATATTTGAATTAGATCAATGAGTCTTTGGTTTAATGGTACTAAATACATTTTACAAGGCCGAGAGATGAGTTTCACTTAAAATCAATTTTAACAAAATGTCGGAACCAGAATAAGGAGAAGTAAAAAATAAAACTAAATGTGACCTGAAATTTGCATTATGAAAGAAAAATCACCTTGAGGTATCCATCCAAAAAACCAGTTGAACAAAGAAAGTGAAATACATGAGAACTGAAACCTCCAATACAACCCTCTTCCACAGTAATCAGGATCTCATGTTCCTTAGCCAATCGTCTAATAAGATCTGTATCCAAAGGTTTACAAAATCTGGCATCAGCCACTGTCACAGAAATGTCTTGCGTTCTGAGTATGCTTGCAGCTTCTATGCATTGTTGAACTATAGAACCGTATCCCAAGATGGCAACTCTATTGCCTTCCATCAATATTCTCCCTTTTCCAATCTGTTCAATAATTAAAAAAAAGAAAAGGCGAACGTTTAGTTATTTAATTAATTAAATCATTGTTCTGTTGTATATATTTTATAAGTTTTTTTGCTTATAATGCTAAAACCTGAAGTCGGGTTCCTTTATTATTAGGAGGAAGAGGTACTCCAACACCAATGTTCCTTGGGAACCTGAGGCAACTAGGTCTGTCATCTATTGCTGCTGCTGTGGCGACCATGTGCATGAGCTCAGCTTCATCTGATGGAGCCATGACCACCATGTTGGGTAAGCAAGCCATAAATGCGATATCAAATGCTCCAGTGTGTGTGGGTCCATCGTCACCAGCTGAACCAGCTTTATCCATGGCAAATCGGACAGGTAAATTCTGAACGTCCACATCATGTACAACCTTAATTTGCTCCAAATTATGGAAGTTAGTGTGAATTTTGCATCAAAAGTAGTTTTTTTTGTCCTTAAATAAGATTCAACTGTCATAACATGTTTGAACTCGAAATCTCCACTAAAGGATCACTAGTTTTCTATTAATTTATCAAAGTATGAACATGCCGTTAGCTTACCTGATCAAATCCTCGTTGCAGGAATGTTGAGTAGATGGCACAGAACGGCTTGAGTCCTTCAGTGGCTAAACCAGCTGCAAATGTAACAGCATGTTGCTCAGCAATGCCAGCATCGAAGCAACGACCTGGAAACCTTTTCTCAAATAAGTTGAGACCAGTTCCACCGCCCATTGCAGCATGAACAGCTACAATCTTGTCATCTATTTCAGCTTCTTTGATTAGAGCTTTAGAAAAGCACTGCGTGGAAGAAATTTTAGTGGATTTTGACTTGAATTGCTTCCCTGTTGCGACATCAAATTTGTCGACGCCTGAGAGAATGAAAGAACGAATTATTAGAACTACTTTGATAAGGCATAATGGAATGTGACATAACACAATCAAATGCATTTTTCTGTCTGACCATGCAATGTGTCAGTTGCTGCCTCAGCTGGGGGATATCCTTTCCCCTTAACTGTCGAAATGTGAATCAGAACTGGTTTTGAGGTCGACTTTGATTTTACTTTCCGAAAAACAGTCACTAGGTCTTCAATGTTGTGTCCATCCATTGGACCAATATAATGTAATCCTAACTGGTCAAAGAGAGTAGCCCCAACTGGACTTTCAGGGCCATTTTTGTGTTCTTGGAGCTTGGCCAAAGCACGGCTAAGGGCTCCAACAGGAGTTGTAGGGCCATCCACAGTACCAGTGGGTAAAGATACTTGCTTATTGTCATTCAGTATAATAATTAAATTAGTATCAAGGTATCCTGCGTTGTTCATGCCTTCATATGCTTGTCCTGCTGTCATGGCTCCATCTCCTATTACACAAATTACATTGTTCTTCTTCCCTAATATATCTCTTGCAGCTGCCATTCCTACATTTTTTTTTGAACAAATTACTATTTTTAGCAAATGAATTTTTTTTTGTTAGTTTGGCTCTAATTAGCATTAAACATTTCTTGTTGAATATTATGTATAATTATTATATAGAAAAAACTTGAATAATGAGAGCTAAACATATACCAAGACCAGCAGAGATGCTTGTAGAACAATGTCCAGCACCAAAAGTATCATAAACGCTATCATCTATTTTAAGATACTTTGAAAGCCCTGAAGGTTTCCCTATGGTGTGCATTATGGACCTTCTTCCTGTTAGAACTCTATGTGGGTATGCCTGCAGTAATTTAGAGCTTCTTCACAAAAATTCCTATTAAGACATTTATTTTAAAAGAAGATAAAAAAGAAATTTTGCTCCCCTGCCTGATGACCAATATCCCATACAATTCTATCTTCAGGGGTATTGAAGACGTGATGCAAAGCCACTGTTAACTCGACAACTCCTAAGTGTGGACTTAAATGTCCTCCTGTCTCTGATACGCTGTATATAATTTCCGCTCTAAGCTCTGCTGCTAGTTGTTCAAGATCCTGAATACAGCAATACAAATTGAAAACTGTTAAATTTTTAATAAAGATTTGGGAGAACCAACCTTTTAGTAAGGTAATTAGGTGTACTAATACTTGAGTAAACACGATTATTCTGCTATGATATTATATTAAATTTTTAATATAGATTTAGGAGAACTACCCTTAATATCTAATTGATTTAATATATAAAAAGATTAACGTTGTAAGAGTAATTTAGTATTTGTTTGTTATTATTATTATTATTATTGGATCCATTGGCAAGTATATATCTGAATCAGTAAATTCAGGTTGAATTCTCCTATCATAATATTCAAAATAATATTGTTCTATAAGTAATTTTTTTTTTCCTTTCGGATTACCTGTGTGGACAGGTTTTTCATGTGAATTGGGTAATTGATAGTATCCAGTAACGGAGTGAGTGGTTTTTCCCCAGAGAAATCAATTTTCCAGCCATCTTTTTCTTTCTTAATCATCATTTTCGCTTCCTTAACATCGGAGTGGCCAGCAGATGCTAGTATGCTTAACTGAAACACATAGCCAGTTTTCCATTAATTAAGCCAAGCCCAAGAATAAGATCATGAAAAAAAAAACACATTATATATACCTGTTTTGTGAAAATGAGTTTTGATCTTGGAGCTTTCAAGAATGGAGCCAGTGAATGGTTTATCATCATGGCTGGTCAAAATGTGGGCAGTGAAAGAATGATAACAGAGACTATAAAGACGATATATAGCAGCAGGCAGGGGAAAGAAGACAAGGAGAGCTACTTAGTGCTTGGTCTTGGATGCTTCTTCAAGTCGGTTTTAGAAAGAATAATGCTTAATATAGACAATATCGTCTATGGAACTTTAGAAAGAATAATGCCCTCTTTATGTATAGATCACATTGGGTAATGATACAAGTCTATCGAATTGTTATTTTATTTGATTGAATTATAAAAGAAATATTTATATATTGTATCAAAAAAATCTAGGTAATGCGAGGAGTGATCACTGCAATGTTGTAATATATTTCGCACATAAGAAATATATTTGATGACTTTAATTTATTTTAGGTATAATTTTTTTTATATTATGCGTATAAAACTTATTATATTTATACAGTTCTTTATTTACTTAATAATTTTATAAAACTTATTATATTTATACAGTTCTTTATTTACTTAATAATTTTATAGGTACATTACATTATGTGTATATAACTTATTATATTTAAGGTAATTTATGATTTAGTGCTTAATTAAAATTCGTCATTAATGACTTGATTCTTATAGTTAGGAAAAGTCAATATTTAGTACTTGAGCTTTCATTCCGTGAAATAAAATGATTCTGACATCAATTTTTACTTAATTCTTATAAAAAGACTAAAATACTCTTTATTTTCTTTCAAAATTTTCGCATAGTTACAAAACAAAATGATTGTTTAAATGTCTTTCTTTTTTCCTGATTTTGTTAATTTTATTAATTAATTTCCTAAATTAACAATATTTTACTCTAAGAAAAATTAATTTTTTAAATATAATTATTTGCAGTTATAGATTATAATATAGGTGGATGTTATATAATTAATTCCTTGCAATTATCGTTTAATACTATGGTGGGTTTGATATGTTCCACACCATGATGTTTGTTTAGAGTTTCTCTTTCTCTAGCTCTGGTGATGGCTGGATCCTTGGGAAATGTAGAGCATGAATTGGTGAGCTCCTCCGCATTTGCTGGTCTCGATTTTACCTTTTAATTCATCAGGGTTTGTTCCATTTCTGTTTTTGTAGTTGGAAAGATAATCAATTGCAAAAATAGAAATCACCATTGTTGACCTTGCTCATGTTGAATTTTGGCTTAATTTCCAAATCCCATATTAGTCAGATGTGAGAAATAGAAAGCAATTTTGGGTTATAAAATAAAGCTTCCATTTCCTTTGTAAATCATCCAAACAATAAAACTCATTCTACTTTTAAGACTTTTAGTTGTTCTACCTTCTCTTCTCTTTTTGTAATATTTTTTTGATATATTGAAATATTAATTTGGTGGTGTATGAGGAGATAGGCAAAATTGGTTAAACCTCATTAAAATTCTAATATTCTCTTTATGTTCTTTTATGTGTATTTAATAGTTATTATTAGATATAGTTATAGTGAATTATTGTGCTATTACATTACTTGTCCAGGTAAAATTCTGTCTAAAGAGTGTGATACTTAAGTGGACCGTTGTAACCCACTATATTTTTCTGGAAATTAATTTTGGAGTTATTTTTTAATATAATTGTTCTCACTCTATTCACTTGTATAATAGTTTCAAGGTGAATATGTTATTATTTGTGAAAGTAACCCGAATTTCACAACAATTGGTATCAAAGTTCTTGGTTATCTTAGTATACTATGTGGTTGCAGTTTAGACTAATCTTTCACATTAAAAAAGATTTTCTTAGGCTAATTTTCATTCTGCATCAACAGCTATTAAATAAAATTTGTAGCAAAAATGGCAAACGGTACAAAAGTATCCACATCAAAAGCTTCATCATTGTCAATTTTGGCAAGAACTATTTTAACAAGTGCCTTATTTGTAGTGGAGATTTTTCATGGCACTGGTCATTTCAGCATGTGGCAAAGTGAGATTCTAAATGCTCTTTTTTAGCAAGGTCTAGACATTATCATTGAAGATGAGAAACTAGACGACGTTGAGAAGAAAGAATAGAAGACTATTAATAGATTGGTATGTGGTACAATTCGATCGTGTCTTTTTAGAGAGCAAAAGTATATATTTTTTAAAGAAACTTTTGCAAGTAAATTGTGGAAGGCATTGAAAGAGAAGCTCTTAAAGAAAAGTAGACAGAACAAGCTCTATATAAAGAAGAGATTGTTTTGCTTCAATTATGTACCCAGTACCACTATGAATGATCACATTACCAGCTTCAATTAGTTCACTATGAATGTTTACATTACCAGCTTTAATCAATTGGTTATTGATTTGATGAATATGGATGAAACTTTTAAAAATGAAGATATGGCTCTAATGTTGTTGGGATTGCTTCCTGATAAGTTTGAGTATCTAAAAACTACTCTACTTCATAGGAAGGCTGTTGTATCTTTTAGTAAAATAACTGCTGCTTTATATTGTTATGAACTGAGAAAGAAAGTAAAACATAATAGTACAATAGAGAAAGCAGAAACTCTAGCTGTAAAAGGCCGTACGTAAAGTTAGAATAAAGGAATGAAAGGGAGATCAAAGTTGAAATCTAGACCGAGCAAAGATGAATGTGTCTTTTGTTGAGAAAAAGGGGACTAGAAGAAAGATTGTCCCAAATTAAAAAATAAAAGCAAACCTGAAAAAAGAAAAGTTGTCTCAAATTCAAATGTAGTTGAGTATGATGATGATGCAAACTCAGACCTCTTAATTGTTACTACATCGTCAACCAGCTGTTCTAGTTCATGGTTGTTAGATTCAGCTTATAGCTGCCATATGTCTCCTAATCAAGAATGGTTCTTAGCAAATAATATCCCTCTTACCACACATGGGATTGGTTCAATTCACTTAAAAAATTAGGATGGATCAATCAGAACCTTAATGTGTGTTCAATATGTACCAGATTTGATAAAGAATCTCATCTCTGTGGGAACCTTAGAATCAAAAGGTTTAGAAGTGAAGATAAAAGATGGAATAATGAGGGTCATCTCTAATGCACTTGTGGTACTAAAGGGAATTTGTAAAAACAATAAAGTGTGGATAGTATAATTATTAAGACAGCAGCTACAATAATTTCTGGTGATGATCGCGAGTCATAAACAACCAGATTATGGTATATGCGTTTGGGGCACACTGGAGAAAAATCCTTGAAACTTCTAATAGATCAAAGATTGTTGAAAAGAGCTAGAGCTTGCAAATTAGATTTTTGTGAGCATTGCATCAAAGGGAAGCAAACAAGGGTGAAATTTGGAATAGCAATCCATGATACAAAGGGAATTTTGGATTATGTTCACTCAAATGTGTGGGGACCTTCTAGGACAATTTCATTGGGAGGAACACACTATTATGTTATCTTTGTTGATGATTTTTCCCGAAAAGTTTAGGTGTATACATGAAGATGAAGGATGAAGTGTTGGAAATTTTCCTTAAATGGAAAAAGATGGTGGAGATGCAAACAAGTAGAAAAATCAAATGTCTCCGTACAAACAATGGTGAAGAATTCAAAAATGATCAATTTGCAAAAGTTTATGAAGAGGAAGGTATTGTCAAACACTTTAACGTCAGAAATATACCACAATAAAATAGGGTGGCAGATCGTATGAACTAGATATTGCTGTAGAAGGTTCGATATGTATTGTCTAATGCTGGTTTAGGTAAAGAATTTTGGAATGAGGCTGTAGTATGTGCTTGTCACCTCATCAACGGTCTACCATCATCCGCTATTGATGGTAAAATGCCATTGGAGAAATGGTTTGGGAATCTTGCTATAGATTATGATTCCTTACATATGTTTGGTTCCAACGTATATTACTATGCTAACGAGTCAAAATTAGATCCAAGAGTCAAGAAGGCAATCTTTATGGGGATCACTTTTGGCATAAAAGGCTATCGCCTTTGGTGCCTAGAAACAAGAAAAGTAATCTTTAGCAGGAATGTCGCCTTTAATGAATCTACCATGTTGAGAAAGGTGACTTCCAAAAATATGAATCAAACAGATGGTACCCCCAAATAGGTGGAGTTTGAAAGAAATAGAATTACCCTAGCAAATGAAGAAATTAATGATGACTCTTCTATTGTAGAAAAAAAGTCAAATGAAGAAGAGGTTCAGACCTAAGAACCTCCACAACAACAAAAATCAATTACACCAAGAAAGGGAAAGAGGATCATTAGACCACCTGCTCACTATGTAAATATGGTCTCTTTAGCATTGCCAATTAAATGATGACGTTCCTACCATTTATAATGAAGCAATCCAAAGCCCATAACAAGAAAAGTGGAGGATCGCCATGAATGAAGAAATTCATTCTCTTCAAAAGAATCAGATACAGAAACTAGCTAGTCTTCTAAAGGGAAAGAAGGCAATTAGGTGTAAATGGGTGTATGCAAAGAAAGATGGATTTTCTAATAAGAACAATGTTCGCTACAAAGCAAGATTGGTGGCTAAAGACTATGCTCAAATGGAGGGAATTGATTATAATGAGGTGTTTTCTCCAGTTGTAAAATATTCCTCCATTAGAATTTTGTTGGCTTTGGTAGCACAGTTGGATTTGGATCTAGTTTAGTTAGATGTTAAAACAACATTTTTACATGGAAACTTGGAGAAGGAAATCTATATGACTTAGCTAGAAGGATTCAAAGTTGTTGAAAAAGAAAAGATGGTATGCAAACTTGAAAAATCATTATATGGATTGAAGTAATTTCTAAGGCAGTGGTAAAAGCGATTTGACAAGTTTATAATAGGTCAAAAGTACACATGGAGTAAGTACGATCATTGTGTTTATTTGCACAAGCTACATAATGGATCTTTTATCTATCTTCTCCTTTTTGTTGATGATATGTTGATAGCTTCAAAAAATAAAGGATAAATTGAAAAATTGAAGGCTCAGCTGAATCAAGAATTTGAAATGAAGGATTTAGGTGAACCTAAAAATATTCTTAGTATGGAGATAAATAGAGATAAAAAAAATTGGGGCAACTTTGTCTGACTTAGAAGCAATATTTGAGAAAGGTGCTACAATGTTTTAGCATGAATGACAAGACAAAACCTGTGAGTACCCTGTTTGCTCCTCATATGAAGCTTAGTGTAGCTTTATCTCCAAAGAATGATGATGAACGAGAATATATGTAGAAATTTTCATATGCAAGTGTTGTTGGTAGCTTAATGTATGCAATAGTGTGTATGAAACTCGATATTTTACAAGCAATTGGGGTTGTGAGTAGGTATATGCATGATCCTAGAAAGGAGCATTGGCAAGCTATGAAATGGATTCTCCAGTATATTTTGAATACTGTGGATGTTGGTTTAATATTTCAACGGGATGAGAAAGTCGGTCAATATGTAGTTGGATATTGTGATTCCGACTATGCTGGTGATTTGGACAAGCGTCAATCAACTATCAGTTATGTGTTTACTCTTCCAAAGGCATCGGTCAGTTGGAAGTTAACCTTATAGTCAACAGTTGCATTGTATAATACAAGGGCAGAGTATATTGCAATTACAAAGGTTGTGAAGAAGACAATTTAGCTTCAAGGATTGCTTGATGAATCGAGAATTGTACATAAGCACATCAAAGTTCATTGTGATAGACAGAGTGCTATTCATTTGGCAAAGAACCATGTTTATCATGCAAGGGTGAAGCATATTAATAGTCGATATAACTTTGTACAAGAGATTCTAGAAGAAGGTGGAGTCATAATCCATAAAATGCGGACCATAGAAAATCCTACTAATATGTTGACAAAAGTAGTAATAGTTAAAGTTTCAACACTGTTTGGATTTGATTAATATTATCAAAATTTAAAGTTTGGCACTTCAAAGGGCATTAGAAGACACTATTGAATATTAGATTTATGAGAAAATTTGGCTAGGATTTGGAAATTCGCCAAGGTGGAGATTTGTTGAATTTTGGCTTAATTTTCAAATCCCACATAGTAAGATGTGGGAAATGGAAAGTACTTTTGGGTTATAAAAAAAAAGCTTCCATCTCCTTTGTAAATCATCCCAACAACAAAGCTTATTCTACTTCTAAAGTTTTTAATTGTTCTACCTTCTTTTCTTTGTAATATTTCTTTGATATATTGAAATATTAATTTGATGGTGTCCGATAATATAGGTAAAATTAACCGAATCTTATTAAATTTTTGATATTCTCTTTATATTTTTTTATGTCTATTTAATAGTTATTATCGGATATAATTGTAATAAATTATTATGTTATTAAATTACTTGTCTTAGCTAGACTTCTTCAAGTTTTTGTAGTTAGCAACGGTGATTTGAAGTGCTTTTTATTTATTTTCACTTGATGAAGACAGATGAAATTTATTTAATACATCGATTCATTTTGATTTTAAATATAGTCAAACAATCTGTGCAACATATATATATATATAGTCAAACAAAATTAAAATTTTAATTAATTTGTATTTAGCTAAATTTTTTTTATTAAAACTAAGTCTACTGATGTTTCAAAATATAGTACTATACATTAAAATTATATAAAACTTGGAAAGAGACATTGAGAAAAGTGTGGCTCATTGCGAAATGAGTGATTCATTGGAATTTGGAAGAGGCATTAAAATTTCTATTTTTCCATTAAAATTTGAAATAAAAATGTCTCTTCCCAATTAACAACTCTCTCCCTAATGAGCTAGTATTTTTCCAAATTTTTACAGTTCATCCATTTTAAAAAGGGTTATCTGTCAATTTTTTTTAAATATTTCAAAATATTAGCTCACTTTAAAATAAATATAAATATTTATCTATTTTATTTTTATTAATTAAAAAATATATATTCTTAAAATTAATAATAAAAATAATGATAAATTAGTATTTGCAAGAGTATAAGTAAAAAAATAATAAAATATATTTAAAACTAAAAAATAAACTAAATTAATTGCTTCAGTTCGATTTAATTTATTTAATATATTGATTCAATTCTATTTTAAATAGATATAAGAATTGTGAACTTGCATATTTGGCTATTTGGATTGTGAGTAATTAATAAAAACAAAGCAAAAAAAAAAAAAAAACTGATTACTTTTCTCATAACATTTTTTCCCTTTTGTTTCTTTATTTTTAAAAAAATTATGTATAATCTCTTTTTTAATTTTTAATAATGATATTATAAGTGCGTTTGGGATTGAGTTTTCCAAAAGTGCATTTGTGATTGATTTTCTCAAAAGCATTTTTCAATAAAATTTTTTATACTTTTTCAAAACTATTTTTAAATAAAAACATGTAAATTGATACTTTTCTAAAAATATATTTAAAAAAATAATTTATAAAAAAATTAAAAATCAATCAATTAAATAAAAAAAATTCTAAAAGCATTTTTTCAATGTTTAACAGTAATTCCAAACATATTCTGTGCCTATGGTATTAATTGAAAATGAAAAATTATTACGTACCGGATTGTAACAACTATTAAGTGCAATGGTAAGACTTCCGCTAAAAAAATATACTTCCAGTGTTATTGTTCAAAACGTTACATAATTGCTATATATAATATTATGAATAAAAAAAATTACTAGTAGTCCAATATTAAATGTGTACTACCTTACATAGAAAGCTAAGAGTTCCTTTAATTATTCATCATAAAAGTGCATTTTATTTAATTTTATCTTGAAATAATCTAAACTTAATTTTTCATCATTTACACTTAAATTTTTCATAACTTATACTCAGTCTTAACATCTTTTTTTTTTTTTTTTTTTCATAATCTGTATTTGAATTATAACTTTTTTTTTCCATAATATATATACAAACTATAACCTTATTTTTTTTGTTATTAGGAAACATGTACTCATTCACCATTATATATTTTGAGTTTTAATTCATATTGCAATAAGAAAAAATGATAAAATCTTTTTGTATTTCATTTTCTTGTTAATTTTATGAAATGGATTTCAATCTTTAGTAGGGCCATTCCTAATTGGCTCATCAACCATCCAATAACAACTAAATAATTTAAATTAAAATAAATGATTTTTTTTTTCTCTCAAAACGTAGCGCTCTACAAAGTAATATCATGTAGTCAATGTAAAAATAATACAATTAAAAAAAGGTAATTTCCATATAGATTTTTTTAAATAAAAAAAACTGTAGTAAATGGATACTTTTTCAAATATGGAAATAATATTAGTTAATTAATTATTTTTATAATAACTCAAAGGAAAAACTCATTTCTATAGTAATATTTATATGTACTTCTTAAATACAGTAAAATTTAATTTTCTGTTTTCAATTATGCTTATTAATTTTTTTTATTTAAAAAAATCATTATACTCATAAAATTATGAATTTTACCCTTAATTGAGAGACATCTTCACAAAATTTTTATTGAGGAACTTTAACAATTTTAATAGTACATTAAAATATACTACATTACTTATTTCAAACAAAAAAAAAAAAAAAAAAATAGTGGATTAAAAATTTCAATGGGACCATAAATTAAAATATATAAACTACAACGATTGCATTAAAAGTCAAACATTCATAAGTAATGTGAACAATAAATTCACTTGACAATCAAGTTATTTTATATTTTATTAAACTGCAAATTTAAATTTTCTTTTTTTATAGAAAAAAAAAGCACTGAATCAATAATAATTAAATGACATTAATAGTTAATATGAGACAGTATTTTCAATACTAATATGATAATTACATAATATTTTTTTTTTTTGAAAATGTAATTATAACATAAATTATGTAAGACTTTAAGAAAAATTACATAAGATTTTAAGTGTTAATTTTTTTAAAAAAATTTCTATGTGGGACCGACAAGAAGAGGAGTTTATTTAAAAAAAAAAATCCTTCCCAAATTCAAGTGGGTTGAACTAGGCCATTGATTAATTAATTAATTAATTGATTAATTAATTAAATATCTTGACTTTTTGTCCATTTCGTGCAGGCTATAGGAGAATGAATGAGAATATACTATTAAACCATTAAAGAATCTTGACCCAGTGCAGGGCATTTTTAGCAGTATATTCTCATTGTTTCGGATTGGAGAATGTGCTACAGTATCCACTGCCTTGTTTCAAGACATAGCAAATGTGCAATAGCAGGCTGTTCTAAGACCAAATAAATGTTTAATAAAGTTAAAAAGAAATGGATAGCCTCTTTTATTTATTTATTTTTAAATATTGTGAAGAGAATTTGAATCTGGATTTATGGTATACTTATTATTAAATTAAGTGTTTATCTGTAATGGATAAAACCTGTTTAATGCATTTGATATAAGATAATTACCTCATTTACCTTCACATAAAATTCATTTTAATTTATGCTGGTTAAAAGTAATTCATTTATACACATATCTCGTAATTACTAGTTAGTCTATTGTTTGACTCTTAAAATTAGAAGTGAGTAAAATCAAACTAAAATTTGAAAAATCAAATTGAATAACTAATTGTTTTGATTTAGTTCAATTTATTTTGTATATCAATTTGATTTTTAAATATGATAAATTGAATTATAATTTTGATTCGGTTAGATTTTTATTAAAAAATTTCAGTTAAAAGCGAACCAAGTGAAGTTTATATATATATATATATATATAATTTTTATCTCAAATTTTTGCAAAACCAAAAAGAGAAGTACAAAAAAAAAAGTCCAATAGTCTAAACCAATCAATTGAATTGAATCGAATTAAATATGACCAACCAAATCAAATTGAATTAAACTTTTGGTAGAAAAAAGAAAAATTTTGGTTTTTCAATTTATTTCAATTTTGAATCGAACCGACTATTTGCTTACCTCTAATTAAAATTAAATTTTTTAAGACATAATTATTTTAAATTATTTGATTGTATCTATTTAAATATTTTAGTTAATTTAAAATTATTTAAAATATTAAATTAAAATTTATAATTTATAATTTATATTAAATACTATAAAGTGATTAAATTTTTAAAAAATTTTATCTTGTATTATTTACAATTTAAAATTCAGTATTAATTTATAGTTTAAATCAAACACAAAGGTTGACATTAGACTTTTCCCCTGCAAAGAAGGACATAAATGTAAATAAATAGCCATCGACTGTGGCCAAACTCGATTTCTCGGCAGAAAATCGGGGAAAATGGAGAAATTGGCATTAGCCGGAGAGGTTCCGACGAGGACATTGAATTTAAAATTACCATCATCAATAAGAGGAAGTGGAAATAAGAAGAGAATAAGAGGGTCTTACCAGAAAAACAAGTTCAATAGCAATCTTACTACTGCTACTTTGGAGGTGAAAAAGTACAGAAATTGGGTATGCAAGGATCAATGCCCGATCAACTACTTTGTTTCTGATTCTATTCATAAAACTAGCTGTTCAGATCTTCTTCTCGCTTATGGCTATGGCGACTCTGTTCCTCAATCAAGCAGGTTCGTTACTTGGTATTTAATTTCTGTTCCTGTACAAAATATTGAACAAACCCTTTTAATATTTGTGTCACCAATCAACATACAATGCTTAGTTTCGGCTAAACCTTTTAACTGTTTGTTCTATTGGGTTTATGTAAAATGGGAAGATTTGCTAGATTTTGTCGTGTTTAGGTAGAAATTGATAGCTGAAGAGTACATTCAATTAACACTAGTTTTTGCATTCATTACTATTTGCATTCATTACTCTATCTGTGCCAATTTTTTGTACTATCATTCAATATTGCATCTTTGTTTCCTTAGAAAAATGCAGAGCAGTCTGACTTCAAATTCAAATTTGTAAAATTAGATTTTCTAAACTTGAAAAGGAAATCGGAGAAGTGCAAACTTTGGTGTTTCTAGAAAAAACATTTTTTAATAGTTTCTTATTTTCTTGTAAATTTCTCTAGAAGACTAGACTAGAAAATCTATTTGCCTCTGAAGGGTTCCTTGTTTAAATTTTCTGGACGCAGTGAAGGTTATCTTTCTGGACTTGCTTCATTGGAAGCAGTATTATTTGATATTGATGGAACCCTCTGTAATTCTGATCCCCTCCACTTCTATATCTTTCAGAAAATGCTTCAGGAGGTAACATATTATCTTTCCTTAACTTCAATCAAGAATAAAGAATCCCGGGGGTTTAAGTATTTTGTTGAGAGTATTGGTGACTGTTGACCTTTTCTTTCAAGGTTCTATTTTTGGGGTTCTATTTTTGACATTAGCAGTTGGTTAATTCATTAGCACATGATTTGTGATCATGATTGGCAGGTTTTAAACAATTCTTATAGGGATTTGTTAATCAATGTTTTTGTCGTTTGACAGATAAATTTCAATGGAGGGGCTCCTATTACTAAAAAGTTCTTTGTTGAGGAACTTTCTGGAAAAAATGATGAAGATATGGGCTTGGCCCTCTTCCCTGGTGATGTTCAACGAGGTGTGAAATTTATTGCTGATAAAGATGTTATGTTTCGACGGTAAATTCTAATATGCCTGTAACTGAAAAAGAAATCATTTTAAGTTCTTACAGTCTTACTTGGATGGGAAAAAACAGGTTGGCCCCAGAAAAATTGAAGGCTGTAGATGGCCTATATAAAGTGAAGAAATGGGCTGAAGATCACAGTTTGAAACGGGCTGCTGTTACTAATGCTCCAAGAGCAAATGCTGAACTTATCATATCGATTCTTGGGCTCACAGATTTCTTTGATACTATCATCCTAGGGGAGTATTGTGAACGTCCCAAACCGTATCCAGATCCCTACTTGAAGGCTCTTGAAGCATTGAAAGTGACAAAGGATCATGCAATCGTTTTTGAGGTATAACCTCATTCTTTAGGATCTATATTCAGGAGTGTTTCGCATGCATGGTCTTCATGAAATTTGATGTGTTTCTTTCTTTGCCTGTTTAGGATTCTGTTTCAGGTATAAAAGCTGGAGTTGCAGCAGGTTTAAATGTCATTGGTTTAACTACTGGATTTCCAGAACATTTACTCATTGAAGCAAAGCCTGCTTTCCTTATAAAGGATTATAATGATCCGAAATTGTGGGCAGCTCTAGAAGAGCTAGATAAAAAGGCATAAGCATGAACATGTAATTACTTGTACCTTACTGATTTCTGATATCGACATCCTAATGGTTTTTATTAAACACAGATACATATAAACAATACTTATGTGTGCACATATGAACTATGGCCTATAATCCAAATGTGCTTTAATTGTGAAGAATACTGAATATGTGAGCTCCTTGGATATCTTTGTGGCTTCCAAGGTGTTGAAATATTCCTGAAAATCATTATCTGTATCTGATATTGTGGAAGTTGAAAATTATTTAAGAAAGATGTAAATGTTATAAAAAGTTTCAGATTCCTAGTTATTCATGTTCCCTTTAGTGGTAGTTCAAAATCAGACTCTGTATGTGGTTTTGCTCACTTCATCACCTTCAAATCTTGCAGGACAGTACTTTTCACAAGGGTCAGCTAGGATTTCTGTTCTAGGTAGGCCCATGTGCTTCTTCTATCCTGTGATACAATGCGTTGGTTGGTAAAATTTTTCAATGAACTCGTGTACCTGGCAAGCTCCATATTGGTATGTTTCCAAAACTTGTACCATATACAACTTGAATAATCTCATAGGCTTGTGAGGTTAGGCACCCAAGCCTTGTTTTCAAGCCAGTCATGATTCTCTAGTTTTGAAATAATACTTCAGTAAATCTATTTTATCACTCTGATTCAGAACAGCAACCTCTATCACACTTTATATGCCTTGAAACAAGGCAATTCTTTGTTTTTGTTTTCAGTAAGAGTAGTGTACTTTTCTGGCTAATTTTATATCATCTCCTTCTGCGCTGTGCAATTATAAATTGTCGATATAAATTACTGTTGTAATATATATATATATATATATATATATATATATATGGAAGTGGGAATAAGCAAATTTATTTAAGAATTCTTACTATTTTTTTTTCTAATTGTACCCTTATAATAGATAATATGGTCATTTATTAATTAAATCATATAATTTTCAAATTATATTTAATTTAAATAAAAAATTCAATTAGAATAATTTATGTTTTTTTATGCTTTTTCAAATATTAAGAACCTTTTTGAGCAAACTTCTTAATATTTGAAAAAACATTAAAAAGCTTGCTCAAAAACTTTTTAATATGTGAAAAACATAAAAAAAATAATTTTTTTAGAAGATAGAGAAATTTTAATTTGATTTTGATGATCTAATATTAACAAGGTATAGAAATTGTAATTTGACTTTTGATGTGTAAATTATTATTTTGTTCTACTATAAATTTTAAGGTTTGTTATTTTAGTCATTAGTAATAATTTGTATATTCTAAAAAAAATTAATAGTTTGTATGAGTGAATTCAATTAGAATGATTTATATTTTTTTTATGTTATTTGTACATCAAAAGTTTATGGCCTACGAGATTTGTAAATATATTATTTCTAAATTTTATTTTTAATAATTTTAGAAGCCTATTGTTTATTTATAAAAATAATAATGTAATTATAATTTAAGAAATTATCAGTTATAATGACATGATGCTAATAGGCGATGAAAAGCGTTTGTAATAAAAAAAAAATATAAAGATTTACACAAGCACTAAAGTGAGTCTAAAAAAAAAAAAAGAAAAGCATTTCAAGTAAATAACCAAATGATATATATAGATAAATACTTGAATTTGCTATATTTATATAGTAATATATATATTTTTTGATATTTAAATCTTACACAGAATACACATTAAAATTTATTCTATCATATTGGAAGGAAAACAAAGATGTGGCAAATGCAATAATAATAATGCTACATATGTTAACAAGTATTTGCTTTTCATATTATTAACAAGTATTTATTTTATATGATAGGTATATATTAAAATTTGAAATATTTGATGAAGACATGAATTTTACATAATTTTATATGAAAATACTTGCATATTGATAGAATGTACAGTTGAATATAAAAAATCTATAGAGATATTCTTACATAAAAAATATGTAGAGATACAATTAAGATCATCTAATTTGAAAATAAAATTTTCATTAAAAAAGAGATTTAAAATGTATCACTAATAAAAATAAAAATAATAAATATTGAAGAGAAAGAAAAATATGAAAAAGCCTGGAATAAAACAAAATTAATAATAAACAAAAGGTCTATACTTTTGTTTAATCAAACCATATAAAATTTCTTTTTTAATAAAGGAAGAAATGAATCAGTAATTTTCACACTTGTTAAGATATGATTAAATTTAATATTTTTTTTTTTTGCATGTTATGTCTATTAACAACAAAAAATTAATTTATAACTGCTCTTTTAATTTTCTCTCAGTTTGCTAAGAAAATAAGAACTAATCCAAAATTCAAACTATTAAATCCTTTGAAGGTATAAAAGTACTAAAAATTTTAAATTATTAGACTGTCATATAAATTTTAACTTATATTAGAGAAAATCTTTATTCAAAAATAAAAATATAAAAATATGATATTTAAAAAATAATATAGATAAATAAATAAATTGAGTGCAAGTATCTAATATAACATATAAAAATACACAAATAAGTAAATTTTTAATATGAATTGAAAAGATAAAAGTTAAATCAAATTTTATATTTATTTTGGATTAAATAGCCGAATCATTATAAATTAAGAAAAAATCATATTTTTTATTTATTTTATTACTTGCTAACGCTAAAATTTATACTGATACACACAAGTATAAAATCTAAATACAATACAATATTTACGAGCTCTACTATTTATTTTAGGAACAACATACTTCTTCAGACACAATTTAGTGTACTGAGTGACTATGCAATTTATAAAGAGTCAAATTAGATTTAAATACTTTATATATAAAATGTTATAAATACTCAATTTTATCAAATTTGAAAAAGCTTCATTTAAACTAGATAGAGAGATCAAGAAAGAACATTAAACAATGATATTAAATATAATAACAAAAAGAATGTGTGGATTGTATCAAAAAATAGTTTATAAACGCATTGTCACTCTATGACTTGCCAACTCACAAGTTAGAAATAAAAATTAATTATCCTATAATATTAGTCAATAGAACTAGGATGGAATGCAAAAAATTTAATAGAAATATTATATATGCGGAAATAATAGTAGGACAACATATAGAAAAACATGTCTTATTATCAAGGATACCATTGTCATTGATTGAAATTGAGGAATATTTTTTTGATTTTAAAAGAAAACAGTTGTATATACGTCTTTATTTTACAATGACCATTAATAAAGTACAATGACAAATAATATCTAACGTAAAAGTGTATTTACCATGGGTAATTATACGTTACATTATCAAAATGTATTTAAATATCTACTATGAAAATATTACTTAAAAGTGAAAAATCAAATAAAACAAAAGTAATTTACGCTAAAGATGTAGTTTATAAAAAAGTTTCGCTATCTAAAATGTACCAAAATTTAAAAAATAATATCATATAATATTTATTTAAATTATTTACATGTTATACAGTATTTACACTAACATTTAAAATATAAATATTTATAAATTAAATTATATTTTAAATTTAGTCATAATAAGACATAATGGAGATCAACGTGCGAATCATATATATATATATATATATATATATATATATATATATATATATATAAACAAATTAATTTTTGAATTATGTTTTTAATAATAATATATACTTTTATTCAATGGTAAAAAAAAATATGTCTAGAATAAATATGAGTAGCTTAAGAAAATAGATGATTTCAGAAAATAGAGAGAAAAATAAAAAAATTATTTTTATTTAGATAAGGATAAAATATATTCCTTTTTGAATTTTTATTTTTGGGCACAGATGCAATTAACTTTTTTAAATTGGAAAAAAATTGCTTTTTTTTTTTTTTTTTTTAATAATTGTTAAAAAGACGCAAAGTTTGGATTATATTAGTTTAATAGATTTTTTTTTTTTTTCAATTGCGACTTTTGACGCATAATTGCAACAACCTTTTCAAATAGTGATAAAATTGTTTATTTTCTGAAAATGGGATATCAATGGTAAAAAGACAAAATTTGATATGGATTTGTTCAATAGACGTATGTTTAAACATACTGTTTCACAATGTATATATATTTATATTTTTTATTTCTTGTTTGAAAATTACAATGACATTTAGCTGTGAAATTAAATTATTATTACTTTTTACATTACTTAAAAAAAAACGCTTTATTTGAATTTCCACTTTATTTAACTTTGATTTTATTTCAATATATTCATTATTATTCCTCAACAATATAACCCATTATTATCAAATTTTTGTAGAGATTTTAGCTAATTATTAATGTATTGAATAAAATTAAGAATACTTGTATTTATTAACTAGACTGCTACTATTTAATTCCACGGCCTCATAACAATTACAGTATTATTAATTAATTAAAACTTTATTGATTTCTCAATACTACTTAACATAAAGAGAACAGATTTATGTAAACCTTCTCTTCCATAAGATGAAATCACATCATATATCATTCTTATATGAATCAATCAAAAGTGATTCACATGGAGTAGTTCTCTTGTGATGTTACTTGCACAAGTTGAGATAGTTTTTGGTTCCAGTTTGGGCGTGCTTTGCACAAGGCCTCAAGTGGTTCAGCCTTTGGCATAGTAAGTCCTCTGCCCTCTACCATGTCAATCTCCTTCTCACTAATCCTTTTCCATTCATAGCATTGAATCAAAGTTCCCAAAGTTAAACCCACAACACGAATGGCTAATCCGTCCCCTGGACAAGACCTTCTCCCAAACCCAAATGGCATAAATTTATAGCCCTCATTTTCTCTGTTATCAAATCTCTCTGGTTTATAACTAAATGGATCATCCCATAGAGTTGGGTCTCTATGTATGGCCCATGCATTTACCATTAACATTGTGCCACGTGGCACATTGTATCCACCAATCATGCAATCATCTGATGATATGTGGGGAGTTAACATTGGAGCAACTGGGTAGAGACGAAGGGCCTCTAAGATAATATTTTGAAGATATGGTAGTTTGGAAAGATGAGATTCATCTATTAAACATCCTTGCTCAACTTTACTGTCTATTTCATCTCTGGCCTTCCTTAGTATGTCTGGAAAGTTGAGTAGATTAGACATTGCCCATTCTAACGTCACTGCTGAGGTGTCGGTTCCCGCAAATATCATGTCCTGTATAACATTAATAGAATAGCCAATATAAAATTTTAGTTCAGATTTGTCACACACATCTAATTCTAAAAACACTAATTTTATTTCATTTATCTTCTTTTTTTTTAGCTATTCATTTTGGACTAAATTTACTTGGAAAAAAAAAAAAAAAGAATAGAAATAGAGCACTAACCAGCATAAGCCCTTTGATAATCTCATCAGTATAATACTCAGGCTGTGATTCTTGCGAACAAAGAAGATGATCAATCATGGTATTCATACTCTCTAAATTCTCCTTCTTGTTTCTATGTTCATCAATCAAATTTTGCAAGAATTTATCTACTCCTTTCCCTATTTTTGCCACCTTCTTCTCAAGTTTACCACCATCAATCCATTTCAAGATTGGCAAGAAATCCCCTGGACTCGTTGCTCCTCCATTACCCAATACCTCAGAAATCATCACCCTAAACTGTTTCGCATCTTCTTCTTCATTCGCATCATCTCCATAAAATCTCTTCCCTGCAACCATTCTCATAATAACATTAAATGTTACTTGTTTAAACAATGGTCTCAACTCTACTTTTACAAAATCTTGAAACGATTCCTGAGATAGCTTTACGAGTAGTCGTTTGATTTCGTCTTTTCGAATGTTTAATGACATGTTTAACCGTTGATTGGAATAGATCTCAATAGACCCAATACGGCGAAGATTGCGCCAGTGGTCTCCGTATTGAGAATGACTCATGGTGGTGTGGTTATAAGATATGTACCTAGATATTACTATAAATTCAGGACGGTTGGCGAAAACTATATCATTTTTGGTAAAGCATTCTTGGACGGCGTCTGCTGACGAGACTAGAACTACGGGGCGGCAACCGAACCGGAGGGAGATAATTGGACCGTATTTTTTAGCGAGTTGGTGAAGAGAACGGTGCATAGGTGGCTTCATTAGGCGGAGGTGGCCTATGATTGGAAGCGCAGGTGGGCCAGGAGGGAGGTTTTTATGGCATAATCTTGATTGGTAAAATTTATAAACGAGGATGATGATGAGAGCAGAAAGCAGCAACGAGTAAAGGAGTGAGTCTTCCATGGTTATTGCTTAAGTTTCTTGGTTTGTTTGATCGACTGCAGCTTTGAATTTATTTACAATAGCAGTGAGACAATGATAATCGTCTTACTAATATTTTAATATCAAAACAAAACATTATTTAAAATTGATACTAAATAAATTATATCTTATAAATTATTTATCCTTTCTCTAGTCAAAAAGAGACGACTTGAACTTCTCCATCAAATGATAACAAGTAAAGTTTGCTTAGCTGTAGATTCCAAAACAAATGATAACAGTTTTTGTTTAGCTGTATATTCCATTATTTTGTATATATGTGATGTGTCCACCTCGAAGATTATATATTAAAAAGTAGCAATCTTTGAAAATCAACCTGGTATATATATATATATATATATATATATATATATATATATATATATATATATATATATATATATATATATATAACTTTTATAATATAGTGTACATATATAATATAAGCACACCTTATTTTACTTTATATGTATAATGTACACATTTATATTGCTAAATAGCTTTTAATTGGAAAATTGGCCCATCTATAAAATAAAACAATACGATGATGATTGCTATTTCTATGGTTTTTTTTTTTTTTTTTTCCAAAAAGGAAAAGCTAGCATTATTAGGACTAGAAACTAGAAACCCATAACAACATAATTATAGATCATAGACATGGGGAGAGCCTAGCAAGAACAACCAGAACTACACCCAATGTCTGTATGAAATCCACCCTTAACTGGGTTTTTTGACCTGAACTTTCAAATATGTTACAATATGGGTTACAGACTCAAGTTCTGTTTGAAAATCGGCTAGAAGGTCTACAATAATTGGTAAAAGACACATATATCCATGACTAGTGCGAGGCTTGACCCGAGCACCAGCCCAATCCACTATGGAAGAGGATTGAGATGCTGTTTCAAGTTTAGACTTATGATAGAACCCTCGAATTCAGATGTGTTGATTTTTTAAAATGTTTTGGGAGTCGCCACTTTAATTTTATTTTTAAAAAAATATTAAGAAAAAAACCCAAATTGATTCCAATTCTTTAACCTTTGATTAGTTTACCTAATGATAAAATTATTAGTCTTTGAAACCAAAGAAGATTCGGAGATTAGATTTTTTGCTTTAATAATATCGATTTAGTTCATAAGTTTAATTTCACTTACAAAAAAAATTATTTCATAAATGAAAATTATAATATGACAATTATAAAATGATATTTAATGCATGAACATGCAATAATGGGTGAATGCAAAATTAAAGAGCGAATAAAATAAAAACATATACAAATTAAAGAGAGTGTTCCCTCCAGTCGACCTTATAAATTCTAGGGGAATCACATAATTATTACTTAATTCCAAAATGATTAATTACATAACAAGCTGATGTGATACTTTTCTAGTCATTATGAGTTATAGGAAGGCCACAGATTTTCTTAAAAATATAAATAATTACATGAAAGGGAAAAGAAAATAGTTTTCAATTAGATTTGCAGTTTGGATTTACATTCTAAATGTGATTACATATCACATTGAATAAGGATCAAAACTCACATAATTCGTTCTATGATTAAGTGGAGAGGGTTTACGATTGATTGATTTAGTTTGATTTAATTTGGGGGTTGGATGAATGAGGAAAAGTATTATATCTTTGAGTGGGTTGGACGGAGAGTTTTGCTTAATCGAAGTTCTATTTTATCGATATCGGAGCGTTAGATTGAGTGATAGATTAATTAATTAAAATGATTAATTAATTAATCAGGATGGATTGATTTTAAAAGAAATGATTAAATAATTAATTAATTGAATGATTATTTTTAAAAAAAAAATTATTTAATTAAAATGATTAATTAATTTAGCTGCGGGTGAGACAATAGGGATGGCAATGGGTAGGGTATGGATATGGTATTATAATACCTTTACCCATTCCTAAAGAGGTGCATGTCTACCCATATTCCGTACTCATAACAATTTGAGTAATAAATTTCAAATTTGTCCCCACATCAATAGGATTTTGAGTAACTCGTGATTAATTCATTACCTGAATAATTACCAAATTATTTTTAAATATATATGTAAATTTAGAATATTTGATTTAAAAATAAAATGAATTTGCATAATAAAGAACATAGCGATTTAGAATAATTGATTACTTGGTGTTTATGATATTTTATTTGATTACTTAATATGAAATTATAAATGCTAAAATTTAAAAGAACATAGTATTCTAATGAGTTGTTGAATTTAATACGATAATATTAAGATGTGTATTTGAACAATTATTTAATGTAAGGAGAAGTAAAGATAAAAAGGAGTGAATTAATATTAATAAAAAAAGGAATAAGTGTCACAGACAATATTGACTTTAAATGCAATAAGCATAAAATATCTAAATAATAGATGCATCTCAAGTACACGAAAATCAGTTTTTATTTTGCCATTTTTACACTTAAAATTATGAGAAGCAAAAAAGAAAAACTATAGAACAATATTAATTTAAAAAAAGCTTCTTTAATTATAGAACCAGAGAGAAAAGAGAAAAAATCCAGAGAAAAGAAAGAAGATATAGAGAGAAAAAAGAAGGAAATTTAGAGAATTTGAAAATGAGAAATTTGCAGAGAGTTTGAAAAGAGTTATCATAAGGAGAAAAGAAATGGAAATCCAGAAAATAGAGAACTAAGGAGAGAGAAGAAGCAGAATGACAAAATAAGAGAATGAGAGAAATTTAGAGTTAGGTTTAACATTATATATCAACGATACGAAATGACTTTTTCGTCCTCAATAAAATGATAAAGTATAATAAATTATTTAACTAAATTAAAGGACATTATGTTAATCTCAATAATCAGTTTTTATTTTGCCATTTTTACACTTAAAATTATGAGAAGCAAAAAAGAAAAACTATAGAACAATATTAATTTAAAAAAAGCTTCTTTAATTATAGAACCAGAGAGAAAAGAGAAAAAATCCAGAGAAAAGAAAGAAGATATAGAGAGAAAAAAGAAGGAAATTTAGAGAATTTGAAAATGAGAAATTTGCAGAGAGTTTGAAAAGAGTTATCATAAGGAGAAAAGAAATGGAAATCCAGAAAATAGAGAACTAAGGAGAGAGAAGAAGCAGAATGACAAAATAAGAGAATGAGAGAAATTTAGAGTTAGGTTTAACATTATATATCAACGATACGAAATGACTTTTTCGTCCTCAATAAAATGATAAAGTATAATAAATTATTTAACTAAATTAAAGGACATTATGTTAATCTCAATAAAATTGTTAAATTACTAAAAACCTATTATTAAAATGACATAATTTTAATTGCTATAATACAAATTACTTAAGGACATTTAAGTCAATTCGAATCTATTTTTATATTTAAGAAAATATAAAAAATATTTTAGATACTAAAATACTAAAAACTTAATATAAAATAATAAAATATATAAAAATTTATATAAAATATATAAACCCAATAGTTCAGGTAACATATAAGTATGGGTAAGGTATTACACTATCTGTACCCTACCCAAACCCAATGTACTTTCCATACTCGTTGCCCATTCAATTCGGGTATTATCCATTTTGATTGGGTAGGATTTGGATGGGTGCCTATGGTAAGGTATAAATTATCATCCCTATGAGGCAATTGATTAATTACAATGATTAATTAATTAATTTAAAAAGATTGATTGGAGGAAGAAGAAAAGAAGAATTAGAGGATAACTATTAACTCTAATTCAAGTTGTTTGAAAAATAGAGGAGATGGGGATATTTATAGGCTAATGGAGAGGGGTAAAAAGACCAAAAAGCGTTAGAAAGTGGGATAAAAGAAGGCGCTTTTTTGAAATTTCAGGCTGGAAAAGGAGACCACCGCAGATCCACACAGACCTTGGTGCAAATCCAGATAAGGTACGTGCAGTAGCATCTTTGGCGCGGCTCCATGTAGGCAAACAATTGGTAACGTCCTTTTTTTCGATTTTTGAGGTTCTCAAATTAGTTTTTGAAAATTTCAGATCAATTTTAGGGATTTCAAAATTCAGAAAATTTTTTGGTCAGCATCGACGCTTTCGAAATTAATTATCGGATGATCTAAGACTGAAGAGAAATCTGGTCAATTTTGAAAAAAAGATGTCTGATACAGAAGGTTCGGTCAAGGTCAGAGAAGTGTCAGTGTTTGCCGTGTTGGCTCTGAGTAGCGCACTAAACTTAATATGTGTCAAGTTGTGGTCACATTATAAGGGTATAAAATTGAGAGTTCATAACTAGTCGTCAATCTTTCAGAATCCACCATCCTCTCCATTGCTATTGGCATCACCGCCAATGAAAGATCATGAGAGGGAAATGCCAAATAAATCAAGGATTATGTGGCTGGACTACCATAAAAAAATCTTAAATTGTTGCACACTTTAGATTGCCCACCATTGCCATATATGATCATGAATAGTGGATTTTAGACAGAAAATAGATTTCCTTTGCTGGATTGACCTTAGCCTAAAAGGAGCAACTCCTCTGACAAAGGCCATGGGGCTCATTTGGTGAAGAAGATGAGCTTTCTAAGATACTTTCTCTGGGTCTCCAAAACCAACACTAATGGTCTCTTTTCCCTCCCACCTAGGGTTGTAAACCAGTTAAGTCGAGTTGAGTTTCAGTCGAGCTCGATCTTAAAAACTCAAGTTCAAGTTCGAGCCGAGTTTTTAATAGCTCAAACTTGAAACTTGATCTTGACCTCAAGCAAAATCAACAAACTGGAGCTTAATTGAGTTGAGTTTGAGCCTAAATAAGTAAGGGGTTAATCAAGTAGAATTGAGTTAACATAGTGCCATGCTCGAGCTCAATTGGGCTCTATCAGCTTAGATATAAATGTAAATATAGTAACATATAAATGGTAGAATGGTAAATATATAAAAGCTCAATTAGGCTTGATTAGCTTAGACATAAATGTCAATATAGTAATATATAAGTGTAAAATGGTAAATATATAAAAGCTCGATTAGGCTCGTGAGCTCGTTGAGTTGAGTAATATAGAACTCGAGCTTGAGCTCAACTCGACTTAGATTGAGTCAGTTTTCAAGTAGCTTGTGAGTTTACTCAACTCACTTACACCCCCTACTCCCATCAATAGGAAGGTCAGGCGATGCCTTACAAGATAGTGGCTAGATCACTGCCACAGAACCTCAACAACCATGTATTATTTAGACTCAGCAACCAAATTTTGAGAGACAAACAAAAAAGACCCTAAAGGCAAAACTAACACCTATTTTACAATAAAGATTTTGAGGTTCTCCTCCAGTGGCTGGAGCCACCAGAGGAGTCCCCCATTGAAAACCCTAAGTTAGGGAAACAGAGAACTCTATTCATAGTATATTTTTGTGTCTTCTTGATCATTTGCTTATTTTTTCTTCTAAATACAATTTGAATGGACATCAAAATAAAAAACAACAATAAAAAGTAAATTAAATAACATAAAGGCAAAAGAACCAATACATTTTAGCACAAAGGAAAATTACTTTCATTGCATCATCATATCATGACAAGGCAAGTTTAATTGGAATAGTCTAAGAGTTTACAAATTGTTTCACTAGGAACCTGTGAGAGCTCACTCGAACGCCCCTTCCTCATTCGAGAGCTTTTAAGGTGAGTGATTTTTAAGGTTAAGGCTCAAGTTTTAGTGTTCACAATTAGAACGACTATTGTTTGAAAAATTGATTTGGTTTTTGAAATGGATTCTGGATTTGCCTCCCTAATTTTATTTTAAATGGAAAAATTAAGGAAAAATTCAATTGTCTCCAATTAACTAATCTTTTAATTAATTTACTTAAAGATAAAATCACTAGCATTTGAATCAAGTTGAACTGGGAGACTAGGAAAAATTCAATTGTCTCCAATTAACTAATCTTTTAATTAATTTACTTAAAGATAAAATCACTAGCATTTGAATCAAGTTGAACTGGGAGACTAGATTTTTTGTTTGAAATAATCTAAATTTGCCTCCTAAGTTTGATTTAAAAATTGATCTCATGAATGACAAATATAAATGATAATTAAAATGCATAAGCATGCCTAATTATGAATGCATGGAGAAATTGAAAAGCAAATAAATTAAACAGCTATAAACTAAAGAGAGTATTCTCTCTAGTGCTTATGAATTCTAGGAGAACCACAAGTCATTCCTTACTCTAAGATAATTAAATTAATTAATTACATTAATTAAATAATGGAATGCCTTCTCTAATCTTTATGGATTCTAGGAAGACCATAGATTTCCTTACAAAATATAAATAATTACATGAAATAAAGGGGAACGAAATTAATTGGGATTTTGATTTAAATTTCAAACATGCCTATATACCTCATTGAATGGGGTCAAAATCCTTGTAGTTTAATCCACGGTTAAGTGAGGGGTTTAGGGATTAATTGGATCGATTTGGAGGTTGTGTGGGAGAGAGAAAGTGTTATACCTTCTGTTTTGGTGCATGTGAAGCGCGGAGTCTTTCCAAATTGAAATTCTATTTCATTAGAGTTGGAAAGTGTGAATCCTATTAAAGGAGAATGGATTTGATGTAAATAATCCAAGGAGGGTTAAATTGATTGATTGATTAATTTACTCAAAGAGAGTATTATCTAATTAGCAAAGAGGATTAATTAATTAATTAATTAAAATGATTAATTAACTAACTTATTTATTTTAATTAAATAGATTAATTAATAATTAAAATTAATAATTAATTAATTAATCTAGTGATTAATTAACTAAAATTAATTAAAATCAAGAAGAAATTAATTAATTTTAGGGACTACTCAAGGTGAGTATAAAGAGATTAATTAGATAGAGAAAAAAAAGAGCAAATGTATAACAATCAACAAGTGCTTAAGGTGTGTCTTGAAATGGAAATGAATGGGATATTTATAGGCAAAGTAAGAGAGGGCATCTTGGTCATTGAAAATGTCAAAAGACCAAAAAAGAATGAGCTTTTATGGTTGAAAATTCATCTGGAAGGGACAGAGAATCAGAAAACGCATCAAATAAGTTAACCAAGACATCAATTTTAGGATTTAACTTATTAAAACCATCCTCATTATGCATGTTTGTTGCTCTATTTGGCATCACTCCATTGCATCATTGGTAATTGTGGAAAACCATCTCTTTTTTTTTTTAATAAAAATTTTGCAAAATAAAAAAAAATAAAATCTAAAATAATAAAAAAATCTTTGATATTAATATTGACGAATTGCTTTCCCGGTAACGACACCAAAATTTGTTGCGCAAAATTTGTAAGTACACAGGTCATGAATAAATAATATAATAGTGCAGTAGAGTGTTGATCTTATGAGGAAGGGTTGACAAATACTAAAATTAAGTTTTCTTTATTATTTAGAAAATCAAATAAATGGAAGAAAACAAGTAAAATTAAACAGATATAATAAAAGATAAATTCAATATATATAAAAGACCTAGGATTTAGACTTCATTAATTGACTACTTATGACTTTTCTATATTCTCCAAATTGGTTTTATTTTATTAGAATTAATGATTAGATTTTCCTAAATTATGTAAAATTCTTTCTTAAAATAAATTACAAGTATTCATATTAACTTTATATCTACTCTTGTGATCATAAGTAATTAACACTAATCTATTATATTTTATGGAAATCCTTTTAGCAATTACAAAAGAGTGTTCTTATCTCTAAATAATATATATCCTATGTCTAATATCTCAATAAACTAATATTATGCTTTAACTCGTGCTACTTCACATAATATATTTAAACATGTAAATAGTCACCAATTATTCATAAGTATTAAGCCTTAAGATAAAAGATTAATTTTAATAAACAAAACCAATTAATCAAACATAGATAGCCAAAGGCAAATCAAGATATTACATTTAAATCCTAGAGAATAATTTTAGTTACTTATATTTAAGAAAGAAGAAGCAATTAAATCAACAAATAATTTAAAATAAAGCATGATCTTAGATTATTATCAAATTGAAGAATAAAGTTTAGAAAGAACTCTAGAGCAATTGATGAGAAGATTCTTCAAGTCATGATGAATCTCTAAACTTGAATCCCCTCATTGGAAGAATATTTATTTAAAACTAAAAAACTAATGTATAAATAATTTAGAGGATAGAAAACTTTATTATTTGAGTTCTAAAGTATTTAATCTATTTACAGGATACAAACTTTGGGTTTAGATGGAGTTGAAAACCCTAAGAAACCCTAGAAAATTAAAATCCTCAATCCCTTTTTAAGTATAAACCAAATAGGTAGGAAAATCATATTAAAAATACACTTGGGCCCTTTCAGACACTACACAACCATATAATTAGCTTACTACGCGGCTGTGTAACTAGTTCTTTTAAAGTCAAAATTTAATTACGCAAACTGATCCATTCTTTATTACACAGTTGTATAATTTGCCTAGTACATGATCGTATGCCTTCTTTTGCATTTTTTGGATAAAAAAAATGATAGAATTAGGCTTTGACTATAAGAATTATAGCTTTCTCTCTTAGTTTTCCAATGCATTTTGAATCACCTCAATCCGATATTTGTAGCTCGAATTATTATCAAAATACCAAAAGGTACCTGAGCTGTCAATACTTATAAGAAGGTGTTCGGCCACGCATGTCTGTAACCTCTTTTTGTACCATTTTTTACTTCGTATTTGCATCTAACTTTATTCTTATTGATTTTCAAACTTTTGAATTCTATGAAATTGAATAGAATCTTTCCAAATAACATAAGAAAACTTGAAACAAACTAGAAAAATAAAGCCTAACAAAAACAATAAACAAAAAATAAATAATACATTTGATGGATACATTAATAACAAATGCTCTATTTGTTAATAGCATAATTTTCACTTATCATTTTCCTAAAACTTTAGTCACAAATTTGACACCTCTTATAAAATTAATATTTTAATACCATAGTGGTTTAGGTAGACCTTTCACTGGTTTAAGGACTTAGCTAGTTCATTTATATTTTTGCATGCCTCATGATAAAATTATAGCCTTAATCTGAGCATACCAACATTTCTTAGACCTTCCTAAGGATAGATTTAGGAACCAACCAAAACTTAGCAAACCCTCCCAAGATAATCTTAAATAGCATCTATATCCTTCTTTTAGACTATATCTAGAATCAACCATCCTAAGATATTCTTAAGATTCATACCTTAAATCCAGCTTAACATCAAAATCAACCTAAAATAGAATTAGATTTCCCTCTTATAGAATTGAATATCCTAGGATAGTCTTAGGATTTTTTGCAAGATTTGACTATAGTGGTCTGTGTTCATTATCATCATGATCACTTTTCTAAAAAAGTAACCATGATGAGAGGTATCTGTGAACACATGATTTTGTACTCTAGAACCTCTTTTTGTACTTTTTTGGCTTCCTATTTGCATCCAACTTTATTTTAAATGATCTTCAAACTTCTGAATTCTATGAAATTGAATAGAATCTTTCCAAATAACACAAGAAAACTTGAAACAAACTAGAAAAATAAAGCCTAACAAAAAATAAATAATGCATTTGATGGATAAATCATTAACAAATACTCTATTTATTAATAGCATAATTTTTACTTATCATTTTTCTAAAACTTTATTCACAAATCTGACACCTCTTATAAAATGAATATCCTAATACCATAGTGGTTTAGGTAGACCTTTCACTGGTTCAAGGACTTAGCTAGTTCATTTATCTTTTGCATGCCTCATGATAAAATTATAGTCTTAATCCGAGCATACCAAAACTTCTTAGACCTTCCTAAGGATAGATTTAGGAATCAACCAAAACTTAGCAAACCCTCCTAGGATAACCTTAAATAGCATCTATATCCTTCTTTTAGACTAGATCTAGAATCAACCATCTTAAGATTCATACCTTAAATCTAGCTTAATATCAAAATCAACCTAAAATAGAATTAGATTTCCTTCTTCTAGAATCGATCATCCTAGGATAGTCTTAGGATCTTTTGTAAGATTTTACTATAGTGGTATGTGTTCATTATCATCATGATCACTTTTCTAAAAAAGTTTCCATGATGAGAGGTATTTGTGAACACGTGATTTTGTACTCTAGAACATTTAACTTTATAAAACTAGACTTGTGCAAGTTTAGAAGCAAAATTCAGACATTCTAGGGAATAATCAGACTTCCATGTACTTTGGGAAAGCTCTCGAGAATCTCAAAATCAAGAATAGGCAAGAGCAGACATAAAATAGATGCAAACATACTAAAATAAGTGAAAAAGGAATAAAACAACAAACCATCTTGTGGGCTACCACAGAGCCACTTGTAAAACCGCTGGCCCACCGTGCAACACCTTAGTGCTACTCAATGTTTTTCCTTTCGTTTTGCATTCCAATCCCACATCGAAAAGTTAGGAATTCTATACTCTATTCCTTGGCCAATAAAAGCAGCCTCTCCACACCTTTCCAACTCACCTCTATATGCTTAGTTGATAGTTGTCCTTTGCATCATTCTAATCTTCTCTCTTTCTAATTTATTTTTAAAAGAAAAAGGGTTCAAGTCTCTTTGACTTTGACTTGGCTGTTCTAGTTTCTATTTGATCTAGTGTTGTAGAAATGAAGATTTTTTATTCTATTTGCTTTAGAAAGTGAAACTTTAATAAGGTAAGGCACTCCAACCACCTCCTCCTAAAGTTAGAAGAAATAAGATAAAGCACCTAACATTTCCTATTTTATTTTAAAGTTTCTCTTAATCTCTTAAACCCTCCCTTTTCTTTTAAAGTTTCCATTCATCTCTTTATTCTTCTAAAATAATTTAATTCTCAAAATATGATAAACAAAAGATTAACAAATCAATCCCTCCATAGAAAAATGGAAAAAAAATGCACAAATTTTGATTCTCATTAGAAGGGATACGCATGCACACTTATTCTAATTAGCAAATTTAAATTAAAACTAATAACTTTCTCCGCTTCTGTCACCTTTTTATTGGAGAATGTGCAATTTTCCCAGAACCCATAAAGGTTAGAAAATGCATCTTTTATCTCTTTAAGTTTTAAATGTAAATTTTCTTTACTTTTATTTATATTTTTTTACTTTCCTTTATTTTGTTGATCTACAATCATATACATCATTTAATTGTCATATATCTCTACTATTTCATTTTCATTTTAATTATAAATTGTTCACGAAATACAATTTTAGATCATACTAATTTTAAAAGCCAAACTTTAATTACTTAAAATGAAAAACTTAGTCCTGGAATACTTTTCCTTCGGATAAATAATTGGAGTGGTTAAATAGGTTTTACCTTATATTTTTCCAATAAAAAATAAAAGTAAGGTGATGAATTCTCAAATTTTACAAATTTAAAGAAATCATGTTCTAAAAGCAACAGTCACTTCAATCATGAGTACGAATCCAAATGACCATTCCGATTGCAAATGCATCAAACTGATACTCGAGTGAGACCTTATAATACTTAACTTTAACTTCAAATATCTTTATTATATCACTAAGGGTATAATAGAAAAAATAACATTTTATTTATTATTGTCTTAAGTGATTTTTTTTGGGAGAAATAATATTTTATTAATTATACTCTTAAATTATGTGAGAAGAAAGGCGATAATTTTTTTGGGAGAGAGATTGTAGTATATTCTCATTATTTGGAATTTGGGAATATGCTAGATCAATTAATTGAGTTGTATGCGTCTTTCCTAAAAGAATCTAATATATATATATAAAGTAGGCTTAGAATGTTTTAAGATTTGACATGTGGCATATTTTTATCATGTGTCTACTTTTTATTGGTCCACATGGTAAGAATAAATAAATTAATAATATTAACATTTACTAATAATTAGCTTTTATTATGGTGAATTAATATTAAAACTGAAATGAATATAATTATGGTCATTATAAGTTGAGTTAATGTATGAAATATTAAATTATTGTATGTAAGGTTATGAAAATAAAAAAAAATTGCTTTACTAAAATTATATATATATATATAAAGTAGGTTTAGAATTTATTAGTTTTAGCTACATGGCATGTATTTGCCATGCGTATATATGTTATTGGTCCTATATAAAATAACCCTTAAAAACAATTAATATTGCTTAATAGAATTTGTAACTTAAATCATTATGATAATTAAATATATTATAAATATAATTATGATATATAACCTAAATAAAATTGAAAATTTTTAATTTTATCATAATTTAAAAGAATATGTTACATAAATTATCAATTTAAAATATATATTTATGATTATATAAAATTGTAACTCATAAATAATTTTAATGATCATTATGATTATTAAATATATTAAAAACATATATAATTATGAGTTGTAACCTATAAAGTTTTAATTGTGATTTTTCAATTAATATAACTATTATTAATTAATGAGATTTGTAACCTAAATTATATATATATATATATATATATATATATATATATATATATATATATATATATATATATATATATATATATATATATATAGTGATTTTATAGTTTTACGAATGTTAAAATGTTAATAGTAAAATGTGTACTTATATTAAAAGAAAATTAAAATATTATTACAAAATGTATCATTAAAATTATAATTTTCAATTAAATATTTTGATGTTTAGTGATATTTATTTATTTTTATATTATGTAAATTTTCTTTTTAATACTTCTTAATTTTTTTAAATATATTAGTGAAATTGATAAAAAAATATATTATATAGTATAATATTATAATATTGATCTCTTATTTCATTTTGTTTACTTCATATTTCAAATTAGAATATCATTTTTTTTTGGTGAATTAATTAGAATTAAGTATACCATTTTTTTAACTTTACTAAATGAGACTATTGATTATTATACTTATATTTATAATTTTTTTAATTATAGAATTGAGATATTTAAAATTAAAATTTATAATTAATTTAATAAAATAATATATTAAAAATATTAAATAGCTCCGTGCAAAGTACGAGCATTATCCTAGTTTGAATATATAATAGAGATCTTGTTTGGAGTTAAAGTATGATAATTTGATTTTATCTAAGACTCAATAAGATAACTAAAATTTTCATTCAAAATTAGAACAAGTAATTTTGCCTAAAATGCCATCATAAAAAAAACTAATAATAATTTACCTACTTAAAGCAAAAAATGAAGTTACCTTTAATTAATATTAAAATGTTAAAAATATTAATTTTTAGAAAATTAATATCTTGATTGGTTATGAATCCATAAAATTCCCAATACATTAATTGATATTTCGTTAACTCATACTCAATAAGTCGTAACAAAAGCATGTTACAAACTAACTAGCGAGAATGCAGCAAACGTGAACACCTATTGCAAAGTAATACTATGAATTGGATTCAAGATCATTGCCAATATCTCTCCATTCCCTTTCCTTTTTTATCTCTGAGATTTTGAGAGAAATGAAACCAAATCTTTGGCTTTACTATGAGGGTGGTGGTGGAGATATTGACAGGAAGTCTCTTTTACATTCAAGTGGGGAATGATGCAACTGTTGCAGATCTAAAGCGAGAGATCGGTACCCAACAAAAGCTACCTCATGATCGTTTGATCTTGTTTCTTGATAACAATCAATGTCGTTTGATCAATGAAGATGGAGATGGTGATGGAACATCACTAGTTGATTGTGGAGTTCGTGACGGATCTCACATCTATCTTTTCTTCAATCCACTCGAGGATGGATCCACTCATCATTTTATGTTTACTTTGCCTGATTCTTTATTGGGGTTGGGCTAATTAAATAGTAGGTTTTGGCAAAATTAGTATAGAAATAAAGAAAAGGGAAATTTTAGCTTAGAGAAAGATAAAATCTTAGCATAGGGTAAGTATTATACATATATTGGTTTCTGATGTTGGAGTAGCTTATGAATATGGCAGTCGAGACATTGATTTAGGCAAAATAAAAGTAGCATTTTCTTTCATATATCACCTCAAATTTAATTATTATATTTGTGCTTAAATTAGTTATAAGAATTGCCATGACAATAATCAAGGAATCCAGAAATTTTTATTAGTAGGGTAACGCATGCACACAGAACACATTAATTAAGTAAAGCTTGTAATCAATACAAAATATATTAATTAATAAGTTAAATTAGCTGAATTTAATAACTGCTCAAGCCATAAACATTAAATATAAAATTTAATTCAATTAATAAGATTTAAGTTATAAACAGAAAAATGACGTGAATATATTTACAATGAGAAAGGAATACATGATACAATTATTTTAAAAAACTTAAATACGTAATATTTGTACTATTGTTAGAAAAATTTTTAATATGTTATAATTAAGAGATATATTTAAAATTAAAGTGTTGGTACTTTGTAACTATAGATTAATTTAAATTATTTAGAATGATATATACTTAATATATATTATCGACATAATATTATCTAAAAATTAGCAAAATTTCAACTCGAATGTAAAATTTCAAATATTTTAATTTTTTTAAGTGTGTGTAAATTTAAATCATTTAGTGGAGAGCAAATTCAAAGTATTTAGTGGGGGCAAAAAAAAAAAAAAAAAAAAAATACACATATGTTTAAAAATAAATACATATACATTTAAAAGGGATTCTTGAGGGTACTTGAATTTAGGAGTGTATGGTCTGATTTAGTGCGATTTAGAGGAGTATTTCCAACCAAACTGAAAATAGTAATTTGAAGAAATTACAAACCAAACTAAATTGTTTACCTATAGGAATTATAATAAATAAGTTTATTTCGGCTTGTAAAATGGTTTGAATTAAAATTACAATTCCAATAGATAATAAAAAAAGAATTGCCTTGATGAATAGTAAAGACCAACACTGGAAAAAATAAAAAATAGAAGGATAAACAGCAAAAATTAAACCTTAAAAAGTAATTAATTGTACAATTCCAATTGATAATAGAAAAGAATTGCCCTGATGAATAGTAAAGACCAATACTGTAAAAAAAAATAAAAATAGAAGGATAAACAGCAAAGGTCAAACCTTAAAAAGTAATTGATTGATATATAACAGAGAGTTAAAAAATTACAAAAGTATGAGTAGATGAATCCATAAAGAATAAAAGAAAATTTTATCGTAAATAATAAAAAATAACAATTTGAAAATTAGAAGCTAGGATGGGTAAAAGAGTCTCTCTCTCTCTCTTTCTATATATATATATATATATTAAATGGTTTTATATAGTTTTGATTATCTTCAAGCCAAATTAAAGCATTAAATTTTTTTAAAAAAAATTTAAACTAAACCAAATTATTTAGAAAATTAGATCAAAACCAGATTACTTAATTATAGTTTGGTTCGATTTGATTTCATAATTCAAACCAAATAATGATCATTTCTACTTGAAATACCTCCATTGCCCCATTGTAGAATGCCCTTCACAATAACAAGGGTAAAAAAAGTTGAATTTTATGCATTAGTAATGAAATTCTTGGTAATAATGCAGAAACATTTGAACCTAATGAAAAACTAAAGGCTACATTATTTCTCTCATTATTGAACAAAAAGAGTACAAGGGTTTATATATACAGTTAACAAACTTGTAACCAACTACTGTAACAGACTTGTAATCAACTTGTTAACGACTAAACTAACTAAGCATAGCTATTTAACAATCTAGTAAAGATAACTAACTACAAGTAGCACAACTCAGTGAGGTATATATATACTATAATAGCCCCCTCAAACTGGAGCATACACAGTATGGATGCCCAGTTTGAAATAGCACTGTGAAGAAAAAAAAAAAAAAACAAGGATAACAATTAGCAACTTTTTTCTGTTGAAATATAAACTTATTTTAAAAACCCAAGTTTAATTAAAACTCAATCCAAATAATGAAACCCAGCTCAAAGAACCTTCTAATATTTTTCACATGATGAATTATAGATCAAGGGTCAGTTAGATTGTTGAAAGATAAGTTTGTATGTGTATGGTTGTTATGTTTGTTAGGTGTAAGTTTGGTATAAGTTAGGTGAAAGTTAGATATATTTATGTGGTTTGTATTGAGTTAGAATTAGTATAAATACCCTCTCTCTCTTTGCATTATATCATTAAGTAGTAAAGAAAAAATAAGAAGCAAAGCTTGTGAGTGTTCTTGAGAGTTTGTTTTAGAAGAAAGAGTGTTGTGTTTTATTATAATAAATTCTTATTCAAAGTGATTTTTTATGTTAACAGAATGGTATCATAGCCAAATATAAGCATATAAGATATCAAATTGAAGCTCTCAGAGAGACAAATCCAACGCCACAAGAATCAGCCTGATCGGGCTCTGATGTGCCGCCAGTCATTGCTGGAAGTTTGCTGCCCAGAAAACTGAGTACACTCACTAAGTTAGACCGAGGCACACCACTAAGTCAAGTCGAGCCAGACTGAGCCGAGTCAAGCTACTAAGCCATTGAGCCAGTTGATCGAGCCATCTTACTAAGCTGTCAAGCTGTTGACCTTTGATTGTTGACTCTGACTATTTGACTTTCAATTGTTGACTTTGACCAAAAAGTTTGACTTTTTTTGTCTAAGTTCATCTTAAGGTCTTTCGGCATTCCGAATCCATTTGTGCAATCGAATTTTCCAAATTTTTTTCAAATTTGGAGATATGGCAAATAATGTAGCATCTTTCTAAGTACCAACACTTAACAACAACAATTATGATAATTGGAGTATCAAGATGAAGGCTCTTTTTGGTGCACACGATACTTTGGATATCGTAGAGAAAAGTTATAATGAGCCAAAAAATGAAGATACTCTTACACAAGATCAAAAGACAGTTTTAAAGGATTTAAGAAAGAGCGATAAGAAAGCTCTCTACCTTATCTATCAATTCTTAGATGATGATGGCTTTGAGAATATCTCAGATACAAGATCTGCCAAACAAGCAAGGGAAAAGCTTCAAATATCCTACAAACGAGAAGAGAAAGTGAAGAAAGTGCATCTTCAAACTTTAAGAGGTGAGTTTGAATCCTTGCACATGAAAGGAGGTGAGTTAGTTTCTGATTACTTCTCTCGAGTTTTGGTCATTTCAAATCAATTAAAAAGAAATGGTGAAAAGTTAGAAGATGTGAGAATTATGGAGAAGATACTCCGCTCACTTGATCCAAAGTTCGAGCATATTGTTGTGACAATAGAAGAGACAAAAGACTTGGAGGAAATGAAGATTGAGCAACTTTTAGGTTCATTACAAGCCTATGAAGAAAAGCACAAGAAGAAATATGGGATCACTGAACAACTCCTCAAGATGTAACTCAAGGAGGAGAAAAATGAAAGCCAAGTCAATCAACGTGGTCAAGGTAGAGGTAGAGCTCGAGGACAAGGAGGAAATCGTAGTCATGGACGAGGTTGGAATTATAACAATAATTCCAACAACTCAGAAAAAGGAGAAAGTTTTACAAGAGGACGTGGAAGAGGAAATCATAGTTTGAGGTATGACAAATCTAAAATTCAATGCTACAGTTGTCACAAGTATGAACATTATGCTTCATAATGTAGAAGTTCAAAAGTTGAAGAAAAGTCTAACTACGTGGAAGAGAAGATTGAAGAAAAGGCAACTCTTTTCCTAACAAAGAACAAGACGATGGTGGCCAAGAGAATTCTTGGTATTTCAACACTGGTGCAAGCAATCACATGTATGGAAAGAGAAGCATGTTCATGGAACTTGATGAATCTATAAGTGGCAATGTCTCATTTGCAAATGATTCTAAAATTGAAGTAAAAGGGAGAGATAACATTCTCATTCGTTTAAAAGATGGGAGACAGTAATTTATTTCAAATGTTTACTATGTGCCTAACATGAAGAGTAACATCTTGAGTCTTGGACAATTATTGAAAAAAGGCTATGATATTCACATGAAAAATGATAATCTTTCTATAAAAGATAGCTAAAGTAATAACAAAGAATAGAATGTTCACGATCAACATACAAAATGATGTTGCAAAATGCTTGAAAATTTGCTACAAGGATACATCATGGTTATGGTATCTTTGATTTAGGCACCTCAATTTTAGAGGATTGGAGCTTTTATCCAAGAAGAACATGGTGACAGGACTACCAAGCATCAATCAACCTAAACAACTTTTTGAAGGGTGCTTACTTGGGAAGCAATTCAGAAAAAGCTTTCCAAAGCAGTCAGACTCAAAAGCAAAAAAGCCACTGGAGCTTATATATGCAGATGTTTGTGGACCGATTAGCCCAAGTTCATTTGGTAAAAATAACTATTTCCTTCTCTTTATTGATGATTTTTCAAGGAAAACTTGGGTATATTTTTTGAAGCAGAAATCAGAGGTTTTCGAAATATTCAAGAAATTTAAATCTACGGTGGAGAATGAAAGTGGCTAAAAGATTAAAGCAATGAGATATGATCGAAGAGCAGAATTCACTTTTAAGGAGTTTTAAGAATTCTGTGAAGCAAATGGAATTTGAAGACCATTGACAGTCCCAAGATCCCCTCAACAAAATGGAGTTGCAAAAAGAAAAAATAGAACTATCCTTGACATAGCACGAAGTATGCTCAAATGCAAGAAATTGCCAAAAGAGTTTTAGGCTAAAGTAGTTGCTACAGCAGTCTACCTATCCAACCGATCTCCAACAAAAAGCATATGGGGAAAGACACCACAAGAAGCCTGGAGTGAAAGAAAGCCTGGTATTTCTCACCTCAGAGTATTCGGAAGCATAGCTCATGTTCATGTACTTGATGAAAGAAGAACCAAGGTTGATGACAAAAGTGAAAAATTCATCTTCATCGGCTATGATGCAAGTTCAAAAGGCTACAAGCTATACAATCCAAATAATGGGAAGATCGTAATCAGCCTAGATGTCATATTTGATGAAGAAGGCAAATGGGAATTCAACTTTCCTATAGATGACTTCAATTTCCTTCCGTTTGATGAAAATGAGCAATCATTAGTTGAATAAATAGAGGAAGTTCAGCAAGAGACTACTACACCACCGACTTCGCCAACATCAACTACCCGTGGAGATGGTTCACCTTTGTCAAGTGATAGTCTTGAAGAAAGAGCTATGGAATGTACAAAGAGTCTTCGAGATCTTTACGAAGAAATTGAACGACAAGATAATCTTACATTATTTTGTCTATTTGTTGATTGTGAACTAGTAAGCTATTAAGAACCTGCAAAGGAGAAGAAGTGGAGTGATGCAATGGACGAAGAAATCAAGGCGATCGAGAAGAATGAAACATGAGAGCTTGTTCCACTTCACAAAGGTCACAAGGCAATTGGTGTAAAATGGGTGTTCAAAATAAAGAAGAATGCCAAAGGAGAGGTTAAAAGGCATAAGGCGAGGCTCATTGCAAAAGGTTACAGTAAAAAAGCTGGAATTGACTAGGTTGAGGTATTTGCTCTTGTTGCATGACTGGAAACAATTAGATTAATCATTTCTCTAGCAGCTAAAAACAGATGGAGAATACATCAAATGGATGTAAAATCTGCATTTCTAAATGGAGTCCTTGAATAAGAAGTCTACATTTAGCAACCATCCATGAAGACAAGGTGTGAAAATTGAAGAAAGCTCTTTACGGGCTAAAGCAAGTACCAAGGGCTTGGAATAGCAGAATAGACAAGTATTTTCAACAAAATGGCTTCAGAAAATGTCCCTATGAGCACGTCTATATGTCAAAATCAAAGATGGAGATATTTTGATAGTGTGCCTTTATGTTAATGATTTAATCTTCACAGGAAACAACCCAAGCATGTTTGATCAATTCAAGAAAGTGATATGAAAGAAGTTGAGATGACGGACATTGGGCTCATGGCATATTACCTTGGTATTGAAGTCAAGCAAAAGGATGAAGGTATATTCGTCTCCCAACAAAGTTATACACAAGAAATACTTAAGAAATTCAAAATGGGAGATTGTAAGCTAATCAACACTCTAGCAGAATGTGGAGTCAAATTGACCAAGCATGAAGAAGGTGAAAGCATAGATCCAACACTTTTTAAAAGTCTAGTTGGAAGTCTATGTTACTTAACTTGCACAAGGCCTAACATACTCTATGCAGTTGGACTTGTTAGTCGCTATATGGAGTCTCCAACAACCACTCATTTCAGGGCTGCAAAGAGAATTCTTCACTATATGAAAAGTACAATTGATTATGGCTTGTTATATTCAATTTCTAATGATCACAAGCTTGTTGGATATAATGATAGCGATTGGGGTGGAGATATAAATAATCAAAAGTATTACTGGATTTGTATTCTTTATAGGAGATATTGCTTTCACATGGTTGTCAAAGAAACAACCAATCGACACACTCTCAACTTGTGAAGCTGAGTATATAGCCACAACTTTAGCTATTTGTCATGCAGTCTGGCAAAGAAACTTATTGAAGGAGCTGAACTTGGCACAAGAAGAACCAACAAAGATTGGTGTTGATAACAAATCAACAATTGCTCTAGCAAAGAATCTAGTGTTTCATGATCCATCAAAGCACATAGATACTCGATTCCATTACATTAGAGAATGGTGTTGCAAGAAAGGATGTACAAATCTAGTATGTCAAGTCATATGATCAAATTGCTGACATCTTCACCAAGCCACTCAAATGTGAAGACATTGCAAGGATAAGGAATTTGCTTGGTCTCATAAGACAAGTTTAAGGGGGAGTCTTGAAATATAAACTTATTTTTAGAACCCAAGTTTAATTAAAACTCAATCCAAATAATGAAGCCTAGCTCAAAGAATCTTCTGATATTTTTCACATGATGAATTACAGGTCAAGGGTTGGTTAAATTTTTGAAAGATGTATTTGTACGTGTATGATTATTATGTTTGTTAGGTGTAAGTTTGGTATAAGTTAGGTGAAAGTTAGATATATTTACGTGATTTGTATTGAGTTAGAATTAGTATAAATACCCCCTCCCTCTTTGCATTGTATCATTAAGTAGTAAAAAAAAAAAAAAATAAGAAGCAAAACTTGTGAGTGTTCTTGAGAGTTTGTTATAGAAGAAAGAGTGTTGTGTTTTATTGTAATAAATTCTTCTTCAAAGTGAGTTTTTGTGTTAACATTTTCATCCTTTCCCAACCACAAAATTCTCACTTAAGTAACAAGCTTTGCCAATTCCAAATAATTATTTCCACAATGATATTGACTAGGCTCTTATCTTGGTGGGATGCCACAGATAGTTGCTTAACTACAATCACTCTCCCATCATTAAGTATTCCTTTATAAAGGGGTTCAAATCCTCCTTCTCTAAGCTTATGCCTTGAGTTTGATCCAAAATAAATAGTCTTGCCATTCCAAAAACTGAAATTTTTGGTAACATATCTTCATCTAACAACACATTGCTTGCTTTCAAATCGCAATAACTGACCAAAAGTTAAAACCAAGACAACTATAAGGGTAAGAAAAATAGAAAGCTTCAAAGTCACAACCATTGCTCCCTTAGCTTTGTTTAGATTACTTGCTCCCAATGCATTAGACACTCTTGTGCTTACAACAATACTTAGACTATTGACATACAAATATTAACCAATAGTAGATATTTGAATATTGTCCTCTATAGGAGCCATATAGGAGTGTAGATGCACAGTACAAAAAGGTCCATACTGCAAAAACTATAGTCTACTGTAGGAACTTCAATTGATTTAGCCAATCCAAAATCTGCAAGTTTTACTATCTTATAGCATTGCTTTTTAAGTCCAGCAACAATCCATAAAAAAGGAAAACACATTCAACATCATTCCTATGAAGAACACACTAACAATACTCCAAGCACAATGTTACAATAAAAGGAAGCTAATGTTACACCAATAAGGCAACCATATGATTCGAAGGAATATCCATCCCAAGTATGCTTACATTTCTTAGCAATCATTACATAAACAATTCAGCTATATAAAAGAATCGTGATTTCTTATCATGCTTCAGTGTCTCAAAATACAAAGAATTGGACATAGTTTGAGTAAAATCCAAGCCAATGTCTAGCAAACTAAACTAATCATATCAACCAGTTTTGTTTCATTGAAGTGTGGAGATTCAAAGCTTATGACCAAGAGAGAAACACATAGAGAAAGGGGAAAAAAAGACAACGATTTTAGAAGAGTAAACTGAAACTCAACCAAGAAGATCAAATTGAAATTCATGTGAACTGACAAGAGGAAACAATGCTATTGGAAATTGAATATTCAGAGAATTTTAATCAACAACCAAGAAAAATCAAGAAAATAAAAAGGAGTTTGAAAAGATTCAAAGATTATAAACCAAATAATAGAAGATCATAAAAAGAAAGATCCAAGAAAATAATTCATTAATAAAAGTGAAAGCAAGAATAAAAAATTTGATCAAAGTTGTATGAGAGGAATGAACAATTCAAGTATTAAAAGAAAAAGAAACAATAACCCATGAAAGACTCAAATTTGAATTAGAACTAAATCCATGAATCAAGAATCAAGGATTGAAAAATATAAACTTCAAATTCGAATAAACAAGAAATTCTAGAGCGAGAAAATCAATAGAGAATGAGAATCGAAGAACAAGGAAATCTCAGAGAGATTGATAACAATCCATTTGAATGAAACCAAAAGAGTTTAATTGGGGAAAATTGCAAAGAAATCAACAAATTAATGCAAGTAATTGATTAACACAGAAGCTTCATCAACCTTGAAGTGAGGGAAACAAAAAATGAATTTTAGAGAGATAAAATCAAAATGATAATCAACAATTAATCTGAACAAAAGGATAGAAATTTCAGAGATTGCAATATTAAATCAAAAAATATAGAATGAATTATTACTATATTGAGAAATGATTCAAAGGACAAAAGAAATGGATTCAAGACTTTGGGTTTGATTAGCCATAGATCTCAACAATTACCTAGCACAAGAAACAAATCTCAATAGATATTAAAATAGAATAAAAGATAGATAAGAACTTCAAATTTGCAAAGAGAAACTGACTCAAATGATATGATTTTGACTATGAAAATAATGAAAAAGAATGATTAGGGTTTTTGGGCATCACAAGTGAAACTCTGTTTCACATCACCCATTGCCACAATAAGATTCTTTGAATTCACAATGAAAAATTAAACAATTTCATATGATTTGAGTGAAAAAATTGTTAGAAAATTTGAAGAAGAAAGAAAGTAACAGAAGTAAGAGAATATCACAAATAAAAATTGTTGATTCAAGTAACAATGAATTAGAACTCAACAAATGATTTAGATCTTTAGAATCAGAAGAAATTGAGTAGAAGGATGTGATTTGATTTGAAAAATAACATGAAATTGATTAGGCTTTTGTTGTTTAGCACCGAGAAAAAAAATGAGAAAGCAAAAGAAAATATCAAGAGAGAGATAGAAGCAACAAAATATTGCTTTGATACCATGGTGAAAAACTAAAGACTACATTATTTCTCTCGTTATTGAACAAACTGAGTATAAGGGTTTATATATACAGTTAACAAACTTGTAACCAACTACTGTAATAAACTTGTAATCAACTTTTATACAACTAAACTAACTAAGCATAGCTAATTTAACAATCTGGCAAAGATAACTAAGTATAACTAAGACAATTTAGTGAGATATACACTGTAATAGAACCGAAAGTAAAAAACGTAAAAATCGAATAGTAAAAGTAAGCTTGGATTTGTGTTGAATCCTTCAAATTCAATTTCAATAAATAATTATGGGTTCTAACGTTTTTGATTCTAGGTTTGGATTTAGATAGATTTTAGAGAATATGATGTCTAATCAAATCCCAATCTAAATCCAATTCAAAATGATTCAGATATAAACAATATGCCAGGTCACACCAACAGCTCAAATCGCAATTGACTTGAGAACATTAGAAAATAAAATTATAACCTGTCAGAGCATGTCAATGATGCTTTTTATTTTAAAAAATATATTTTATTAAATAGAGAGTACTCTCTCCGTCCCAAAAAGGTTATTCATTATTCATTTTTATGATGTCCTAAAATACTTGCCCATTCTAAAAGTAGTTATAAGTATTTATCCATTTTATCCTTATTAATTAAAAGATATATATTCTCAAAATTAATAATAAAAGTAGTAATAAATGAGTATATATAAGGATATAAGCAGAAAAATATAATAAAATTTATGAGTTGGCAAGTAATTAATAATGTTTTTTTAAACTTTGTGAGAAAAGAAAGTAACTAACATTTTTGGAACTGATGGAGTATTTTACTTAATAAAAAGTAAAAAAATTTATTTAACTCAAATAAGCTCTTTATATTTTGCTCTTTATTTTACTTTATCTTATAAATATTAATTTTTTCAATTTTCAATTTTTAATTTTTTAAGTTGTCCAATAGAAAAAATAGTACTAAAATTATACATAACAAAGTGTATAGAAAGTTGTGTTATATTAATTAAAATTAGAATAAATATTGATATATAACTTTCCAGATATGGAAAGTCAAATCAACTTTCCTTTTTATTTTTTAGAGTTCTATTTTTTGAGGTAAGTTTTTATAATAAAGAGTTTGACATAAATACAAAGAATACATTGGAGATGCTATCACCTATCATGCCTTCTCATCGTTTACATTGGAAAATATAAAGAGCAAGTGATATATACACTCCATACATCTATACTAATTAAATGATATAATAACACATGAAAAAATAGAGTAATACTCACAATTTTTTTCTTATAAAAAGAAAGTTTTTTAGTGGAAAAAGAAAGATTATATTGCAATATATTGTTATCAGGAAAGAAAAAAAAAATAAAGAGCACTCACCAAAGGAAAAAAAAATGATGATATAATTATAACTTTTTTTTGAGTTATGATTATAAATTTTTGGTTTAAAACAGTCAAAATATTCTCAAACTTGTAAAGAAAAAGTACTCTATCTATTTCATAATAATAGTCATTTTAGAAAAAAATTTTTATTTCAAATTAATCGTCATTTTATGAGTTTGATGCAGTATTTATTATTTTTTTTTAATTTTACCTTCATCTCTAATTCTATTTTCTCTTCCACTTTCTATATAATATTTATTATATTTAATGATAGAATAAGTATATATTTGTTTATTTCAATAAAAACTGAAATTATTTAATAGTTTCCTTAATTAATATATGTGTAATTTTTTATAACGACTATTATTATGAAATAGAGTGAGTATTAATTAGTCTCTATTTTGGTGTTTGGATGTGATTTTAAAGACAGTGAGATTTCAAGCCTGTAAACAAGGAAATTAATGTAGTATTAAATTTGATATATACTATTAATTAGAATTTAATTGCTATAGTGAATGCCTATACACCAATGTACATTTGGACTTCTAATTATTAAAAAAAAAAAAAATTCTACAATAATTAGGGTCTTTTGTTACTCTCCATGTGCAAGTATTCTTAAGTGGAGTTGACCGAAGTGTGCAATTGATCAATTGAAGAAGTCGAAATTAATTAATAGAATAGAAACGAATCGAAATAATCATAAAACTAAATTTACTGAATTTATTATATTGTATTTTTCGACTAAAAAAATAGATATTATAAAATGCTTTTCTTTTTTTAAATTTCAAATATACTATAAATATTTATTATTTATAACACTGAAAATTTTAATTTATTTACATAAAAAGAAAAATAATTAAATCATGACATAAAACAATGCCATATGATATTAAAAATAGATATTATATCATTATATTTCATAAATGTAAGTATATAAATTAATTATACACCTATTAAAATATAAATTCATAAAAAAAATAATGTAAGTATATAAACTAATTGACACATTGAAATTCCTAATTTATCTATATAAAAAAAATGAGAAAATAAATAAATTAGTCGATTAGATTATTCAATAAATAAATTTTTTTAACCGAATTGAAAATTAAAAATAATTTTTTTTATTTTTTTAATCGAATAGAACAGATCATTCTACTTAATTGAATTCATTTAATCTAATTAGATTGTTTTATCAATTAATACTCACCCTAGAGTTGGCAATATATACTTTAATAAATAATTCTGTGGACAAGTAAGTCTTAAAATTGCATTTTATTGGAACACTAAAAACTAGCTGTTTTGCATATTCTTAATTTAATTTGTAATAAATATGGATCAAATATTAAATTATAACTAAGTAGACAAAAGTTCCACACCCAAATGATCACATTAATACATTGGTTATGTTAACATAATGTTAGGAACCTAACATCAAGCCTTAATTAGGAATTAAGGCTTAGATTCCTAACATCATGTTAACAAGTTCTGTGAATTGACCAACATAATATTTTAAAATAATTTGACCTTTTGAACTGAAATATTTAATTTAATTTCTTTTTTTTCTTTTGCGAGTTATGCGTGGTAGGCATGTTTATAACAAAGACGGTCCATTAGTCAGCTCTTTAATTGATTTATTATTAACCTTACCAAATGACCACCAAAAAAAAAAATACTGTAAAACTAAATTAAAATGGTTATTAAATATTCAATCTAATCAAATTTTCATTTTCAAAAGCTTAGCTTAGCTATAAATAATTGATGGGTTTTAGAGCTCCAACACATTCTTCAACCCTAAAAAACACACCTCACAGATTCAGCCACCTTTAGACAATGGCTATTCAAAAATTTCTTTCATTTCTCTTCTGTCAACTGTTTCTCTTCCATCTTTTCTTAGACCTAACTAATTCACAAGTGTTAAACTTAAATCTTGGGTTAGGCTTAGACCTAAGTACTAACTCCCAAGGATTAGCACTTGGGTTCTATAGCAAGACCTGCCCAAATGCAGAGCTTATTGTACATGATATCGTTCAGCAATTCATTTCTGGTGATCCAACACTTGCTGCTCCTTTACTCAGATTGCATTTTCACGATTGTTTCGTTAGGGTATGTACGTCCTTATTTAGAACCAAAGTATTAGGGTTACACTAGGTGACTTTAGTTACTTCCCATTTCGTCAATCAGGGTTATATTTTTTGAAGTAGGGGTCGTAAATACCCTAAGATAATAATATTTTTAATTTTCTGTGTCTGAAGGTTTGCTGACATAAGTAGATAAATGACGTATAAACTCGTACTAAATCTAATATTCGTCCTTGTTGCAGGGATGTGATGGTTCAGTGCTATTGAATTCTACAAATACTAATCAAGCTGAGAAAGATGCAATTCCCAACAAAACCTTGAGAGGTTTCAATGTGATTGATGCTATAAAAACTCAAGTAGAAAAGAAGTGTCCTGGTGTGGTTTCTTGTGCTGATATTTTGGCTTTGGCAGCTAGAGATTCAGTTCAAATGGTATTAAATACATTCTTACACAAAAATTCATTAAAAATAATTAGTTAAATATCTATCACTTTATTACATATATGTATACGTACATGCTTTATGCTTATGCCTAATTAATCAACCATATATATATGTATATTTTTCTTTCAGATTGGAGGACCAAATTGGGATGTTCCCACTGGACGTAGAGATGGAAGGGTGTCTACTGCTTCTGAGGCTTTAGCACAAATTCCATCTCCATTCGCCAATATAAATCAACTCAAACAAAATTTTACTGCAAAGGGCTTGACTGTAAAGGACCTAGTGGTTCTTTCAGGTAAATGTTCTTACAAATTAATAAAGCTGAGTTCAAAACTTAGGTATTAATACTAATGAGATTTTGATTCGGAGTTATCTCTAGAACTCTGAGGGCTCAAAGTAGTGTTGATGTGGTAGACTGAGTTTAACTAAGTTATCTCATAATTATCATGTTTCGTTGCAACATATATTAATTAACCATTTTCGTTTAATATTTGGGTGCAGGAGCACACACCATTGGAGTTGGACATTGCTTTATAATTTCTAACCGGTTGTACAATTTCACTGGCAAAGGCGACACAGATCCTTCATTGGACCCAGTATACGCAGCTGAATTAAAGGCGAAATGTAAGCCTGGAGATAACAATACAGTTGTTGAAATGGACCCTGGAAGCTCCAAAATATTTGATGGTGATTACTACAATGTTGTAGCTAGAAAAAGAGGGCTCTTTCAATCTGATGCTGCTCTTCTCAATGATATTGGAACAAGAGCTTATGTCACACTTCAGTCTTCGACAAACGGACTCACTTTTAAACCTGATTTTGCTAATTCAATGGTGAAATTAGGCCGGATTGGAGTACTTACTGGCAGCCAAGGTGAAATTAGGAAACAGTGTGCTCTCGCAAATTAATGGATTCTTTTTTTTTTTTTTTTTTTTTGTGTGTGTGTGTGCATGTGTAATTTTTCTTTAACTTGTATTGATTTTCCCATTTGCAAGGGAAAATCATGACTTTGGAGTGCGAATCATGTTATTAGGTTATCAGTATTATGAGGTGTCAATTTCATGTCGCGGTTTCAGATTTAAATAATAATTTTTGTGCTGATGTATATTTTATTGCTATTTATTAATAAAAATTTGGATAGAATTATATGGGCTTTTTTGAAAATTTTATTCACGATAAATTTTGATCTTAATTTTCTAATTTTATACGGTAGAAAATAGTGATTTTAAATTTCTCAATGTACAATGTAAAAAGGATCATAATTTTAAGAGAGCTTCTAAAGTGTTTCAGGGATAATTTATTCCAGTTAATTTGAAACTATTAGATCATGTAAATTTAATTATAGCCATGAGATCTAGTGACTAGTTACTTATTTAAGCTGTATTTTAATTATGAGGATTTCATCTGCAACTTTCTTAGCAGGTTATTCTCTCTAATAAATAATTTTTTTTATTATTCTAACTAACCTTATTTATTTTTAATATGTAAATTAAATTTTAAGACGTTAATTTTTACTATCATTATTTTCATATTTACGTGAAATTATATATATATATATATATATATATATAAAGTTGGAAGTGGCAATAGATAATTTTAATAACTTTTTAATTACAATCTTTGTTTCATAAATATTTTTTATAAAATTTTATGATTAAGATTAATAATTAGAGTTTTATCAATGATAAGAGCTAACACAATCATAAAATTTAAGAAAAAAAATTTACTAATCTATTTTGTTCAAATTATAGTTGATTAGCGTCAATTAGAAAAATATCAAAAGTAAAAGTAATATGTAAAATAACATGTAATTTTATATGAAATTACATATTTATATTATAAAATTATAGATTTTATTAAAAAAATTTCAGTATAAAACTGATTTTTATGTGCATTTTAAATATTTTTTATAGGTGTTTTAATATATTTTCTTTAATTTTAATTTGATTAAAATACATATAGAATTAAAATGTTCATAAAGTAGAATTAATAGCCATAACTTGAACATGTTATATTTTACCTATTAATGACCTACTATAGTAGGTTAAAGAAGGGAGATAAATTATATCTGGAACACCCTAGAATTGGCCTAATTTAAAATTGTAATAACGTACTTTAATTAGTAGTTAAGTGAAAAAATAACGCCTTAAAAATTAAGGCAATTAATAGGAATAACAAGGAAAATATTTTAGTATCAAGAGATATTAGTTGATAATTGGGTATTGTCTTTGGATGTGTGCATTTTACAAAGGGAGAAAATTTCCACCCATTTGCTTGATTTAGACCAAACTCACACAATGTGAGTCCATTCTCTTCTTTCATCTTTAAAAAGACCAATTTAAAGATCTATTAATATGGAAATGATGAACCTTTTCCCCCATCTTCTTTCGTACTTTCCAAACAAGTGTAAACAAGATTTCTCTCTGCATTTTGTCCCTATCTCTTTCTTTCTTTAGTGTTTCTCCCCTCTCTATCGTAAAATTAGGAACAGATTAGAGTACGAAACATAAATGAGAAGAGGGAGCCTTTATATAGGCTCCTAACCAAGTTGAACACAACTTGTATTTTGCAGGCTATGATCCTTTGTCAAATGTGGAGGCACATTACCTAATTATTTAGTGCCTCATTATTTGACTAACTACAACGATCTTCCACTTGAAGATTTGATTGAGGATCAATCAATCTTTATATTATTCTTTCTTTCTTGCCATTTCCTTATTGCACATGTCTCCATCAGGTTACTGGAGGATCGATACCAAACAAACTTGTTAGTATTGATTGCTTTTTGTTGCACAATTTCTGCAAGTGCACAGATCGTTTACAAGTAATAAAGTGACGAGTGAGTATCGTTCCCACGAGGAAGGGTTTGTCAAGTACCAATTTTAAGATTCCTCTATTATTTAGAAAATTAATTATGAGAATTCATATTTTAAGCTAAAGTAAAATTCAAGTACATAAATAATGATAAATATGAAAATAAGATTAAAAGTCTAGGATTTAGAATTTATCAATTGATCACATATGATTTCTTTATAATCTTTAGATGGATTATTTTTGTTGGAATTAATGATTAGATTTTCCTAAATTATATGATATTCTCTCTCAAGATACAATATGTGTGTTTATATTAACCTTACGTCTACTCTCGTGATCATAAGCAATTAATACAAACCCATTAAGTTTTATGGAAATCCTTTTAAAAATCACAAAAGAGTGTTCTTATCTCTAAGCAACATATACCCTAGGTCTAATATCTTAATGAACTAATATTGTATTTCCACTCTCACTACTTCACACAATATTTTAAATCATGCAATTAATAGCCAGTTAATTACAAGCATTAAGTTATAAGATAAAAGATTAATTCCAACAATCAAATCCAATCAATTAAATATAAATAATCATATGCAAATCAAAAGATTATATCTAAATCCTAGAGAATGAAATTAGCTATTCATAATTAAAAGAGAAGAAACAATTAAATTAACAATAAAAACAATAAACATAATAATAACTTATAATTAAATTCAAGATAGAGTTTAGAGAGAACTTGTTTTGGGATACAATCTTTGATGAACTCAAGCTTCCAAAAATTCCTCCTCTTGATGAAAATAAAAATAAAACAAATCTACTCTAAGAAAATATATGAAAATCTCTCTACATATTTTTTTTATGGATTTTCTTTGATGCCATTTCCTTTTGCCAAGCATGGTATTTATAGACATGTTTGGTGGAAGAATTCAAGTTCCATTAAAATTCTTACATAAAAAATTCAACATTGATGGTTAGGTTGGCCACCAACCATTGAATTCCTTCATCAATATTCAAAAATAGTTAGGTTGTTTACCAACCATTGAATTTTGGCCACCAACCATTGAATTCCTTTATCAATATTCAAAAATGGTTAGGTTGGCTACCAACCATTGAATTTTGGCCTTCAACCATTGAATTTATTTCTCATGGATTGAAAACTTGAATCATTGCTTGCATCATTATTTTTATTGCATCATTTTGATCTGCAAAAATAAAATAAAAATACTTAAAATATATTATAATTTATTTATAAATTGTAGAACTATTTATTTCTAAAAATAAGTAATAATATTATTGCATTCTCGAGAATTGAACTAAAATTTAAGTTTAAACAATTAAAATAACTCTAAAAATATAGAGTTATCACTTTTGTTATAAAATCTGCTAGGTTGTCTTTGGTATATAATTTCTGCATATCAACGATTCCTTTTTCCACTTTCTCACGAATGAAGTGGTACTGGACTCAAATGTGCTTTGTCTTTGAATGAAAAGCTAGATTCCTTGCTAGTTGCAAGAGACTTTGACTATCACAAAACAAAGAAATCTTTTCTTATTTGTGCTCGATTTCTTCCATTATCATTTTCAATTAGACTGCTTCTTTACTGGCTTGTGTAGCTATTACATATTCTGCTTTTATTGTTGATGTAGCCATAACTTATTGCAGTTTTAAAACTCAGCTTACTGCTCCGCCAACAACAATAAACACATAACCTATAGTGGATTTGTTTTTTTCCAAATCACCTGCATAATCTGTGTTAACATACTCTCTGACAATAAAGTCTGATCCTCCATAATATAATGCAACATATGAGGTACCTTTAATATATCTTAAGATCCACTTCACTGTATTCCAATGCTATCTATCAAGATTTTCTATGTGCTAATTAACTACTCCCATTGCATATGCAATGTCTGGTTTTGTATAAATCATAACAAATATTAAACTTTTCATTGTTGATGCATACGGTACTCGAGACATCTCCATCCTCTCTGTTTCATTGATAGGACTCATCTTGGAGGATAACTTGAAATTAACAGGAAGTGGGGTAGAAATTGGCTTATAGTCTTACATGTTAAAGCGTCGCAAGATTTTCTTTAGATAATTCTTCTGGAAAAGCCAAATCTTCCTATTATTTTTGTCTCGGTGAATTTACATCCCTTGAATCTTATTTGTTGATCCTGAGTCCTTCATTTCAAACTTCTTAACCAACTGGGCCTTTAAATATTTGACATGATCTTTGTCGGGGCCTGCTACCAACATGTCATCAACATACAGCAACAGAATGATAAAATCATTATTACCAAACCTTTTAAAGTAGGCACAAGAGTTTGCATTTAATATGTTGTATCTAAGGCTTATGATGAAGGAATTAGATCTCTTATACCAACACCTTAGAGCCTATTTAGAACCGTATAGAGATTTGTTCAATTTGCAAAACAAGTTCTCCTTTTTATGTTCTTCAAATCCTTCGGGTTGGAGCATATATATTTCTTCTTCAAGATCTCTATGACGAAATGCAGTTTTCACATCTAACTATTCTAAGTATAGGTCAAGAGTAGCACACATTGCTAAAACTACTCGAACTATATTAAGTCATACCACAAGGAAAACTATCTTGTTAAAATTAATGCCTTCTTTCTAAGCATACCCTTTTACAACCAGTCTTACACTATATTGGTCCACTTGATCATCACTATTTCATTTGATCTTGAAGACCCATTTATTGCCAATAGGCCTTCTTCCTTATGGTAACGGCATAAGCTCCCAAGTCTTGTTCTTATGAAGAGCTTCAATTTTTTCCTACATTGCTGCAATCCACTGAGATGTATTTGAACTGTCTATCGCCTCTTGAAAATTTGATGGTTCACCATCTTTTGTTAGAAAACAGTATGCAATATTGCTCTCCATAATATAATCAGACTGCTAGGCTGGTGTTTTTCTTTTACGAGTTGATCATCGAACTTTTATAGTTTCAGACTCAACTAGTTCTCGTTCTTCAATTTCTAGTGTTACTTTAGAAGAATCCTTTGAATCAGACTCTTTTTCCATATGTACCATTGTAGTTTCTAGACCTTCTTTTGAACTGCTACTGTCACCTTTTTTTTTGCAGCTTTCCTTATGCAAATATCACATCCCTGCTGATGACAACCTTATGGGTAATGGGATTCTATAGGCGATACCCCTTTACTCCATCAGCATAAACCATAGATATGTATTTTCTAGATTTTGGATCTAAATTTGTAGTCTCTTAGATATTATACATTATGTACATAAGACTTCCGAATACATAGAGATTTAAACAATCAATATACTTTCCTGTCCACATCTCCATCGATGTTTTTAACTTAATTGTAGTTAATGGTGATAGATTGATCACATAATAGGCAGTGTTGATGAATATTTTTTCGAGACCTACAGCTCCTAACATGGTCCTTATTCTTTCCAATAGGGTTCTGGTCATCCGCTCTGCCATTCCATTTTGTTGAGGAATGTATGCCATAGTGAATTGTCTCTTAATGCCTTTTTGATTACAAAACTCAGCAAACTCATTGCTTGTATGTTCTCCTTCATTATTTGTCCTTAAACACTTGATCTTCTCCCTATATTCAAGTTTTACCTGCACTTTAAATGTTTTAAAAACTGAAAACACATCTCCCTTCTCCTTAATGGGAAACACCCAACATCTCCTGAAATAATCATCTATGAAGGACACAAAGTACTTTGCTCCTCTCGGGGATGTAATTGGTGTTTGCTATACATTAGAATGAACCAATTGTAGGACTTTCTTGCTTCTAGAATTTGATGTGTTGAATTTTATTCTATACTATTTGCTTGTAACACAATACTTATAAAGGGGTAAGGAATCAAAAGTAGATTTTTCTTTGCAAGAATTTTCATTCCTTAGTCAGACATATGCCCAAGTTTGTAATCCCACATTATCGCAAATTTGTCATTCAAACTCTCAAAGTAACAAATGTTTCTCCTTCCTGCACAGTTTCTCCCATCAATATATACAAGTTTTTAGCCTTTTTTTGTCCTTTCATAAGTAAAAGCATGTCACAGATTATTTGCTTAATCTCATTCTGGGATCCTACACCCAAGATCATCCAGTTGTCCTTCAGACAACAAGTTCTTTTATGAGCGCTCCATATGTTGCACATTTTAAATAATATGAATTGTTCTGTAATACATCTTTAGCTTGATGGTTCTAATATCGATAATCTTCAAGGCATGATTATTAACTGTGTACACAGATCCTTTTGAGATAGGTTCATAATGATGGAACTACTCTCTCTGAGAGGTCACATGCCAGGTAGCTGCTGAGTCAAAACACTAGATATCAGCTAAGTTTTGTCTGCCTCTGTTAGTCACCGCTACTTTATAAGATAAAGCATTGCTATCATCTGAAGTGTTTGCTACATTTCCTTGAGGACTGAAATTTTTATTTAAATTCCAACAATCTTTCTTCACGTGACCTTTCTTGCCATAGTGGTAGCACTTTATATTCTTCTTACTCATCGACTTTGATCTTCCCTTATTATGGCTCCCACTGGGGCCACGTTCTATTAACTTCCTTTCACTATCAATGCCTTCGCTTACTGCGAACTGGCCAATCTATCCTCCTTGTTCTTGCTTTGACTTTCTTCTTCTAGAATTGTAGCTGCAACATCATTGAAGACTAGATAATTCATGATGATATTGTTTGTTAGATTGATGATGAGTTGATTATACGAATCAAGTAGACTTTGGAGTAGAAGTTCAACACATTCATTCGACTTTATTTTAACTTTCAATGCTGTAAGTTGAGAAAATAGAGTATTCAAAGTATTTATGTGCTCTGTCACTGAAGTAGATTATGCCATCTTAAGTGCGTACAGTTTCCTCTTAAGGAAAATTTTATTATGGAATGATTTTAACTTATACAATTTGTTGAGATGATCCCAAATCTCCTTTGCCATCTTTTTCTCTTCTATGCTAGACAATACCCCATCTGCTAATGATAGATGAAAATTTGCTATAGCATTTCCATCCATTTCATTTCACTTATCATCTATGAGTCTCACCGGCCTTTTACTGATAGTTGTAATGCAATTATCTTTTCTCAATATTGCCTTCATCTTTAATTTGCACAATGAGAAATTACTCCCGTTGAACTTTTTAATATCAAATTTTACTGCCATTGCTTCTATCACAAACTTTTTTTAGCAAATCTAACTCTCACTATTCAAGCAAATAGTAACTGTATACTAAAATAGTGACCATAGTCTACGAATAATACACCAGGAAAGTTTTGAGGAAAGAGAGATAGGTTACAATGGAGACACTTAAATATTAAATCTTTCTTTAGCCAAAACCTTTCCTTGACATGTATTTTCACACTACCACACTTATTTTCAGTATATTCGTGAATAGTGCCAAATTGCACAGTACCTTAGAGTACTATTCACAGCAATAATTTTTCGAGAAAAATTTTCTGATGTGGAAGATTCGTCAAAAACTGCAACCATAGAGCATACTCTTATTTTTCAAGAAAAATTAAAATCAATAGCTCTACTATCACTTATTGTAAAATTAGGACTAGATTAGAGAAAGAATACAGTTAATAATTTGAGAAAATAATAAGAACACTATATTTTACATGGAAAATTTCCAAATAAATTAGGGTAAAAAAGACGAGTAAAGATAGAAGAATTTCACTATAAAAAATAATAAGAGTTACAACCTCTCTATTTATAAATAAGAAACAATTAAAAATTCTCTCTTTATAATAGGAAAAAATAATTATACTAACTTTCTAATATTTCTCTCACTAAAATTTCTCTCAACTTTGAGATTTGGGATGCATAAATGAGGAGGAGAGAGAGCCTTTATATAGGCTGTAAACTAAGTTGAACACAACTTGCATTTTGCAAGCTATGTTCCTTTGTCAAATATGGAGGCACATTACCTAATTTGGTACCTCATTATTTGACTAACTACAACACTCTCAAACATAATGTCAAGGCTGTCTTAATATTCTAATCTTGCTTCTCCAACTTGCAGATTTTGTTGATTTACCTTGTTATTAAGTGCAAATAAAACATTTTACACATATTATAATGATGAAAGTAACAGAAGGACAATAAGGTGTGATGGAACCTAAACTAAAGCATTATATAATTGAATTTTTCAAAACTAAGGTTTTGACCAATGTATTTGATTATTATTGGGGGTAATAATAATAATTCACCCATAAGGTAAATAAAGAGGTTGTGTTTTTTATGGGATAGAGAGAAATTAACTTTGAAATAACAACACTATTTACAAATGACAATAAAGAATTCATGACATGCTCTTAGTATAAATCTCCTCTGTTTTTGTTTTTGATCTTTGAAGCAACGGATAAATTTCCCAAAGTTCTTTTTGAATGACCTTTTCAAGATTTGGGCTAGGGAAATATTCTCAGTTCAGTTTTTACCAAAGTTGAACTTTATTTTCATCAGGGACTTGTCCAATATGCAACACCAAAATCAAAATAGGTTGGGTTTCCTCTTCTTGTCTAGTACCACAGTCTTGAATTTCTAAGCGGTCTAGCTCGATTGTAAATATAGAGCTTTAAACAGGAGAGTATTCTCAATGAGTTAGTTGATGGGCCTTATCCGATCAGCATAGTTAAGTTGTTTTATTTTGTGAGAGCCTACTTCACTTATAAGCCATTCTTCATTTTCTTTTGTTCTCCATATGTGGGAATTCTTTTCATTTCCACTCAAAACTAGTGAAAAATACATGATGCATTAAGTTCCATTATGAAAAGAAGTACAAATTCTTATAAACAACCCAATAAAAAAAAAAAAAATAGCACAGCCTTGCAGGCTAAATGGAAATATTGACATATATTTGATAACTCTATATTTTTAGAGTTATTTTAATTGTTTAAACTTAAATTTTAGCTCAATTCTCAAGAATGCAATAATATTATTACTTATTTTTAGAAATAAATAGTTTTACAATTTATAAATAAATTATAACATATTTTAAGTATTTTTATTTTATTTTTGCAGATCAAAATGATGCAATAAAAATAATGATGCAAGCAATGATTCAAGTTTTCAATCCATGAGAAATAAATTCAATGGTTGGTGGCCAAAATTCAATGGTTGGTAGCTAACCTAACCATTTTTGAATATTGATGAAGGAATTCAATGGTTGGTGGCCAACCTAACCATCAATGTTGAATTTTTGATGTAAGAATTTTAATGGAACTTGAATTCTTCCACCAAACATGTCTATAAATACCATGCTTGGCAAAGGGAAATAGCATCAAAGAAAATCCATAAAAAATATATGTAGAGAGATTTTATATGTTTTCTTAGAGTAGATTAGTTTTATTTTTTATTTTGATCAAGAGGAGGAGTTTTTGGAAGCTTGAGTTCATCAAAGATTGTATCCCAAAACAAGTTCTCTCTAAACTCTATTCTTGAATTTAATTATAAGTTATTATTATGTTTATTATTTTTATTGTTAATTTAATTATTTCTTTCTTTTTAATTATGAATAGCTAATTTTATTTTCTAGGATTTAGATGTAATCTTTTGATTTGCATATAATTATTTATATTTAATTGATTGGATTTGATTGTTGGAATTAATCTTTTATCTTAGAACTTAATGCTTGTAATTAACTGGCCATTAATTGCATGATTTAAGATATTGTGTGAAGTAGCGAGAGTGGAAGCACAATATTAGTTCATTAGGATAATTGACCTAGGGAATGTATTGCTTAGAGATAAGAATGCTCCTTTGTGATTTTTAAAAGGATTTCCATAAAACTTAATGGGTTTGTGTTAATTGCTTATGATTACGAGAGTAGACGTAAGGTTAATATGAACACACATGTTGTATCTTGAGAGAGAACATCGTATAATTTAGGAAAATCTAATCATTAATTCCAGCAAAAATAATCCATCTAAAAATTATAAAGAAATCATATGTGATCAATTGATGAATTCTAAATCCTAAACCTTTAATTTTATTTCATATTTATCATCATTTATTTACTTAAATTTCACTTTAGCTTTAAATATAAATTCTCATAGTTGATTTTCTAAATAATAGAGTAATCTTAATTTTGGTACTTGTCAACCCTTCCTCGTGGGATCGACACTTATTTCACTACTATATTACTTGTTCACGACCTGTGCACTTGCAGAAATCGCGCAACAAGTTTTTGTCGCCGTTGCCGGGGAAGGCGACTTTTCACAATATCAATAGGTTGATATACTCTATTACTTTAGATTTATTTTGTATATTTTTTAAAATTTTGCAGATTTTTTTAACTTTAAAAAAAAAAAAAAAAAAAAGATGGCTTTCCATAACTTATAATGGTGTGATGGAGGAATGATGCTAAATAGAGCAGTAAACATGTATGGTGAGGATGGTTTTAGTAAGTTAAACGCTAAAATCGATATATTGGCTAACTTAATTGATAAACTTGATGCTAATACTTTATTTAATTCATGTTTGAGTTGTAATCTATGCGGAGGTAATCACTTGAATTTTGAATGCCAATATGCAGAGCAGGTACAATTTTTTTCAAATTATAATAGGCATGAGCATTATCCATATTCTAACATAGATAACTCAGGATGGAGTGATTATTCAAGCTTTTCATGGGAAAACCAATGCGATCAAGGTAACAATTCATGGTATCCTTATCAATATGATTTTCAAGATCATGCACCATTTGAAGAGCACAAACCATCTTATGAAGTGGCATTGGAAAGATTCATAAATGCTACTCATGAACGATGTGAAAGATTAGAAGATAGGATGGATCAATGGGCTAGCCACAATACAAATGATGATGTACAAATGGAACAATTCACTAGCCCATTAGATACTCAAAGCCATTAAAACCTGACAAGCCAAATTGAAGAACATTCTAAAGAGCAATGCTTGGCAATTTCTTTGAGTGATGATAAAGAAGAGATGATTGATCAAGGAGATACTTCAAGCAAGCGAGAAAAAAAGGAAGAAGTTGAGCCTAATTTGCCCAAGAAATGTTATTCTCTTATGGATAGTATCTGCAGAGTGGTTGAAATTGATGGGGAAATTGAAAAAGGATTTGAACAAGAGCAGTCAAAGGAAACTTTTTCAGTTTGTTTGGTGAATACAACATCATATATGTCAGACCATAAAGAATATCAATTTGATGACTTGGAAGAAAAGAAGAAGCATTCACCACCATCAACTAAGCACTCACCGACTCTTGATTCAACTCCAATACCTTCCTATCTCAATTTCTTAAGAAAATTTAGAGCACAAAAAAGAGCTCGTTGGAAAGTTTTTAAAAATTATGAGCCTAATTATAAAATATTAAATAATTTTTGTCTTAATTTTTTTTCATGGAGACTCAAATCAAGCTGGCTTGACTCATTAAAATTGGCAAAAGTCTATCTTTCCACAATTATCGAGATGATATATTTTGTGTATTATCCTCCATGATGAAGATCTAGCTATAGTCAAGCTAAAGACTATAAATAAAGCACTTTTGGGAGTCAACCCAAATTTCTAACTTGTTTACTTCTTTTTAATTTCTTTTGTTCCTTTGTTTGTTTCATTTTATTTTAATTTTGCTTTAGTGTTGTTTGTGAGTTATTAAATAGCTTATTAAGAGGAAACCCAAGTTTTCTCTTTATTAGGTTTCTTTTATTTCTGTTTAGTTGTTTCGTTGTAAATTTTCTTTTTCATTTTCTTAACAAAGTTAATTAGACATGGAAGCATCTCTTGCAGCACTAAAAAATAGATTTTCAACTCTTCCCCAAGATGTGCTCAGGAAAATTGATGAACGCAAACTAGAAAGAATGAAGGCATTTAGGCGTCTGAATCTTCCTGAGGATATTTGCTGGATCATAGAAGCCAAAGTACGATTGGCAGGTGAGATTGATGACTCATTTATTAAATGTTTGCCAGGTACGGGGAGAAGTTCTTACTCAAAGAAGAGGAGAGCTAAAAGAATGGGGGTCTGCTACAAGTGTGCAAGATGGAATTGCAACACACGTTGTAGAAACATTGGATTTGCATCCATAAATCGAGAAGACAAAATTAAATTCATAAAGGATGGACTGAGTAAGGAGTCTATGGATAATATCCTTCAGACTCTTGAGACGCATCCTTGTGGACAAGTTCAACGCACTATTTTATATTTATGGGAACTATTCAAAGAAGAGAAGCAGCATTACAGTCTAGGGAATTTGACGATAAAAGATCCTGTTTGCCAGTTAATAAGAAAAATGGATGGGAAGCCTATCCTCGACTCATAGAAGGCGTGTAAGCCGTTACTGGACGTAAAACCAGAGGAAGATGTGAGCCAAAATCACAATAACTGTTTATAATAAGGTGTATCACTAACTTTTTTTTTTATTTTTCAATGCATTATTTTTTCTACATTTTGCAGTACTTTTTGACTTTTTAGCACTTAAATTTTATTTTCCTACGGACTTTTCTACTGTCGATAAACTTTTTAGTCTTTCAATGTCTACTCTTAACTTTTCAATATTTTCTTTTTGACTTTTGTACTCACCCTACAGATTTTTCTACTGTCGATAACTTTTTAGTCTTTTAATGTTTGCTTTTTTAGTTTTTCAAATATTTCTTTTGACATTTGTACACATAGCATTGATTATTTTTGTTTTTATACCTTTTCTGTCAACAATTATTTTATCCTAGTGAACTGTTCTTTTACTTTTCTAGTTTCTTTATATTCACATTCATTATTGTCAATATGCACACAATCCTTTCGAGAAATCTATGAGAGAAAATGGCAGAATCCTCAACACGCAAATTCAAAACTATTTGTGTCTTTTGCAGTCCAAACTCTGGCAAGAAAAGAGAGTACTTGATAGCAGCTAATGAACTTGGTAGGATTTTAGCTGAACGAAAAATTGATTTGGTGTTTGAGGGAGGTAGTTTAGGATTAAGGGGTTGTGTCACAAGTTCTGCATATATTAGAGGTAGTAAAGTCTTAGGAGTAGTTCTAAAGGCTTTGGCTCGAAATAAACAAATCACTGGTGGAACTATAGGTAATGAGTTACAGGTCAATAGCATGTACGAACGAATGGCATACATGAATTTCAATGCTGATGCTTTTATCGCATTACCTGGTAGTTTAGAAACATTTGAAGATATTTTCACCATTGCATCTTGGACCCAATTAACTGTTCTTCAAAAGACATTGCGATTACTTAATGTTGATGGTTTTTATAATGGTTTGTTATCTTTTCTCGATCATGCTGTGGAACAGGGTTTTATGACACCAGCGAGTCGACGCATCTTAGTCTCTGCTTCAACTATTGATCAATTAATTGATCAACTGCAAAACTTTAAATCCAAACCTGATCCATTGATGGCGCAGGTAGTTTGGCACCCTAGGGCCAGTAGCAGTAAAAAGCGAGGACTAGATCTGAATCTCCGGTTATAACTTCCCTAACTCTTGTAGTTTTTTTTATCGCATTTTTTTTGTTTTGTGTGTGTGTTTTTTTTTTGTTGCACTTGATCAAGCGAAATTTTAGGTTCGATTCACTAAATGTAAGATGGCTAAGTAAAGAGTTACTTTTGTACTCTTGATACGCATCTTAAATTTATGTGATTTTCCTTTTCAAAAAAAAAAAAAAAAACTAACTAGCTAGCTAACTAACTAACTAACTCAAGAGTTATTCATACAAGATGGCTGAGTAAAGAGTACTTTTTGTGCTCTTGATACGCATTTGTATTTTTTTTTCTTCTTTCTTTTTTTTTTTAGTTTCCAAAATAAAAAATAAAAATAAAATAAAAATAAAAAAAAATAAAAAATTGATATTTTCTTTTTGTGTGATTAATTTCTCATGCTTGCTTTTAGTGTTGTTTCAAGATGTTTTACAGGAAGCAAGGAAGTGAAATGCACATCCTGCTTATAATTTGGAATCCACTTTTCTACAAGAGGGAGTATTTTCTTTCTTTTGGTTTGTTTCTTTGACATTGAGGACAATGTCCATTGCAAGTTTGGGGGAGGTTTAGTTTGTTTTTTGTTTTCAGTCATTTCTTTTGTGTTTTGATGAATAAATTTAAAATTTTTTACTCTTTTATTGATAAAATATGTTTGTGTTAAATAATTTGATGAAAGGCCAATGATAGATTATAATTGATATTTATGGACAATTTATTAAAGTATTTCAGGTTGAGCAACTATTTTGGGTAAGAAATTAACTTTTATTAAGATTATGTTTTGCTTTGCTTTGCATTATATTGATTGCATTGAATTTGTGTATGCTTACTTAGAGAGGGCTTCTACACATTTTTATCTTCATTTGCCTCACCTATCTTAGAACATGTTTTTGCAAACTTTTGAGGCGAAATTTTGAATTCACTTTGAAAGAGAGATATGATTTAGGCATTGTTTGTTTAGCCTGTTACTTGTATCTACCCTTATTTTAATTTTTTCCTTAGTTTACCCCTTTGTGCCTTGATAATTTTAGCTTTCTTTTCTTTGTTAATTAAACCTTAATTGTTATCTTTCACCCTGTTTGTGAGATAATTTTGTCAAGTTTACATTCTAATGAAGAAAAGGGAGTTATTGAAGTTTTAAAAGAAAATACGAATCTCTAACAACTGAAAGTATTATTCATTGTAAAAGATCACTTTCTGCTTAAAGTAAGTTTGGAGGACAGCAAAAAAATTGAATAAATAAAAAGTTAGTAATTCTTACTTATCTTTAGAATAATGTTGTTGGAAAAAAAAAAAAAGAAAAAGAAAAAGAAAAAAAGAAAAAATAAGAAAAAATATAGAAGAAGAAGAAGGGGGCTTAAAAGAAGAAAACATTGAAGAAGAATGATGCTTAAGATGGAAGGGATCCTTCATTAACATAATCCCTTTATTTGAGCTATTGATTTTCTTTTGTAAACTTGGTATAATTATCTTACTTTTGTTCATTTAGCCTTTTCTTTGTTAAGCCAAAAGACCTCGTGTTAGCCCCATTACAAACCTAGTTAAGACCTATTGATCTCTCTTGATTTGTGAATTCCATTAGTGGAGATTGTTTGCATTAACATGCTTATGAGATTTGCACATCTATTTTATATCTTTTGATAGAGGCTTTTAAAGATATTAGTGTGTATATGCCTATCTGAAGTGCAACAATTTCTTTGCGATTGATTTAATGCATGGTTATTCAGGGCATGATTAAGATGAGGATTATTTTGAACCTGAGATAGAAACTTGATTTGCAATACTATTGATATGTTGTTTGTGAATATTAATTTCTTGAGACCTTTGAAAAATTATTCGAACTAAGCATAAGAAGATTAAATTTCCTTTTTGAAATAAATATTTGAAGGTTTAGAGTTTTATAGGTGTTTGTGGGTATCACCACTGGAAGCCCTCACGAGACTATAACTCGTCCTCTATGGGACACTTAGGGGTTTAAAGGCTTGTTGCATACGCTAAATGCAATCGTAATTTCCTACGAAAGTGGACTAGTTTAGGTTTTGAATTTTCCTTTGCTTGAGGACAAGCAAAAACTTAAGTTTGGGGGTGTGATAACTCTATATTTTTAGAGTTATTTTAATTGTTTAAACTTAAATTTTAGCTCAATTCTCAAGAATGCAATAATATTATTACTTATTTTTAGAAATAAATATTTCTATAATTTATAAATAAATTATAACATATTTTAAGTATTTTTATTTTATTTTTGCAGATCAAAATGATGCAATAAAAATAATGATGCAAGCAATGATTCAAGTTTTCAATCCATGAGAAATAAATTCAATGGTTGGTGGCCAAAATTCAATGGTTGGTAGCCAACCTAACCATTTTTGAATATTGATGAAGGAATTCAATGGTTGGTGGCTAACCTAATCATCAATGTTGAATTTTTGATGTAAGAATTTTAATGGAACTTGAATTCTTCCACCAACATGTCTATAAATACCATGCTTGGCAAAGGGAAATAGCATCAAAGAAAATCCATAAAAAATATATGTAGAGAGATTTTTATATGTTTTCTTAGAGTAGATTAGTTTTATTTTTTATTTTGATCAAGAGGAGGAGTTTTTGGAAGCTTGAGTTCATCAAAGATTGTATCCCAAAACAAGTTCTCTCTAAACTCTATTCTTGAATTTAATTATAAGTTATTATTATGTTTATTATTTTTATTGTTAATTTAATTATTTCTTTCTTTTTAATTATGAATAGCTAATTTTATTTTCTAGGATTTAGATGTAATCTTTTGATTTGCATATAATTATTTATATTTAATTGATTGGATTTGATTGTTGGAATTAATATTTTATCTTAGAACTTAATGCTTGTAATTAACTGGCCATTAATTGCATGATTTAAGATATTGTGTGAAGTAGCGAGAGTGGAAGCACAATATTAGTTCATTAGGATAATTGACCTAGGGAATGTATTGCTTAGAGATAAGAATACTCCTTTGTGATTTTTAAAAGGATTTCCATAAAACTTAATGGGTTTGTGTTGATTGCTTATGATCACGAGAGTAGACGTAAGGTTAATATGAACACACATGTTGTATCTTGAGAGAGAACATCGTATAATTTAGGAAAATCTAATCATTAATTCCAGCAAAAATAATCCATCTAAAAATTATAAAGAAATCATATGTGATCAATTGATGAATTCTAAATCCTAAACCTTTAATTTTATTTCATATTTATCATCATTTATTTACTTAAATTTCACTTTAGCTTAAAATATAAATTCTCATAGTTGATTTTCTAAATAATAGAGTAATCTTAATTTTGGTACTTGTCAACCCTTCCTCGTGGGATCGCACTTATTTCACTACTATATTACTTGTTCACGACCTGTGCACTTGCAGAAATCGCACAACAATATTTTTATGAAACATTGACATTTTTTTATAACATCTAAGGCTATTTTACCCAATTAAGTACTTATCTCTTCATGTAATAGGTTAGAGCTTAAACCTTAATAGCTCTATTCCCCATCAATAATTTTTGATGTACTTACAAAGTACACATTATTTTATAACTTTTCTTTATAATATGAATATAAACATAAACAAAGTTTTGGAATAATAAAATACTATTCTGAAACTCTAATAAAAGAATAATTAAAAATATTCAAATGACTTGCATTAATGACCAACACTAAAACTAGTAGAAGAGTGAGGCATTAGATTTTGTTTTTGCTGTGATACTAAGTATTGTTAATTTAATTTATTTCTTTGTACTAATGAATATGATATTGTAAGAATGCTCCATAATTTTGAATATTGAATGAATTAGTGATGGAGCTTACTTCAAGCTTTAATTTAGGGAGATTATTCCTTAAATTAAAGGAAGTAAGTGTTGATTGATTTTTTGTAACCTCTATATAAACTAATGAAAATACCAACCGAAGTATTCTTCCTTTCATTTTTCTATGTTCTACTATGTTTTACTAATGTAATTAAGCTATCAATTGGCACCACAACTTTTCTGATCTTTGTGGGACTGTGAGAGAAAACCAACAATGAGACCCACCAAAAGAAACCCAAATACTTGAGTTTTTCTTCCATGGCTTCTGCAAGTTTTCTAAGAGCTTCTTTACCTATGTTTAATGGCCAAAACTACCATTTATGGGTTGTTAAAATGAAGCCTACCATCAAAAACCAGATCCTCCCCCATTATTAGAAAACCTAACCTTAGATTAGATTAAACATCATGCTGAAGAATCAACAAAAAAAGTACAAAGCCTTGGCCTGTATTCATTCAGCAATTGACGAAATCATCTTCACCAGAATTATGCAATGTGAAACTGCCAAGAAAGCTTGGGATAAGCTGAAAATTAAATCCCAAGGTAGTGATAAGACTAAAGAAATGTAGATTTTTAATCTGAGAAAAGAATTTGATTTGCTCAGAATGAAAGAGGCTGAAGTGCGAAAGAATACATAAATAAAGTCATGAAAATAGTCAATCCACTCAAGTTGTTAGGAGAAGACTTACTAGAGAAGAGGACTATGGAAAAGGTCATGGTGTCAATTCTAGAGAAGTTTGAAGAAAAAATTTCTTCATTAGAAGATGCTTGGGATTTGTCTCAGCTCACTCTTACTAAGCTAGCTAATGATCTTCAAGCAGTAAAGCAAAGAAAAGCTTTCAAACAAGAGGAAAAACCAGCAGAAGGTGCTATTGTTGTAACTCAAAAATTCAAATCTCCAGTTGAAACTAGCAGTAAGTAGAGTAAAAAGAAGGCGAAAGAGAAGGAGCAGCAGAATACTAAAGGAAGATTTAGAAGAGGCAGATTTCTACCATGTCCTTATTGCAAAAAAGACTAACCATTTTGAAAATTATTGTTGGTACAAACCTAGAGTTCAATGTAAGTTCTGTAAACAATTTGGCCATATGGATAAGGTATGCCCCAACAAAATGAATAAACAACCCCAAACCTAGTTTGCTCAAGCAACTGAAGAAGCAAGCATGAAGAAAATATGCCAGCTGCTATTATTGTTAAAAAAATGTTTTATAACAGCTAAAAATCCAGATGTATGGCTCATTGATAGTGGCTATCACATCATATGACTTTAAATTTACAAATTTTAAAATCCATAGATAGAGAATACTTTTCTATAGTGAAGCTTGGAGATGAAAGATTAATGGATGTTATTGATAGAGGTGTAATGTTAGTTCAAACATATTTAGGTACAAAACTAATTACTGATGTTTTATATATGCCTGAGATTAGTCATAACCTTTTAAGTGTTGGTTAGTTGTTAGATAAGGATTGTTCTTTGTCCTTTCAAAATAAAGCATGTGAAATCTTTGATCCAATTTGTGAAAAGCTTTTTTCTATCAAAATGCATAAAAAAAATTTTCCCTTAGAATGGAGGCATATTGAGAATCCAAGCTTTCACTAGTTTGGAAGGTGAAACAAGTCTTTCACATAAAAAACTTGGTTATGCTTCACTCAAGCTACTCCAAAGCAAGAAAATGGTGAATGATTTGCCATTTATATGTGATCATACTGCTGTATGTTGTGTTTGCTAAGCAAATTACCATTTCCTGTGAATCAAGCTTGAAGAGCCATTAAAAATTACAGCTAGTTCACATTGATGTGTGTGGACCTATGAGCATGCCATCTTATAATGGCAGTAGATATTTTCTTCTTTTTATTGTTGATTTTAATAGGTTTTGTTGGATTCATTTTCTGAAATAGAAGTCAGAAATGTGCTATATTTCAAAAGTTCAAGGCAGCAGCTGAAAATCAAAGTTCTTGCTTAATTAAGACCTTGAGATTTGATAATGGGACTAAGTTCACATCTCATCAATTTGAAGAATATCTTCAGCAAGCTAGAATTCATCACCAACTTACAATCACTTACTCTTTGCAACTGAAAGGAGTAAGTGAGAGGAAGATCGTATCCATCATGAACACGTCAAGATGTCTCCTATTTAAGAAAGGCCTAACAAACCAACTATTTATAAAATGGATAGCCATCTAAAATTATTAAAGGCAAAACTCCTTATAAAGCCTAGTTTGGAATTAAACCTTTAGTATCATATTTTAAAGTCTTTGGAAGTATATGTTATTCTCTTGTTCTTTAAATTAAAAGGGACAAGTTGAACGAAAGAGTAGATGTTGGAGTGTTTGTTAGGTATAGCAATGCTTATAAAGGTTATGGGATTTTAAATCCTATCTCACAACAAATATATATAAGTAGAAATGTTAAATTTGATGAAGATGGTGCTTTAGATTGGAAAGAAATGATGGTTACTACTTTTAATAAGATTCAAAATCAGGGGAACATAAACTAAAGAAAAGAAGCAATATCAGAAAAGGAGGATTTTGAAGATGATATTAGTGTGAAAGGCACTAAATCCTTAGAAGACATAATAAACAGGTGCAATGTGGCTTTAATGGAGCATGAGAAAGTTGAACATACAATTCAATCTCTTGAATGGAAAGCAGGCATACGAAGGAAGAGCTTGAGATGATTACCAAGAATGAAATATGGTTGCCTGCTGATAAACATATAAACAAGCAAGTGATAGGAACTAAATGGGTGTTCAAATTGAAGCTAAATTTTGACGGTACTATCAATAAGCATAATGCATGACTTATAGTGAAGGGCTATGCTCAGCAACAAAGGGTCAACTTCACTGATACCTTTATGCTAGTTATAAGGTTTAATACCATTAGATTACTTATTGCTATAGCAGCTCATAAAGGATGGACAGTGTCTCAGCTAGATGTTAGGTCAGCCTTCCTCGATGGAATTCTTAAAGAAGAAATCTATGTGGAGCAACCTAATGGCTTTATTATTGATGAAGCTGTTGATAAAGTTTATTTGTTGAAAAAGGCTTTATATGGCTTAAAAGAGGCTTTTAGGGCTTAGTATGCTAAAATTGATGGTTATTTACGTAAGTTGGGATTTCACTGAAGCTATAGTAAAGCAACTTTGTATGTAAGCATAAAATGATGAACTCCTTATAGTTTCCATCTATGTTGATGACATTCTAGTCATTGGCAGCAATATTAATGCTGTAAATGAATTCAAGGAACAAATGAAGAAAGTGTTTGAAATGAATGATTTAGGTATTGTGCTTTACTTCTTGGGAATGGAAATATATCAAGCTTCATAAGGGATTTTCATTTCCTAAAAGAAATATGTTGTTGAAGTTTTGAAGAAATTTTGTTTTACCAAGTGCAAGGCTTTAAGCACACTAACTGTTGAAGGAGAGAAATTGAAGAAGGAGGATGGTTCTGAATTTGTTGACGCTTCAATTTACAGAAGCATAATTGGTGGTTTGTAATATCTATTAGCTACAAGACTTGATATAATGTATGCAAGCAGTGTTCTTTCTAGATTTATATATTCAGCTACTAAAATTCATCTCAAGGTTACAAAGAGAATCCTGAGATACATTTAATGTACTCTTAGTTTTGATGTTTTCTATAGAAGAATCCCTGTCATAAAGATGTTGGGGTTGACAAACAGAGGTTGGGTAGGTTTACAAGATGACATGAAGTTATGAACCCTTGCGAGGCCTTGCTTGAGCACTGGCCCAGTCAGCAAAAGGGAACCGGGATGCTTATTCGGGTTTAGACTCACCATGGAATCCTCGAGTCCAGATTTGGTTGATTTTGAAAATGATTTTTAGGAGTCGCTATCTTAATTTTATTTAGTTAGAAAAATATTAAGGAGAAAACCCAAATTGACTCTAATTCATTAATTTTTTTAATTAATTTGCCCAATAATAAAAATCACTAGCCTTCGAACTAGGTTGGGTTCGGGGACTAGGATTTTTAGTTTTAAATAATTTAAATTTGATTCTTAAGTTTAATTTAACTCGAAAATTGGGTTTCATGAATGACATTTATAAGATGATAATCGCAAATAAAATGCATGAATATGGCATAATATGGATGCATAACAATTAATGAAACAATAAATATTTATGAATAAAGGAGAGTGTTCCCTCTAATCTTTAAAGATTTAGAGGAACTACATGATCACTCATTAATTAAGATAATTATATTGATAAAAAATGGGATGCCTTCTCTAACTCTTATGGGATTTTAGGAAGATCATATATTCCCTCACAAATGTCATAAAAAGATAATTAATTACATTTAAGAAAAAAAATGGAAAATAAGTTTTGTTTAGAAAAAATTTGGATTTGAAGTTTGGATTTAAATTTCAAACATGCCTACGTACCCTGTTCAAATAGAGATCAAAATCCACGTAATTTTTTCCACGATTAAGTGGAGGAGTTTACAGATTGATTAAAATGATTTTTGGTTTGGAGAATGAATTTGATGAAAATGTCTTGGATTTTGATGGATAGGACGGAAAAAGTGTTTTGCCTTCCATTTTTTCAGACCAGGCAGGTAGATTGATTAATGATCAAAGAAAACAATGGATGAGTGAATTAATTAACTAAAATGATTAATTAATTAATTAAAATAGTGGATGAGTTAAAAAAGGATTTTTTATTAAATTTTAAAAAAAGGTAATTAATTAATTAAAATGATTAATTAATTAATTAAAATAGCGGATGAGTTAAAAAAAGATTTTTGATTTAATTAAAAAAGATAATTAATTAATTAAAAAGATAATTAATTAATTAACTTGTAAGCAATTAAAAAAAAAGATTTTTAGTTAATTAAAAATATTAATTAACTTGGTTTGGGTGGAAAAATTAATTAATTAATTAGAGAATAGATGGAGGGAGAAGAATAAGGAAGGTTGATAGATAACTATTAATATCAACCCTGGTCTGTTTTGAAATTAAGGAGAGCCTATTTATAGGCAAATGGAGGTAAAGGTAGTTTAGGTAGTGAAAATGTGAAAAGACCATGAGGGATAGGGCTAGAAATAGGTGAAAATTAGAATAAAAGGGGTAAAAAAGTTATTTTCTGTGCAGGTGGAGCCCACAGGGGGTCAGAAATTTATAGAATCTGGTGCGACGCTGCACCAAGCCTTGCAGCACCGCATCAGACATATGCGACGTGTCACAATATAGTCATGCAGTGCCGCACAGATCTGACACGGCACCGCATTGCTGTTTTGCAACAGCCATGTGTCACTCTTGCACATTTTTTGAGGTCTTTCTTTGGCCTATTTTTCAGAGATTTCGGGCTTGTTCTTAAGACTTTCGAGTCAGTTTTCGGGAATTGTAGAGCTCAAAAAAGTTATCGATCAGTTTCATTAGGATTGAAATTAATTTTAAAACATTTGAACAGTCAGTCTGAGAGAGAATTTGGTCAGTTTCAAAAAAAAAATGCTATCCGATATAAAAGGTCCGGTCATGGTCAAAAAGGCATTGGGTTGCACTAAGAAGGCTTCGGTCGGTTTTGGAGAATTCAAAGTTGATTATGGAGGTGCTGAAATGAGAGTTCATAGCTACCTCCTCATCAAAGCTGTCTATCAGTTAGACAGTTTTGGTGAGAATGAACCCAAAATATCAGTATATCTGAGCTCGGAAAATGATTTCGGTTATGATGAGATGATTTTCATGAATTTGAAATTCAATTTGACCATTTTTGGGATATTGGTGAATTTTCAGGCTCATAATTTTCTTGTTTTTTCTGATGCCAGAGCTACATTTTCGATTTGAAAATAGGAGAATGAGACGCTTATGGGTAGATAAAAATCTCACAATCACATAGAAACTTTCAGACTTTGATTCTGAATTGATACTGACTGAAAATTTACTTTCATGCAACTAAAAAATTATAGAGCATTTTTTACTATGCACTATTTCGTCCTTATATGCCTAAAATTCTGTAAATTCCCAAACTCTCATTCATAATTTCTTCATCCTTTGAGCTCTAACGTGAGCTCCTCCTTTCTCCTTCTCTTTTTTTTTTTCCTTCTTTTTTTTAATTAATTAATTTTTTTCTTTTCCTTTTTTTTCTTTTTTTTACATAATAATAATAAATAATAAAAATTCTTTTTTTTTACATAATAATAATAGTAATAATAATAGCAATAAACCCTTTTTCTCTCTTTTTTTTTAACATAATAATAATAATAATGATAATAATAAATTCTTTTCTCTTTTTTTTTTTACATTTTTTTTGTATAATAATAATAGTAATAAGTACTTTTTCTTACCTGCTTCTATTGCCTATCAGGTTTCGCATTTGATCAAGATGGTTTCCGCATCCCGCCACGAAACTGCTTCCTCGAGGAGGACCTATGCTTCTTCTATAGGTAGTCGGGAGCGATAATACGAAGCGCCCAGAGATAATCCATACCCGACCCTCCTATTACAAGATCCAGAAGATCATGTGTCTTACGACGGTCAACTAGCGATCAATAGTCTTGCTTACTCTTTTTGAAAGCCAATTTTGTTCATTGCTTTTGTAAATCATTATGTGCTTTTACTATTTTACTGTAGGTATAGATGATTAGGAACAGAGGTGGCTGCAGTAACCTTAGGGAGGTGATTAGGTGTGCCTCCCCTGACAGTGCTGTCAGGGCCATGCTGGAGCCTACCGGCTTTATTGACTTTATGGGCGTGTAAATCCCAGATCACTTGAACATCAACCTGATCAAGGCTTTAGCAAAGAGATGGTGGGATACCATGGACACCTTCCACTTTGCCTGCGGGGAGCTGACCTATACACCTCTTGATTTGCATCTGTTGTTGAGATCCTATTAAGGACTTAAACTCTCAACATATGTAGCGACTGGAGACAGACATTTCTCTATCGATGAGATGCAGGCTCTTCTTGGCTTTGACCTACCTCGTGATAGCACTCAAGTGAGGTGCACCTTGCTGGCAGATAAGTTGGAATGGGTGGCAGTTGCTGGTGGGATTGTCCTGGATGCAGCGGTGGCCCAACTATGTCTGTTGATTATCACAGGTTATACTTTCTCCCATATCCTGAGGGACATGGTGGATCTCAACATCTTGGCCAACTTAGTTGATCTGAATGCCTGGAGAGAGTATGACTAGGGTGGTGCAGTGCATAGCACTATGTACCATGACATGGTGGAGCTATCTCAGGGAAATATCTTCTCTATTGGTGGTATGACATCCATCTGGGAGGTACATTTTCATATTCTTGCTTGTATTTTGATTTGCAACTTTGATGATTTCTGACTGTCTGTTGCATGCAGCTTTAGACATACGAGTACTTTGCTTTCATAGCTCCTAAACTGATCAGACAAAGGCCGGGGGATTTTCCTGCCGAAAGGAGATGGGTGGAGTCTAATTAGGGTCCTGACTCCCACAGTCACAGTGTCTTGACACTCCGAGCCTTCTTTGACAATTTGACAAAGCCTGAGGTTTCCCATTCATTACTTTGCCTTCTCTATTATTTTAACATTTAAACTATTTTTCTCATTGTTCACTGTTAGATGCAAAATAGCATAGTTATTTAGGATAATTATTTTTTATTTTTCCTTAATTTTTGTTTATAATTATTTGATTATTGCATTATTATCTTTGTCCTTGTTGCTTTTACCTTAGTCTTGTGTTTTGAAGGTTCTCTTAGACTTAATTTATGCATGGAAATTTGGATACCTTGGAATGAAGAATGGTGCGAGGAAAGCTAAGGGAAGGATGAAGAGGATTGTGCTGACTTGTTCTGTCTGTGCCGAGCCGTGATAAAAGAGGACCATGCTGACTCATCCCTTTTGTACCGAGCGTGACAGAAACCAACCATGCCAACTCATTCTGCTTGTGCCAACTCGTGACAGGGTGGTTATTATACCCTTTCAAGGCACCCTTTCATTTTGGCATCTTTTTCAAAGGGGCACTTCTTGGGATACCTTGGCGCTTATAAATACTTAGATTTGGCTTTATTTTAGGGAGAAAATGTGATTGTATTAGATAGGAAAAGCTTATTTAAAATCCTTGTAAACACCTTATTAGAATTAAGTACTTGGTTTGTAACAAGTGTCCTTCCAAAAGTCACTTCAAGTTTAAGAATTGTGCAAGTAATTTTTTGAAGAATAAAAGAGTTTTCATTCATCAATCTTTCTTCCTTTCTTCTATTTTTTTATTTTACTATTCAATAATGAATGCTTGCATTATTACTATGTTATATTTTACCATATACTTAGACTAATAAGTTGTTAGAATTGCAATGATGAATTAATTTTATGAACTACATTCTTAATATGCATGAGTGATTTAATTTCAATTGAGTCCTACATTGTGTTATGTATGCTTGATCACCATATATAACTTGTTAATCATTTTGTTCACAATGAGAGTTAGGGCATTTTGGTGGAAATGTAATTGAAATTACTCAAAGGATAGGAAAGTACTTAGAGACAAGAAATCCATTTTGAGGGGTTAAAGAATTAGCATAGAACTTAATAATTTTAGTTTGTCTCTATAATGACATGAGAATGCTTATAGACTCTAAATTAAAATACCCTTAATTGACAATGAGAGTTGCTTTTAAGAATTTTTGGTCATATTCTCCAATCATTGCATATGTTTATATGTTGTTAACTTTTATAGTTCAAATTGATTCTGAGTTGTAATTCTAATATTCATTGTTTGTTGTTATTAATTAAAGTAATAATAAAACTTTAGTATTTTAGATTAGATAGAATAAATCAACATCTTTTGTTTGTTGTTTGCCTATCCATCTTAGTAATTACTCAATTAATATAAAATTACTCCAAATTTGCTAGAGTTCAACACCCTACTCACTCTATATTTAGTCTTACAGACTAGGGTATTAAATTTGACCCATATCATTCACTGTGACATATCTCAAGGCCTTTCAGAGAGTTGCGGTATCTCAGTGTTGACAGCATAAGTTTTGCTGAGCACATCTCTTGGAGGTAGCTCATGTTGCACTCGCCTTATCATCATTTGTTTTACTTGGGTGAGAAAGTGTACTTTCAAATCATCGGCTCTTGATCCATCCCCAAGCCTCCGCTAGTGTACATGAGATATGGGTCGGTGATCCATCCTTCCCCTGCACTCTATAATGATGATGAAGGGTGCATCCACCAACACCCCAGCTAGAGCTATCATGACTTTTGTTCTGCTTTTCTAATGCGTGAGATCACACCAAAGGGTCATTCCTCCGTTGGGTCTGCCCCTCTAAAGGAGCCAATCATCCAGGTGACTTTTGAGGTACCTGGAGGGAGTACTTATGAGGAACCTATTCCTGATGCAGGCGAGGGCACTAGGCTGAGCTTGAATACCAGTGCAATAAACTGGGACATAAATTTCTACATCCCCGAGCAAATTTCATACTATGACACAGATGGCTCACTAAAGATGTGGTAGCTTCCTGATGTTGTTCGCCCAGACGTGCGAGACATTCCTGACGACATCGAGGTATGATTTTGTCCTACATTCAGAAATGATCTTCATTAGAGATAGCGTTTATACTCACTTGTGCCTAAAGTTCTTAACATGTTATTTGCAACAGGTACCTCAGAGTTTCATTTACCGGACTTATAGAGTTTCTCGCAGGATGGAGGCTGCCCTCAGTGGGTTGCTGACACGTTTAGACATTTTTGATGCTCGTGAGGCCGGTGATAAGGATGCTCCTCAGAGGCTTAGGAGAGGAGGGCGCCAGTGACTTTGCAACAGCAATGCTGCCTCTGACTTTTCTTGTATTTTTCTTTCTATGTACCCTTTTGGGGTAGCCATGTCAACTGTTCCCCTTAGTGGGAAGTAATACTCTTGTACGGGTGACACCTATGTATTGATATGCTATACTTATGTTATGTATGTTATGACTCTGTGAAATCTTCCAATGGTTCCTATCCTATCATGCATGTTTGTGTTATGGATGTATTAAGAATGAATGAAATGTGATGTATGTGTGTTTTAACTTTTAACGACTCCTTTCTTCTCTCCTTCCTTTTCGTCGTTCAAAGAAGATACTAATTTTCTAGACTTTCTACTCTAAGGAAGAGAGAAAGGTCATTTATCTTTTGCACTGGGGGTACAAAATTGCAGTTCTAGTGTCAAAAGAGTGAACATCGAAGCATTGCTATAGTGTTGTGCCTCGTGGAGCACATACGGCGCCGCATCAGGCCTGTGCAGCGTTGCATAGGCTAATTGCGGCTGGCCACATAAGTGATATGAGGCACTGCATAGAGGTCCTGTGGTGCCATGTCAGACTTCCATGGCAGATTCATTTAGCTGTAGCTTTTCTATGTTTTCTGACTTGATGTGGCATCTGGGGCCTATATAAAGACAGAACTCTTGAAGCACATCCATCCATTTTTTCATTTGAGAGCCAAAATTCTATTCGTTTGTCGACTTTCTCTTCTTTTATCGATTTTTCATTTCTCTTTTTACTTCTTTTTCACATGGAGCCGTATTTCAATCATTATATACACATGTGGATAAGAAAACTCAACAAATAGATAGAATAAACTTGGGTAGGTATGAGATTTCGTCTATGGTAGTATTAAGAGGAGTTCGGATGGACTGGGATTTTTTGAGAGCCTGTTCTTAGTTTTGGGATCCGACGGCCTGAGTCTTTTGGTTTGGTATGGGTATGGAGGAGCTCTGCCCTATATTTGAGGAGTTTTGTGCCATACTTGGTAGTGATATGGAGGTGGCCCTAGTAGTGCCCAAGTTCAGAGTTAGGCACTATAGAGTTTTCCATGAGTTTTAGCTCTGCCAGCGGACACAGCCAGTCGAATGGTGGTAGAGGGGCAGGTAAATTTGACTGCTGTTATTGAGGAATTTCATGATCCCAGCGACTAGGGTGATGTAGGGGTACAAAGGCTTAGGATGCGAGCCCTGGTTTTCTGCTTAATGGCTGGATATCAGTTTCCTGAGCCCCTCGATTAGGGAGATGCCAGAGCAAAAGGTCTAATACTGTAGATGGAGTAAGGTCGCTCTGTTATTGGGGCCGTGTTAGCGGAGACACTGTTGAGTCTTGACTATTTTATTCAGGGATTAAAGAGATGCACTGTATCTCCAGTAGTGCTTCAGGTGAGAGAAAGAAATTTATCAGCTTCTATCCTTTTAGAAATGGATATTTTGTGCATATCTAAATTTTATTTTGGTTTATTTTGCAGGTATGGTTGATGGACTACTTGTGGGTGGTTTCTGCTCTAGCCAGAAGTCAGTATACAGCCATCTAGTATCGGATGCAACTTATCTTGGTGAGATGAGGATCAATCCAGGCGTGCATTGGATGGCTCCTAGAGCTTGCCCTAGAGGACATACTTTAGCACTACTAATGCTACAGGATTAGGTCTTTCATGTCAATGAGCCACTAGTACTAGGTGGTCTGTTTACTTAGTTTGGCATGGACATCATTTTTCCAGGTTTTGAGGGTCTTAAGGCAGATGGATCAAACTTAGGACATGCCCCCAGTTGTGCCCTTTTTAGAGTCTATGAGGATTACAGCCCCCATTGCCAGGGCCATTAGAGGAGGGTGGATTAGGAGCTTTTATGCGGTGAGACCAGGGATTGGTTTTGGTACTATTGAGAGGTACTGCAGTTGGTTGATTGAGACTCTCTGGCCGGTCGAGTGAGAGCACTGGGCTATATTACTCAGGGAGACTGAGAAAGATGAGATGGAGGAGGCAGTTGCCAAAGGTACTAGCAACCAGGGGATTGTTGCCAGGACAGTAGAGGTGACCCGACCTGAGAGGAAGACTAGAGGTTCCATAAGGAGATTGACTCTACAAGCTACAGTGGTGACTCATACTGTAGTAGAGGTGACTTGGAGGACCATCACTGCGGTTATACGCCAGGGTGACACTACTTTGGTCATATAGAGGAGGACCACAATAGTGAGTACATAGAGGAGGACCGCTATTGCCAGAGTATAGAGGAGGACTCTAACTTTGACATAATGAAGGACTGTAGCTAGTAGTTCAGGAGGTATTGGCCCCCATAGGAGAGTTTTAGACATGACTTCAGGGAGTAACTTTGGAGTTACTAGGACACAGGATAGACCGGCTAGAGCGGTTACTAAGAGCAGTTCTAGTAGTATAAGCACTTCAGCTACTGACGTTATAAAGGGGGACTCAGAGACTAGGATTAGAGGAGTGACAATTGAGGAGATAATGGCGAGATCTAATTCTGAGGGAGGCGTTCATCCTAGAAGGAGGAGGAGAAGGATTGACTAGGTAGAGGTAATTGTCTGCCTATTTTTTAGTGGTTGTTCTGACACGAGCTACACGTTTCTTTGTTGTACACTCCTATAAGCTGACATGACCATAGGACAAGCCGTAGGTATAGATAGAGGCTGTCCTTTTTTTGATGATAGATTGTATGTTCTTGCAAAATCTGATCATCATTATATGAGATATCTTTATTTTTGCTCTAATTTTTGCCTAAGTCACCCTCAGGGTTTTCAACTTAGCGAGCATTTTCTTTTCTTTATTTATTATTTATTATTACTTTTTTGTTTAGACAAAAGAACCAAATGATGCATTAAACACATAGGAGATGAAATTATGATGCAAACAAAATATTTTTATATTATGCTTTGGACCGCACCTGAGTTGGACTGCCTATGTATCCCTTACAATCGTCATCACCATTTTTTTTTTTGTTATTTTTCAGGGAGAATAAGGTCCATGTAGTTCTGATTACATTGCTTAGAATAGAAAAATAGATAGAAAGGATGTAGATGTAGTCTTTAGATAAAGTGTCTTTTTAGCTAATCTAAATTGTAGGGATTAGAGAACTCATTTCCATCCACATCTGCAAGAATGGCGCCTCCGCCAGACAAAATCTTTTTTAGTACATATGGCCTGGCCCAGTTTGGCTTGAACTTTCCCCTTAGGTTATGGACTGGGGCCTTAATCTCTTTTAGAACCAAATTTCCATCCTCTAGGCCCTTGTTATTTACCCTCTTGATGTGTTGGGCTAGCCTCTATTGGTAGCCTTGGATTTTGTACAAGGGATCCATTCTTTTCTCATCAATAGCATTTAGTTGCTCATGATATCCTTTGATCTAGTCTACTTCACTCAACTGGCTTTCCCTTATTACCCTAGCAGATTGAATTTGCATTTTAATAGGAAGTACAACCTCCATTCCGTAGACCAATGCATACGGGGTTGCCCCTGTTAGAGTATGAATGGTAGTTCTGTATCCCTATAAAGCAGCAGATAGCCATTCATGCCAGTCTCTATGCTTCTTAATAACCTTTGCAAAATAGTCTTTATGGTTTTGTTGGCGGCCTCACTGCACCATTGGTTTGTGGTCGATAAGGAGAGGAGCAATGATGTTGAATCTTTTTCGTCTGGAGAAGGCGGACTACCTCCTTTTGAAAGTGAGAGCCATTATCCATGATTATTTTGAAGGGGGTTCTAAACCGATAAATGATATTGGTTTGGATGAAATGTGCCACCTTCTTTGCATTTAGGACTTGATATGGCGCTACTTCAATCCATTTTGTAAAGTAGTCTATGGCCACCAGAATGTACTCATGTCCACTAGAGGACTTTAGGAAAATCTTCCTAATGACATCTATGCCCTAGTAGCAAAAGGCTATGGTGTTGCTATCGGATTCAGAGGAATAGGGGGCTAATGTTAGAGCTTGGCAAAGATTTGACATTTGTGATATTTCTGCATATAATTTGCATAGTCCTTATTCATGGTTAGCCAAAAGTAGCCCATATTTGCTATCTTTCATGCCAAAGCCACACCATTCATATGTGGGCCTTCCCTTCCGCTATAGACCTACTCTATAATTTGTTAGGCTTCTTCCTCAGTCATACATCATAGATGGATGTTGTCCTAGGCTTTCTTATATAACACATCACCATTAGGTATAAAACTAGCAGACAACTGCCTCAGGATTCTCTGGTCTACTTTTAAGGCTCCTTCTAGATACTTACCATTCTAGATGTAATTGAGGATGTCCCAAAACCAAGGTTTAGCATAAGCCAACTGGAGATTCATGGACATGGTATAATATCTAGGTTGCCATTTTACTTCGATGACAATAGGCCTATGTATCTCATTATCACTCATGTCGATCATCCAGGCTAAGGTGGTTAGAGTATCAGCAAATTGATTCTTCACCCTCGGCAAGTAGTGAAAGGAGAGTTCATGAAAATTCTCTACCAGGTCATTCAAGCATTGATGGTAAGGAATCGAACGCTCTTTTCTAATTTTTCACTTACCAAGGGCTTGGGAAACAATGAGGTTAGAATCGCCATAGACCTCTAAGTAGTCTATCCTTATATTAATGGCCACCTCTAGACCATCTATGCATGCCTCATATTCTGCTTCATTGTTGGTTACCTTAAACGCCAGCTTAATCGCCATAGGCAAATGATCTCCTTTAGGGGTAACTAGAACTACGCCAACTCTGTAGCCTTTACTATTAGAGGCGCTGTCGAAGAATAACTTCCATACTTTAAGATCTATGATCAAGATATCCTTGTCTGAGAACTCAGGCTCAAATATTTCATCCCCCATAGGGGCAGCAACCAGCTAGTCAGTGATTATGCTTCCTTTCACTGCTTTTCTCAGAACATACTTTAGGTCAAATGCTACAAGAATTGCCATCCATCGTGCCATCTTGCTATCAAGAACTGGCCTCTCCATAAAGAATTTCAAGGGGCTCTTGTCAACTAGCACATGTGTTGTGTATGAGCAAACGTAGTGCTAAAGTTTATGACATACCTAGACTAAGGCTAAGCATAATTGCTCAATTTAGTTATACTTGATAACTCTATATTTTTAGAGTTATTTTAATTGTTTAAACTTAAATTTTAGCTCAATTCTCGAGAATACAATAATATTATTACTTATTTTTAGAAATAAATAGTTCTACAATTTATAAATAAATTATAACATATTTTAAGTATTTTTATTTTATTTTTGCAGATCAAAATGATGCAGTAAAAATAAAGATGCAAGCAATGATTCAAGTTTTCAATCCATGATAAATAAATTCAATGGTTGGTGGCCAAAATTCAATGGTTGGTAGCCAACCTAACCATTTTTGAATATTGATGAAGAAATTTAATGGTTGGTAGCCAACCTAATAATTTTTTAATATTGATGAAGAAATTCAATGGTTGGTGGCCAAAATTCAATGGTTGGTAGCCAACCTAACCATTTTTGAATATTGATGAAGGAATTCAATGGTTGGTGGCCAACCTAACCATCAATGTTGAATTTTTGATGTAAAAATTTTAATGGAACTTGAATTCTTCCACCAAACATGTCTATAAATACCATGCTTGGCAAAGGGAAATGGCATCAAAGAAAATCTATGAAAAAAATATGTAGAGAGATTTTTATATGTTTTCTTAGAGTAGATTAGTTTTATTTTTTATTTTGATCAAGAGGAGGAGTTTTTGGAAGCTTGAGTTCATCAAAGATTGTATCCCAAAACAAGTTCTCTCTAAACTCTATTCTTAAATTTAATTATAAGTTATTATTATGTCTATTATTTTTATTGTTAATTTAATTCTTTCTTTTTTTTAAATTATGAATAGCTAATTTTATTTTCTAGGATTTAGATGTAATCTTTTGATTTGCATATGATTATTTATATTTAATTGATTGGATTTGATTGTTGGAATTAATCTTTTATCTTAGAACTTAATGCTTGTAATTAACTGGCCATTAATTGCATGATTTAAGATATTGTGTGAAGTAGCGAGAGTGAAAGCACAATATTAGTTCATTAGGATAATTGACCTAGGGAATGTCTTACTTAGAGATAAGAATACTCCTTTGTGATTTTTAAAAGGATTTCCATAAAACTTAATGGGTTTGTGTTAATTGCTTATGATCACGAGAGTAGACGTAAGGTTAATATGAACACACATGTTGTATCTTGAGAGAGAACATCATATAATTTAGGAAAATCTAATCATTAATTCCAGCAAAAATAATCTATCTAAAAATTATAAAGAAATCATATGTGATCAATTGATGAATTCTAAATCCTAAACTTTTAATTTTATTTCATATTTATTATCATTTATTTACTTAAATTTCACTTTAGCTTAAAATATAAATTCTCATAGTTGATTTTCTAAATAATAGAGTAATCTTAATTTTGGTACTTGTCAACCCTTCCTCGTGGGATCGACACTTATTTCACTACTATATTACTTGTTCATGACCTGTGCACTTGCAAAAATCGCGCAACAATACTTAAGCTCATGAGCCAGGATACGTTTACTCAAGTAGTAAATGTCATTCTTTGTGTGTGAATCTGGAGTAGTCTGAGCAAGCATTGCACCTATAGCTTCTAAAGTTACTGATAAGTAGAGCAATAATGGCTGACCTGGCCTTGGAGGTTGCAATATTGGCGGGTTCAGGAGGTAGTTTTTGATATTGTCAAAGGCTTTTTGGCAATTTTTGTTCCACTACATAAAGGCTCCTTTCTTTAATAGTTTAAAAATCGGTCCACAAGTATCCGCCAGTTGTACAACAAAATGACTAATATACTGTAGGTGACCTAGGAAACTTCTAATCTCCTTTTCAGTTTTAGGGGGAGGCATTTCCATAATTGCCTTTGACTTCATCGGATCTACCTTTATACCTCTTTGGTTGACTAAGTATCCCAAAAATACACCCGAAGAGGCATCGAAAAGGCATTTAGCTAGGTTCAACTTGAGATTATACTGCCTGAGCCTAGTGAAGAATCGGTCTAGAGCATCGAAATGGCCTTTGGGAGTTTCAGACTTTATGACCATGTCATCCACATATACTCGACATCCTTATACATCATGTCATGGAATATAGTAGTGGCCATTTTTTGATAAGTTGCCCCGACATTTTTCAAACCAAAAGGCATTACCTAATAACAATAGGTGCCCCATTCTGTCGCGAAGGATGTCTTTTCCTTATCAGGAGCATAGACTTGGATCTGGTTATAGCCTGTATAGAGATCGATCAAGGAGACCACTGATACACCAGCCATGCGATCCATAAGTAAATCGATATGAGGCAGAGGGAAATCATCCTTTGGACATGATTTGTTAAGGTCCCTATAATCAACACACATTCGGACCTTTCCATCCTTCTTGGGAGCATACATTATGTTAGCCAACCATGAGGGGTAAGTGATGGGTTCGATAAACCCATTATCTAGCAACTTGGTAACCTCCTCTTTGATCTTCAGAGACCATTCTGCCTTCATTCTTTTAAATTTCTGCTTTACAGGCTTTATGTGCTCGTAAGTCGGGATCTTGTGAACTGCTATGCTTGGATCTACCCCTACCATGTCCTTGGGCTCCCATGTAAAATAGTCCACGAACTCATGAATTTTTTCAGTTAATGCCTGTGCATCAGAATATGCAGATACAATGTATGTAATTTTATAATTCTCCTCTGTGCCATAATTGATTGGTTCTTTGCCTTTTTCATTTTTTATTTCTTTTTTATTTTCTTTTTTAGATTTCTCATTTAATGATGAGTTAGATGAAGTAGAGCATAGACAGTCAAGAAAGTAAGCAGAAAACTTGTTCACTTTATTGGAAACAAAGGTCCCATCATCGTGGGTTACAACATTTTGAAAGGACAAGCTTCTCTTCTTGCCTCTGCCGATTCTTATGTCCTTCTTCTTCTTTCTGAATGATTTTTAGAGTTTTATGTTTGTTGCAGGCATGGTTCATGGATGAAAGTAATGAAGATCAAAGTCTTCCCCATCACCACAACCTACAAGAATTTGTTTCATTGGATCACTTGCTTGGTAACCCACAAGAATGTTTCATTGGATCATTTGCTTGGTATAAATATATATAGAATATAGTCCTTGTGCAAATGAATAGGAGAAATTGAGGGGTAACATTGTCCGAAGAAAAATGATTTCAGGGGCAGAAAGGATTTTTTATGGCGCCATATTTACTTTCTTATCCTATACTAACCTATGACCAATTAGCCAAAACAATGCCGTTTGGTAAGGGTAGAATCGATTTTATACTTTTATGTTGTTACTATCACACGCTCTCATTATAATAAAAACAATGCTATTTTGCTGGGGCTTAATGCCATTTCGCATAATCCTCTTCATTAGTCGTCTAACCCTAGCACTGCATCTCTTATTGCCACTGCTGATTCTCATGTCCTTCTTCTTCTTCTTTCTCAATGATATTTGGAGTTTTATGTTTGTTGTAGGCATGGTTCATAGATGAAAGTAAAGAAAATCAAAGCCTTCCCCATCACCACAACCCACAAGAATTTGTTTCATTAGATCACTTGCTTGGTATAAATATGTAGCCCCTATTTTCGGATCTTTTTTTTTTTTCTTCTTTATGAATGAGAGTCAAATTAGCAACAAAACTGAAGATACTATGCATGTTATAAAGATTTGGGATGCTATATGAGCACTTGAGCCTAGAAGAGTACGAGAATGATGAAGAATTACAACCCATTTATGAATTAGAAATTTTATTTTCTTGCATTGAATTTCTATTGTGTAATGTAATTGTAATTGTAATTGCCAATCAGTTTTCAAGTATTTTTTAATTTTTTTGGGTGATGAGATGATTTTATTTTAGGGATTTTAATTTCCAATTGTGGGTTACAGGTTATTTTCGATATGATTTTAAGGAAATTGATTTGGAGTTTTTTATGATTTGATGATGAGACTAGGTGGTTGACTGGCTGCCGGACTGAGATCCTTCAACAAGGGGAGGCTGATAGTGTTGAGTTGAATTGAAACTGATCTATTAATGGCCATGGAGAATTGGAGCGATGCAGAAACTACTCTTTTTTTAAGGTTTTTTTTTTTATTTTTTATGTTCATTGATTCAATGTCAGTTATTTTTAACACTTGAAGTTGAAAGTTTATTATTATTTTTTTATATATATTTGATGATAATATGGGTATGTAGTTTGTCATGATGCTTTGTCGTATGGGATTGTTTCTGTGGTTATGGTTTTATTAACAAGGCAATTCTTATGTAGTATTCTCAATCCATGACCCTTCTCACTCTGCAGGTATTCATTTTCAATATTGGAGCTTTTAATTTTCTTCTAATGTGTCTTTTTGGTCTATGATATGTGTAACATCATTGTTTGTTATCAAATGGAGGAAAGACATTATCCAAAAATCACTTTCATGCATATGTATGAATTTGCTATGTAATTTCTTAGCATCTTTCCTTGCTGGCCGGCTACAACAGTAAAATATAATTAATAATACCATTATCATATAGTTCATTATCATAATAATCTTGCTTTAGCACAATTAATACTAATTAGCCTATTCTAATAACCTGATTTAAGGGTTTGAAAACTACCCTTACCACTATTTGGAGATATATAAAGAGAGTCAAGGGTTTCACACAGATCTTCACATACTGTTGACTTTGCAATTAACTTTTAGGACATATGTACATGGACTATAGTCATCTAATTATTCTTTTGGTTAAAGAACATATGTCTCACAGAATTGCATAATAACTTACAAAACTATACTTTATTCATGGCTTTATATGTTCTATTAAATTCCGTTTCTCAAGCTCAATACATCAATGATATAAGATATTGTCTATAATAAAAAGAAAATCTGTTTGATAAATTCATGAAATTGAAATACAAAATTTCAGTTTAAAATAGACAGAGGAGTGAAAAAATAAGTTTTAGATTTTAATTTTATATATATATATATAGTGGCTAGGATGTATTCAATGTGAGCAGTAAGACAGTGATTCAAGAATAAACCTGCAGGGAAAACTTTAGATGAAAAAGAATTATATGTAAAAAGACATAAATGTTTGGATAATATATAGTTCTTATATATATATATATATATATATATATATAGATAAATTAAACCATCCTAGCTTCTTTATTATCAGTGCGCTAGTTTCTTTTTTTTGGCATAAAATTTGGAATTTTTTTTAATTGTTATGTGAGTTCGTCTCATTCTGCTATCCTTTGTTTAATTTGTGCTAAAGCTTCTTTTGTTATTTATCAAGTTAATGGGTTTTTCAAATTGTGGTTTTATTTGATTTTGTTATAGTGTGCTTGGTACTTTTCAGAGTTAATGATTGGTTTTTACAAATTTTGAATTCTATGTGATTTGGATGTTATCTTTTCTCTGATTTTTAGGTATTCTGATGATCAGGTAATACAATGGGGAAACCCTATTCATAATAGTTGTTCTTGAAGACGCTGGAAAAGTAGACCAATCTCACTAATTGAGGTTTCTTGCTCTTGGTATCACATTTTGTTAAAAATTCCCCCAAATGGATCTCATTTTTAATTTTTGAAATTTTTTCCTTTTAGTTGATAATATGTATAGATAAATTACTTTATAATTTTATAATGTTATGACATTCGTATGTGCTTTGTTTTGATGAAAATGAGCCTTAATTTTCTATATTTGATTTGTTTAATAGTCAATATGATTTATTTTTTTTAGCCAATAATGTTAAGATTTTATAAAATTATACCAATGAAGTCATCCTCTGTTGAATGACTAAATAGTTTCTGATCTTCATGTAATTATAAATTATGATGTCAAAATTTAGATAATGTACATACCATTAAAACAATGCGTATTATAATAGTTTTATTTTTATAAAACTATTAAATTAAATTAAACTAATGCGCGGGTGATAATTCTAGTTTTATATAAGGCGTCAAACACTCATTAATGAACTTAATCAACTTTTGAGATTCAAAAACAACTTTTTTTAACACTGAATAATAATGAAAAGTCGAATCCAGAAATGATACCAAACATACTTGTGCGAGGAAGATTGCTTGTCTAACGACCCACTCCATAACTTGAATGTGACATTAAATTTTCATCAGGGCTAAATGATGAACTCACTGCATTTTCTTTTGGTGTGAGTGCACAATAAACAGGAACAGCCAATCTTGTATCAAGATTTGGTAACGGAGCTTCAAATTTAAGCACTTGAATTGCATTCTTTATTGAAGGCCTAATACTTTTATCGGAATGGGCACACCATAACCCAACAATCATCGAACACTCTACTTGGTTCTCATCAAAATCCATCTCAAGTATCTCATCAACTCCCATTCTTAAATTCTGACTTCCGTAAAGATTCCAAATCCACTCTACCAAATTCATCTCTTCATTATTATATTCAATGTGTTCAAGCATGTTTTTTCCTGTAACAATTTCCAATAAAACTATCCCAAAACTGTACACATCCGACTCCTTACTAGCCCTGCGAGTACTTATATATTCAGGAGCCATATACCCTATAGTGCCAGCAGCCGCTTTTGTTGTCTCTTGGCCTAATTCATGCTCAATGAGTTTAGCTAATCCAAAATCACCAAGCCTTACCTTAAAACTCGAATCAAGCAATATATTGCTAGATTTGATATCGCGATGTAGAACACATTTCTCACATTCTTCATGAAGGTAAAGCAAAGCATCGGCTAATCCAAGAGCTATTTTGTACCTTGCAGTCCAAGTGAGAGGAAATTTCTTTTTGAAAAGGTGAGAATCAAGGCTGCCATTAGACATGAACTCATAAACAAGAAGAAATTCACCTCCATCATGAGACCAACCTAAGAGCTTGACCAGATTTTTATGTTTCAATTGGCTAATGATCTTTACCTCAGTCATTTAATCCTGTTTGCCCTTTTCTGAACCTCTCGAAAATTTCTTCACAGCAACAGTTGTGCCCAGATACGCCTTGTAAACAGCTCCAAATCCTCCTTTACCTAATTTCTTTACGCTTGAGAAGTTACCTGTAGCTTTAACAAGATCCTTGTAAGAAAAAAATATTGCTCCTGCTCCTTTTTCAAATTCAATGTTAATTGATTTCAAGTTCAATCTCTCTGTTTCTTTCCTCCTCTGCTCCTTCCTTATCAAAAAAATACCACAGGCAGCCATAGCAATTAACAGAACACCTCCTGAAATTACTACAGCCTTTATTGTCTTTATCTTTTTATTATTAGTTTCTTTTTCTTCATGAATCTCCAAACTTGAATCAAACTGCCATGACTGAACTACATGTCGTTCAATCCGATTACTGCTACTAGCAGTAAACCCAATTATTACCCACTCAGGAAGAATCTGTTTGAGATCAATAATAAGAGAAAGACTGGTATTTTCTTGAGGAAGAGAAGTTGTTCGATATTTCCAAGAAACACTAAGATTCTGGGTTTTAGAATTATAATCAACCCAAACATCAGCAAAATCTCCACTATGAAAACTAGCATTCCAATGGGTGAAAATAGCGGACTGAAGTGAATTATAATTAATACCCACATGAAGAAAAGTAGGATCCCATTCACGGTTAAAGTAAGAATCAAATTCGATATGAAGCATTTGATTTAAAGCTGAACCAGTGTTTGTAAAATTATATAAGCCTAAAAATCCACCGCATGAATTAAGTGGAATGTGGGATCCAACCGCAGCAAGAAAAAAAGCGAGCCCAGAACCATATTGATCACGGTCTTGAATGTCTATGTAAAAAGAAAAATTGGAAGTGAAATCTGTGAGCTGATTAGTTTTGGAATTCCAGATGGGTATTTTGTCTGCATAAATGGCTCTACCAGTTTGGCACATATAATTCACATCGTTAAATTCAATAGCGCCAGCGATTGGTCTGGCGCCTCCTTCGTAGATTATTCTGGTTTCATTTAAATCAAAGCTTTTTATTTGAAAGGATAATGGATTAGTAAAGGGAAGGAGGAGAATAAGGAAGGAGAAGAAGAAAGGTAAAGTTTTTATGTTGTAGAAAGCTGTCACCATTGTTGTGAGATTGAGGAACTGAGAAAGCTGTGGAAAAATCTTGTATATGTATGTAATGAACAAAAGTAAAGAAGTCAAATAGAAAATTATTTAAAAAAAAAAAATTAGATATTCTCTCATATGGTGTTATCTTTATTAATTTAACAAATACAATAAGAATGAAGGATTTATAATGAAAATGAACACAAAATTAAAATAGATCAACTTATTTTTGTTGAACTTAAATCAAACTTATTTGAAACCAATAGTTGATTTCTGATTAATTTGGTCTGAAAAATTTTATATGAGTCAACGTTTAGATAATTATATAATTAAATATAATGATCAAATGTGTTAAATTTGAAATAATAAAATTAAATGTAAAGTTTATTATTATTATTATTATTATTATTATTATTATTATTATTATTGTTATTATAAGCCGTAAAATGTTGAATAATCAAATGGCAGTGCTCACAATTAATGACGGTGCCCACAATTGTTAATGCAGCAATTGTTGATATTTGACAATTGAATACGGAATGTGCTATCAATAGTAATAGTAAAATTAGTTTTTGCTTCTTTTCTTTTACTTATAAATAGCAGGAGGTTGAAGCTCATTTCGTATCCCAAATCTCAAGTATTCAGAGAGAAAATCAGAGAGTTAGATTATTTAGTATGTGTTTCTCCTATTTTTAAGAGAGATTATTATTGTTATCTCCTTGTGATTTAGAGAGAATATTGTAACTCCTATTATTTCTCATAGTGAAATTCTTCTATCCTTACCTGTGGTTTTTATCTTAATTTGTTTGGGAGTTTTCTACATAAAATCTGTGTATCAAAATTATCTTCTCAAATTATTAGCTGCAGTTTTGCTCTAATCCGGTATCAATTTTCGCATCAAGTGGTATCAGAGCAACTAGTGGTGATCCTATTAATGTTCTTAGTATGCTGTGTGATTGCAGTATAGACTGATCTTTCACATCAAAAAAGAATTTATTGGGACTGTTGCATAGTTACTGTCTCTGGCAGTTTCATATTTTGAAAAAAGAAATGTACTGTGCGGAACAGAAAAATATGAGGAATTTTCTAATGCAATCCGTTTCGAAAACGGTTGTAAAATTATAATTTCAGTGAATAGTAAAATAATGAATTTACAAAATTGTTGCATAGTACTATTTAGTACTATAACATAATATTGTAGCAGATCACTGTAGCAACACTATAGCAGAATACTATAGTAGATAGATATTGTTCATACACTATAGCAGAATACTATAGCATACGGATACTGTTTATACATACGGTTGCTATTCACGTGAAATAGTGGGAGCAGATATTTACTTAAAAGTAGACTATGATAGAAGCAATGGCGGCAAAATTTGAGATTAAAAAGTTTAACAGTAGAAATTTCTCATAATGAAAATTGAAGATGAAGGCTATTTTGAGAAAAGATAATTGCCTAGTGGCCATTAACAATAGACCGGCGGAGATCACAGATGACAACAAATGGAATGAAATGGACGGGAATGCTGTTGCAAATCTTCATCTGGCAGTTGCATATGAGATATTGTCTAGCATAGAGGAGAAGAAAATGGCAAAAGAGATTTGGGATCATCTCAAAAAATTATACGAGGCCAAGTCACTCCACAATAGGATTTTCCTTAAGAGGAAATTGCCCACTCTATGGATGTCAGAATCTACTTCAATGATGGAGCACATTAACACCTTGAATACTCTGTTTTCTCAACTCACATCACTGAGTTATAAAATAGAGTCACAAGAGCATGCTGAACTTTTGCTTCAAAGTCTACCATATTCATATGATCAACTCATTATCAATTTGATAAATAATACAGACAATCTAGTCTTCGATAATATTGCAACTGCTATTTTGAAAGAAGAAAATTAGCGTAAAAATAAGGAAGACAGATTGGCCAGTTCGCAGCAAGCGGAGGCGATAACGGTGATGAGAGGGAGATCAATAGAACATTGCTCAAGTGGGAGCCAAAATCATGATAGGTCCAAATCAATAAGTAAGAAGAGCATGAAGTGCTACCATTGTGGCAAGAAGGGTCACCTGAAAAAGGATTGCTAGAGTTTAAATAAAAATTTCAGTCCTTATGAAAATGTAGCATCTACCTCAAATGAAGGTGAAGCTTTGTGTTATGAAGTAGTGACGACTTTGGAAGGCAAAAAATGATTTGCTGATGCATGACTCGTTGACTCTGGAGCCTCATTTCATATGACCTCTCAGAGAGAGTGGTTCCATCATTATGAACCTATCTTAGGAGAATCTGTGTATATAGTAGATAATCATGCCTTGAAGATTGTCGGTATTGGAACCATCAAGCTGAAGATGTATGACGATACAATTTGCATTATTCAAAATGTGCGACATGTGGAGGGCTCATAGAAGAATTTGCTATTTGAAGGACAATTAGATGATCTTGGGTGTAGGATTGAAACCTAGAATGGGATTAAGAAAATAATCTGTGGCACGCTTGTACTTATGAAAGGATAGAAAATGGCTGTAAATTAGTATCTACTGATGGGAGAGACTTTACAAGAAGGAGAAGCATTTGTTGCTTCAAGTAGTTCAAGTGAAAGATCTATAATAGTGTGGCATCAAAAACTTGAGCATATGTCTGAGCAAGGAATGAAAATTCTTACAGAGAAAAATCTACTTGCGGGACTCACAAAGGTTTCCTTACCCTTTTGTGAGCATTGTGTTACAAGCAAGCAGTATAGAATAAAATTTAACACATCAAATTCTAAAAGCAAAAAAGTTCTAGAATTGGTTCACTCTGATGTATGGCAAGCACCAGTTACGTCCTTGGGAGGAGCGAAGTACTTTGTGTCCTTCATAGATAATTATTCCAGGAGATGTTGGATATTTCCTATCAAGGAGAAGGGAGATGTGTTTTCAGTTTTCAAAGCATTCAAAGCACGGGTAGAACTTGAATTTGGAAAAAAAATCAAGTGTTTAAGGATAGATAATGGAGGAGAATATAGCAACAATGAGTTTGTTAAGTTTTATAATCAAGAAGGCATTAAGACAAAGTTCACTACGGCATACACTCCTCAATAAAATGGAGTGGCAGAGCGGCTGAACAGAAACCTGTTAAAAAGAATAAGGGCCATATTGGGAGCTACTAGTCTAGAAAAAATATTTTGGGCAGAAGCAGTCAACACCGCCTGTTATGTGATCAATTGGTCACCATCAACTGCAATTGAGTTGAAAATACTGATGGAGATATGGACGGGAAAGCCTGTTGATTATTCAAATCTCTATGTATTCGAAAGTCCTATGTACATGATGTACAACACCTAAGAGACTACAAAGTTAGATCTAAAATCCATAAAATGCATATTTCTAAGTTATACTGATAGAGTAAAGGGGTACCGCCTATAGGATCTCACTACCCATAAGTTTGTCATCAGTATGGATGTGATATTTGCATAAAGGAAGCTGCAAGAGAAAGGTGATAGTAGCATATCAAATGAAGGTCCAGAAACGACAATGGTATAGGTGGAAAAAGAGTTTGATTCAAAAGATTCTTCTAAAGTAATACCAGAAATTGAGGAACAAGAACTAGTTGAGTCTGAAACTATAGAAGTTCGACGGTCAACTCGTGAAAGAAAAACACCTGCCTGGCAATCTGATTATTTTATGTAGAGCAATGTTGCATACTGTCTTCTAACAGAGGAAGGGGAGCCATCAACTCTCCAAGAAGCAATGAATATTTCAGATGCATCTCAGTGGATGGCAGTAATGCAGGAGGAAATGGAAGCTCTTCATAAGAACAAGACTTGGGAGCTTATGCAGTTACCACAAGGAAGAAGGCCTATTGGCAATAAATGGGTCTTCAAGATCAAAAGAAATAGTGATGATCAAGTGGAGCAATATCGTGCAAGATTGGTTATAAAAGGGTATGCTCAGAAAGAAGGGATTGATTTTAATGAGATATTTTCCCTTGTGGTTTGACTTAATACAGTCTGAATAGTTCTCGCAATATGTGCTATTCTTAACCTACATTTAGAATAGTTAGATGTGAAAAGTGCATTTCTTCATAGAGATCTTGAAGAAGAAATATATATGCTCCAACCAGAAAGTTTTGAAGAAAAAGAAAAGGAGAACTTGGTTTGCAGGTTGAACAAATCTCTGTACGATCTTAAACAGGCGCCGAGGTGTTGGTATAAGAGATTTGATTCCTTCATCATCAGCCTTAGATATAACAGACTTAATGCAAATCCTTGTGTATATGTCAAGAGGTTTGGTGGAAGTGATTTTATCATCTTGCTGTTGTATGTAGATGACATGTTGGTAGCAGGCCCCAATAAAGAGCATGTCAAAGATTTGAAGGCTCAGTTGGCTAGGGAGTTTGAAATGAAGGATGTGGGACTAGCAAATAAGATTCTAGGGATGCAAATTCACCGAGATAGAAATAATAAAAAGATTTGGCTTTCTCAAAAGAATTATTTAAAGAAGATCTTACGACGCTTTAACGTGCAAGATTATAAGGCAATTTCTACCCCACATCCTGTTAATTTCAAGTTATCCTCCAAGACAAGTCCTAGCAATGAAAAAGAGAGGATGGAGATGTCTCGAGTACCGTATGCATTAGCAGTGGAAAGTTTAATGTTCGCTATGATTTGTACAAGACCAGACATTGCACATGCAGTGGGAGCGGTTAGTAGGTACATGGTGAATCTTGGTAGAGAGCATTGGAATGCTGTGAAAAGGGTCTTGAAATATATTAAGGGGACCAAAAATGTTGCATTATGTTATGGAGGATTAGAATTTACTGTCAGAGGGTATGTTGACTCAGATTATGCAGGTGATTTGGACAAAAACAAATCCACCACAGGATATGTGTTTGCAATTGTTGGTGGAGCAGTAAGCTGGGTTTCAAAATTGCAGTCAGTTGTGGCTACGTCAACAATAGAAGCAGAATATGTAGCAGCTACACAAGCTAGTAAAGAAGCGATATGGTTGAAGATGGTATTGGAGGAGCTTGGGCACGAACAAGATAAAATTTCTCTATTTTGTGACAGTCAGAGTGCCTTGTATCTCGCAAGGAATCCAGCCTTTCATTCAAAAACCAAACACATTAGAGTTTAGTACCACTTCATTCGTGAGAAAGTGGAAGAAGGAATCGTGGATAAGCAAAAAATTCACACAAAAGAGAACCTAGTAGATTTTATGACAAAGGCAGTCAACACTGATAAGTTTATTTGTTGTCGATCCTCTAGTGGCCTAATGGAGACATGAGCAACATGAAAATTGTAAAGAAGAAAGAATAATGTGAAGATTGATTGATCCTCAATCAAATTTTCAAGTGAGAGATTGTTGAATAATCAAATGGCGGTGCCCACAATTAATAGCAGCGCCCACAATTGTTGATGCAGCAATTGTTGATATTTGAAAATTGAATATGGAATGTGTTGTCAATAGTAGTAGTAAAATTGGTTTTTGCTTCTTTTCTTTTGCCTATAAATAGCAGGAGGTTGAAGCTCATTTCATATCTCCAATTTCAAGTATTCAGAGAGAAAATTAGAAAGTTAGATTATCTAGTGTGTGTTTCTCCTGTTTTCAAAAGATATTATTATTGTTATCTCCTTGTGATTTAAAGAGAATATTTTAATTCCTATAATTTCTCATAATGAAATTCTTCTATCCTTACCTGTGGTTTTTACCCTAATTTGTTTGGGAGTTTTCCATGTAAAATCTGTGTGTCAAAATTATCTTATCAAATTATTAGCTACAGTTTTGCTCTAATCCAGTGTCAATTTCTGCATCATAAAATACAGAGGAAAATTGCTTGAAATTATATATATATATATATATATATATATATATATATATATATATATATATATATATATATATATATATATATGTACACATGCAAAGAAAAAAGGAATCTAGTTATATAGAGGTGATCTTAAAAGAAATGATATCTAAAGCGAAGCAAAATTAAATGGTTTGGAAAAGGCAAATGCAGCATAGAAATCTCCCTTGTACTTGATAGGGTTGTTTTAACTGTATTTAGTTAACATTTCTATTTGTCACTGTCCCTTGGGCTGATATATAAAATATACTATTCGTACTTGATAGGGTTGTTTTAACTGTATTTAGTTAACATTTCTATTTGTCACTGTCCGTTGGGCTGATATATAAAGTATACTAATATCCATTTAGATAATTTATAATACGCAAGCATAGTATAAAATTTACGCCTTCGAAATAACCAATTTTTTTTTTTTATTTTACAAACCTTTGGTGGTGAAAATCAATGCAAAAACTATGATTGCTTTGGATTGAGATTATCTTGGAATTACAGTAATAATTTATCAGAATATATATTTCAAATATTGAAACTATATAATGTGAGAGATGCTATGAGGGTTTCGAGAAAGCCAAAGACTTCATGTCCTTGTCTCATCATTACCAATTTCTCATCGCTTAATAACCAATATAGTTCTAAGAACAAAGCTAATTAAGTAACATTAATTGTAATAGCTTTTGTTGGTGAAAATAAATTAAACAGACAGAGATTGAAAGCCTTCAATACGTGTTTCTTTCTACCACTTTGCTAAACGTTTACTTGCTTTATATATTGGAACGAATACAACAAATCCTCAAGGATACAATGAAACTACCGATAGCATCTTGAAATAGGTGATATCAATACTAGGCAACTTTGTGCAATTTTTGGGATCGAATAAAAGACGGTACATGATTTTGCGGAAACTATAACCCAATGATCGGTAAATGTAGAAAAACTATAAGAGATAGAAACTAAACCAAATATATTAAGTTAACAAATATAATAAGATTAGATTATCAAATATGCGTATATATTTGACAAACCAATCTTATAAGAAATACAATATAAATTACATAAGAAAACGAATTTAAATTATATCAAATAAAATAAAATAATATCATAAATAAATAAAAAAATCAATTTTACTACACTGCACTTGCCACATGTCTCAAGTGCCGAGTGCACCTATAAAAGTGCCTAAATTGTGCCATATGTGCCATATGCGCGCATGCATTGCATAGTAGCATAACTACTGTTAGGCCATTTGATACTAGTAAAAGGGAAAAAGCAATATAGAGCTTTTAAAAGGTCCAGCCAAAAACGATATGGGACAAAAAATATTTTGGAAATGCCCATCAATCTCCCCCATATTCAAAATGTGTAAAAATATGGATCAACTATTAGTACTGGACCATATATGTATAAATAATGGTATCTTTGTCCTTTGAACCACTACATAGTAAAAGTTCATTACAACACATCAGAATATAATAGTGGACTAAACATTGAATGACATATTCTATTTGATAAAAAGAATAAAAAACTTTGCACTGGTACATAACATAATGACTAGTGTCCTTATATCTATTCATGAATTCTTGAGAGCTAAGCCCTTGAACTCCTTATAGTGGCCAAACTTCACATTCATATTGGTAGACCTTTAAATGCCCCGTATTATAGCACTTCATATGAACATTGTCACTAAGTCTATTAAGAGTACAATTCTCAACCTCACAATGTTTAACAATATGAATACCAAGTGCCAATTGACCTTAGGATGACAAAAATAATTTAAGCACTTGCAATCGCACTAATGATGTACTTGAACTCATTAGATTTAGGACATGACGTTGTATCAAGCATGAAGTCGAATTTCCGTTATTGGTGATTTATATCTATGGGATTGATACCTTATCTCCCATGATTTTTGTTCACCAAGTCTCTTGGCAATCTTTTATTTAGAGGAGCTGAAAATTTTGGGTTGACCTAACAAAATCAATTATGATTACTCCTTTCAAGATCACGTCTCTCACTTGACTATGCCTTTATCCAATGTGTCTAGATTTTCCATTATAAACATGACTATAGGCTCTTGTTAATATAGCCTCACTATCACAATAGATAGAGAGAGGTACAATCAGTTTTGGCCATAATAGTATTTTATGTAACAAGTTTCAAAGCCATTTAGCTCCTTTAGCAACTGAAGCCAATGCTATAAACTTCACAACTATAGTGGAATCAGCCACTACAAGAATTCAGGAAAATAGTGATGCTTTTGATAAAAAATGGCGTCGATGTTGTGATACAATATGTGCTCGCTATAAATAGTTTATATTTAATAAAAAATATGTAAATGTATTATTCAATATTCACATAATAAAAGAAAATTTGTACTAATAACATATATATATATATATATATAAAGAGAAAGCACTCTGGTGCAGGTACTAGTGGTGACTAAGACTAGGCCTGAGCAGCTGGATCAGTAGCTGCATCATCAATAGTCAGAACAGCCAAAACCTACTCCAGCATGCCCTGAATAAGACCGCTAATTAATGAAGCCAGTCAATCCATTAGTCGACGTTCTCGCTCTTCTGTCAGTCATGCTTGCTTTGCTAGTTTCTCTGCCATTTTCTCATCAAGCTCCTTCTTCATTGCCTCAAGCCATTGATCAATGGAGTCCACTATATCTAATGTGGAACTAGGAGCAAAAAAGTACATAACAACCTTTCCCTTGACACCATACACCTTTCTATCACTCAACTGAGCCACAATTGTCTTTAAATACATGCATCTCTGTGCATTGGGTGAAAGAGTGCCATTCTCTCTACCTTCAGACTGCTCAAACATTTCAGAGAGCAGTTGATCTACACATTCCTATAGTGATAATTGATTTTTAAGAGTTAATAAATTTAATTGCATCATTGAAAATAATAATAAATAAACACAAAAATAAATACCGAAATATATAAGAACCATTTACATAATATTACTATATACTTCATATATAAAAAATTATATATGAAATATATATATAAAATATTGAAAATACTATAAATAAATAATTAAAATATTAATTATATATAAAAAAAACTTTTACAATAAATTGTTTGACGCGATTGTCGACCTAACCACCATCCTTATTCATATGAGTGTGATTGAATAACTCTATCTCTTCAGGATCCCGCCTAAGCTTTATAACCTGAAAAAATAATAGGTATTAAAACAAAAGTATAATTAAAAGCAAACAGACTAAAAAGCTAAGAAAACAAAATATTATACTAGTATTCTTTTGTGCTCATCGTGGGAGATAAGGCCACCTGTATGGTAAGAGAAACTACCTAGATCACCTTTTTCTATTGTTCTATTTGTGGTGGCTATATCGAAAAATTATTTTTTATATTCCTCACTGTTCCAATCTTTTGCCACTCTTCCCAAACAACCTTGGAACATGAGCTGGTCTTCCTTTCCCCGATTTTTGCATCTTATACATCATATCACTAGTGCAGTCAAAGTATCATATGCACTCCTAATAGCACCTTCATTGGCCAAGTCCCACTCATATTTTTTCTATTAAAAATAACATATTATATAATGTGGCATATAATTAAATAGTCACTTGCAATTCTTATAAAATTATTAAATTTTACTGAAATTTTAACAGAGTTTCCTCTATAATTTCAATAAAACGCCCTGAAATAACAATTAAAATATTCATCACAACATTCAATTTCACAAAGAAATTCACAAAAGAAAATCAACAGTGGTTTACTAATTAATTTTCAAACATGCTTAACTTAGACATTATTAAATTTTATTGAAATTTTGACAAAGTTTCTTCTATAATTTTAATAAAACCTTCTAAAAAACAATCAAAATATCCACCACAATATTCAATTCACCAAAAAGATTCACAAAAGAAACAAGTAATATTCCAATTTCAAAATTTCTATTCAACAACAATATCAATTTCAATTTCAACATAATCTATATTTGTTTACCAATTTCAATCTATGTATTTATTCCAGTTTTAATAAACAACACACTATATTCATTACAATTTCACTATATATATATATGTGTGTGTGTGTGTGTACACACACACACACACACACACACACACACATATATATATATACATATATCTTAAACTCTCCAAAATACTCATTCTACTCTTACTCCGTCACTGCCTTCTATGCATAACTAGATGGTGAAACCTTTTTCTTCAACAAGGACGTAATCTCAGCAATAATGGAGAAGGACTTATAGAACTTGTATTCAGTAAAATATAGTTAAAAAATTAGCCCGTACTTTGAAAATTAATTTAATACAAATGAATAACAAGTGAAATAAATAAATATACTTACTTTCCATGCTCATCAAGTCTTAGGCTCTTCCGCCCAGTGAAAGTAGTGCTCACAGCCTCTGATCTAGATGCTAAAGATGATGAAGGCACATTAATAGTAGCCACCATTGGAGCATTGGAAATTGGCAAAGAAGGATCACTAGTCAATGGAGCACCGTGGCCCGTTGCTGCTGCAGGATCAATGGCATGCAGTAAAGGTGCTGAATAAGTGCTTCCTATGAGCATAAAAGGTGCTGCAACTGGAGGTGGTGATAGTGTGGACTTCAATGCAGGAGCATTGGGCACCGTTGGAGGATCACTGGTACCTCATCTACCATGACCACCCCTACCTCGTACTCCACGACCATTACACCCTCTATGGCCTAGGTCTGATGTTGAATATCTCATCTTGAAAAATATATGTGATACAATATATGTCAATGTATATCTTAATGAATAAATTATCATTTAAAAAATAATATATCATAAACTATGAAGTTAGATTAAAATGATATTTGATTGTGTATTATATTAAGACATGTGACATCACTTTATAAACCTCTATTTTAATCGCTTGCACTGGTGTCCTTACGATACTATTCTTTTTTTAATGACGTACCAGTTTGAGTTTCTAATCTTGGTTCTTTATCAAAGACTATATCGTCATCTTCAATTTCAATTTCATCACCTGCAAGTTCATTTAGCAACTTTATCTCTTCCTTCTCTTCTCTTTCTCCGATACCATGAGTTTCCATTTCATCTTTTTAGAATGTCAGGGATTCACATGCAAAATTTGTGTTTGTGTAGCTTTTAAGTAATTCAACAAATCCCCTTGATCTAACTTTGGTAACACATACCAATCTTGCTTGTCATAACGCAAACTAGGGTACGTGCAATCATACACTTGTTGAGCTTGTGAGGCAAGGACAAAAGGTTCATATTTGGTATATCTCTGTCTGTTGTTGACTTTACTAAATTGTACTAGACATGAACCTTCATTCCAACTCTTAGATCAGGATCAAATAATTCACATTTGAATAATACTGTGTGCTTAATAAGGCAATTAGGATATTCCACCTCCATAACCTCAATTAGCCTACTATTAAAATCATTTTCACAATCATCGTAGTTTGATCCTTTTATGCACACTCCACTATCCATAGACTTTCTTACAGAACTAACACCTTTAACCTAGAACTTATATCTATTGATAATATATCATATGTATGTTGTAACACGTGTCAATGTGTTTAGTGAGGTCTTTCATAAACTCATGATCCACATTATTATATTCATGCACCTATAAAGTAAAGTAGACAAAATCGATTAGAAAGAACTTAAGCTAATTGGATGGATTGAAATTTTACTTGATTATTAATATACTCACATAATATTTGAACCAATCAATGAATTCAATCTCCAATTTCCTATTTACTTCCTTATCAGAGATGTTTGGTGAAATTTGCCTTAAAAAGTCACTATATATCTTGTAATGCAAGAATGAATAATGATTAAATTTACACCTTCTTATATACACAATGAATTCATATGTAGAAAGATTAATTCCATCTTATTTGATGAAAGGTTCAACTTCTGTGCAATTAAGAAGAATGTAAGTATAAGCAGCCTTATATTCATCATCTATCATCTATCTCATTTTATATCATCCAAAAGCTCATCTCAGATATTTGAATATGGACAAATATCTTTCATCTTCATTTTTTTCATCTATGCCATTGTCATCATGCCATCCACAGTTGTGATTCCTCATTTGTACTTGGTCTTTGAAGTAATAAGAACAAAATGTTGAGCCTTCTTCAACCACATAAGCATTGTTTATGGATCCTTCAACACAAGCCTTATTCCTCACATTATTTTTCAACTTTTTAAGATAACAATTAAAATTCATAATATGCAATTTCAGTTGTCATTTGCAAAATTCTGAATTAATTGACAAAACATTTAAGTATAGACTTACCTCTCAAATGGATACATCCATCTATATTGAATTAGCCTTGCTATCCTTGCTTCATGTGGTAAATGGACTAAAGGATGTTCCATAACATCGAGAAAACTTAGTGGGAAAATACGCTCAAGTTTACAGAGAATAATTGGAATTTCTGCCTCCAATCTAGCCATATCTTCTCTTTAAATTTTTGAAAAACAAGCTTATTTTCTTGATTGCTTTCCACACATGTTGAGTTAGTAATTCACAAAAGGCAATTGAAACTAACCTCTGCATAAACACGTGGCAGTTGTGAATCTTCATACTAAATAACTTAAGTTTCTGCATGTCAACACATAGGCCCATATTTGACACCTATCCATTCATGAATTTAAGATTTTTAAGCCAATTACACAACACTAACTTGGACTGTTTATCAAGAGTGTAACAAGTTTTTGGATATTTACCTATGACATTTGACATCACAAACTTTGGGCATTGATAATACTCATTCAACTTTTGTCTACATTTAGTTGCGTCCTTTGTATTTCCAGGTACATTCATCACATATTGAACATATTCTCAAAGAAATTCTTCTTTATGTGCATCACATCAAGATTGTGCCTAATTAAATTGGTACTCCAGTAAGGCAAATCCCAAAATATACTCTGTTTCTTCCAACCATGTATTTTACTAATCAGAGCATTAATTTCTAATGCACCTTCTTCTGTTACCTTTTTTAACCCTAAATGTTCTATGATGTTTAGCAATTTTGTTGTAGACATTATTGGAGATGCATCCTTTCTCACTATCCAATTATTATGGAATCCATATTTATTCCTTCTAAAAGGATAGTCATATGGCAAGAACTTTCTATGATTATCAAACCATGACTGCTTACTACTTTTAGATAAGGTAAATGTGTTTGAGTTATCCATATAGCAAGGACACGCTAATCGACCAGCAATGCCCTAACTAGACAACATTGTAAAAGCTAAAAAGTCATTGATCGTCCATTTCAAAGTTGCTCACAACTAAAAATTCTACTTATACAATATGTCATATGCCTAAACCCGCCTCCTCGCACAATATTTTCAACTCCACTATCAAAGGTTGCAAGTAAACATATATTTTATGCTTGGGATTTCTAGGACTCTGTATCAACACCATTAGAAACATCGATGCATCCTTCATGCACATCTAAGGAGGAAGGTTATATACTATGAGGATGACCGGCCATGATGAGTATTGCTATATTGATTGATCGAAAGGTTGAAAATCATCGGTGCATAGGCCAAGTCAAACATTTTTTTTTTCAAAGTGAACTCCTAATGGATATCATTGAAATGCTTCCAAGCAATAGAATCTGAAGGATGATGAATCATACCATCTTCCACCTTATGCTCTGCATGCCATCACATATCATTTGAAGAAGCATTTGATGCTTGTAATATAAGCAATCATGATATCAAAGGAAAATACAACATCTGCTTCACCAGTATAGGCCTCCTCCTACTCATTCTTTCTTCATTTTCCTGTGATTGATTACACCATAGAATTTACAACTAGTCATCTCTGAATCTTCACTCTAATATATCATATAGTGGTTGACACAACTATCGATTTTTTGAACCGGTGGATCGAACCCTTGCACCAACCTTTTAGTCTGATAAAAATTATCAGGTACGTAATTATCATTCGAGACAACCTCTTTAATAATTGAGGTTACAGCATCAAACCCTTTTAGATAAGTGGTACTTGGATTTGCATTTAACAACCACGCCGTGAGAGAAAGCTATGAATGCTTAGAACTAGGCCACAACTCTTGATTCGCAGTGCTAAGCATGTCATAGAACTTCTGCGCATTCAGATTTGGTGGTTCTTCCATTTCATCTAAATTTAGAATGAAATTAGGACTAGCCACATCCATAACCATATCCTTATATGGATTTTCATACCTAGTGGTAAAATCTTCTTCTATGACACCAAATCTATGACTAGATTCCCCAGTAAACTTTATCTCCCTATGACTTGTCTATACATGATACCTCAGCAAAAATCCATTTTGCAAGAGATGGTACTTCACCTTGTCAACTTCCTAATAAGCTTTGTTTTGACACTTTTTAAGAGTAAAAGACACTTAATCTTTTGTTCATCAATGTACTTCAGATGACTACAAGCAAATTCAATAAAATCATCTAACCCCATACAAAATTACGGTTAAAAAGGCCATTTTTCAGCCTTGCATACATCTATAATCGATAAGAATTCATTTTTATCGACCTAAATTTCAAACGAAAAACAACAGTGGTTTACTAGTATTAGTTTTCGTATTTCAAATGACAAGGAGGATATTTCAGTAGAGCTTCCCCTAGAATTTGACGAAAACCACCTAGGAACAAAAATAAATAATCACATATTCAAAGAAATGCTCCGATGAACATTATCAAAAATGAGAATTTACAACTAGTACATTTACATTATACAAAATATCAAAGCGCCTAATGTTATCTATAATCAGTCCAATTTTAGGGGAAATTTCGGAAGAATTTCCCCTAAAATTGGATGAACCCCTTGAAAAAGAAACACAAATAAACTAACATATTCAAACAAATGCTCCAATGAGCATTATCCACACAACAATCACACAAGGGTTTTGATATATATTTTGATAAATGATATTGATTTTGATATTATTTTTTCACATAAAAATTACTAAAATTTTCTAAATATAAATTTTAGTATTATTGTTTTTTCATTGTTAACTCTAATAATTTATAAACCTAAAGTATTTAATATAAACCTAAAATATATTTTATGAATAAAACCATAATTAATTTAAGTCAATCGAAATTGTATCAAAATTCACTAATTTTCATTCAAATTCAATTGGTTCATAAAATTTTATTTTTTTTAATTATTTTAATTTTATCACAAAATTTAATAAATCAACATCGGTGACTTTTAATACAATTTATGTGCAAAATTTAATTATCATGCAGAAAATCAAAATAATTAAATTTTATTTTATTTCAAAAATTAATTTAATTGTATCAAGGGTTTAATAAATAGGAGAAAAAAATTTAATTAATACGATTATTTTTTAGAAACAATAATTTAATTTCTATAAATTATTTCTAATTAACTACACAACAAATTAAAAAAAATCAAACAAAAAAAAATAAACTAACAGAATTTAATAAAATTCAAACAAAAATAAAAAAATACCTAGAGTGAGGAAGACTAGCGGACGACAAATCTACATTGCAAAAAACAAATTAAAAAATTGCTAAAAAACCAACAAAAAATAGCAAAATCAGTGAAATAATTACCTACTCTTGAAAATCTCACCAGAAATGAGAAGATTACACCAGAATGGGAGCCAGCTGGTTAGCAAACTAGCAGTGGGTGTAGTGGTGAGAGAGAGAGAGAGAGAGAATAAGAAAAAAGGGTCTGCCTATAAATTAAGACCTAGTTTAGCAATGCAATAGCTTTGCAACAAAAGCATTGCTAAGCCAAACGGCATCGCTGGCTAGAAAAATAACATCGTTAAAATGTTAACAAATTCACCTCTAAATTCTATCCATGTCTTAGCTATGTAAGTTGATGGTGTCGTAAAATAATGACGCCTCTAGTGTTGTTAAGGCAACCCAATTACACCGGCCAATTTATGGCTCCAATGTTAGCGATGCATTTATGATTCAATACTTGTGTTGTTGGTCGTGGCATCGCTACAATGTCACAACTATGTCATAGTGTGGTTTGAATTCTATAAAATTCATCTTCATCTAGTTGGCATCTCTAAGGCATCTCTAATGTGTCGCTAAATAATGATACTAGCTTAGAGTCGCTAGCTTGCATCACTATTTTACTGTTTTATTGTAGTGAGCTATGCAAGTTTGTTCATTGGAAGCTGAAACAACTACACCTCCACCAAGCATTAAAATCCATCCATTAGTAGAGGCATGATCCTCTCTTTCAGTAATCTAATTTGCATCTGAATATCCTTCCATTACTAAAGGATATCCTTGATAACTTAAGTTATAGTTCACAATTTCCTTGAGGTACTTTAGAACTCTTCTAATTGCATAACAATGCACACTACTTGGCTTACTTGTGTAACTGCTTAACTTTCCAATTGCAAAAGCTATGTTTGGTCTAATACATGTCATTGCATACATTAGACATCCTATCAACTTGGCATACTCAAGTTGTGAAACTGAGCTTCCATCATTTTTGGATAACTTCATGCTTGGATCAAGTGGAGTAGAGGCTAAAGTACAATCATCTTGATTAAAATTCTTGAGTATTTTCTCAATATAGTGAGATTGTGAAAGTGACATACTTTCTCCATCTCTTACTATCTAAATTTCGAGAATGACATCTGCCTCACCCGTATCTTTCATAGAAAAATTGCTAGAGAAAAAATCTTTGGTAACTTAAACTTCTCCAAGGTCTATTCAAAGATTAACATGTCATCCCTGTATAAATAGATTATGACACCTTTGTTGTCATTACTAAACATGCTCCATCCATACTTTTCATATTGGTGCATAGCTACAAAATTACTGAACTTGCTTGTCTATAACTGCAAGTACTATTAGCACTCTAATTGTAGCAATTCTAGCTACTATGGCATATGTATCAAAATAATCAATACCATATTTTTGTGTAAAATCTTATGCAACTAATCTCCATTTATATTATCCAAGGATCCATCAATTTTTTTTAGTTTTGAAAATCCACTTAGAGCTAATTGGCTTATAATTTGCTAGAAGATCCGCCAATTATCATGTATTATTTTTCATAATGGAATCTATTTCATCAATAATTACTTCCTTTTAGAAAGCAGCATCATGGGATTTCATTGCCTTCTTAAATGTTTAAGGATCTGCTTATGTATTATAGCAAAAGGAAATTTGGTTAACTATTGATTCTCTTATTCTTTCCACTAGGAACATAAGGAAGTAAGTCCCAAAATCTTTAGCTTTTCTATCTCTTTTGCTGCTTCAAAGTTCAATGACTTCTTCATTATCACTTTCAGTGATTTTCTTCCCCTTGTTAAGTTCTGAACCATTTCCATTTTCTAAAATAGTTTTTAAAACAATATTAAATCTATTTTCTTTAAAAATAGCATCCTTAGACTCAAGGATAGTGTTAATCGAAATTGAATCATCAGGCTTAATAGCCATGAACCTATATGCCTTACTATTTTGTGCATATCTTAAGAAAATGCACTCAACTCCCTTTTCATCCAATTTCTCTCTTTTGCGTTCACATATTTTAAGAATTGTTCTACAACCCCAAACTCTTAAATAGTTCAGGTTAGGCTTTTTCATTCCAAAATTCATATTATTTTGCTCTTTTTGTTTGGAACTCTCTGTTATTAAGATATGACAAGCTGTTAGCATTGTCTCTCCCTAATAACCTTGGCTAAGGCCTGAATTTGACAACATTGCATTAATCATTTTGGTTAGAACATGATTTTTACATGCTGTAATACTATTCTATTGTGGTGTATAGAGCTATAACTTCATGTACAATGGCTTCCAAGTTCTTCGGATCAAACTATATTCCCCCTCTAACTTTAATTTCTTGACAAAGTTCTCACAATGCAATTCAATCTCAATTTAATACACATTAAAATTTTCCATGGTTTAATCTTTGGAATGTAGCAAATAAACATAACAAAATCTACTAAAGTCATCTATAAAGGTAACAAAATATTTCTTATTGCCTATCGTTGGAGTTCCATGTAAATCACAAACATCACTGTGAATTAACTTTAGCAAATTTAAGGTTCTCTCAATTTTAGAAAATAGGTTTCTTTTTATTTTAGTTAACATATAGGTTGTGCATTTTCTTTCTTTCTCATTTTTATCAAAATAAGGTAGCAAATCCCTTTTTACATGTCATTTAATATCCTAAAATTAACATGTCTATGTCTATTATGCCATAAAAAAACAAAAAGAATCCACAATATAAGCAAAAATAGATGCAATATTTTTATTGATAGTAGCAATTAAATTCAGTTTAAATATGCCATTTGATAGATAACCTTTTTCCCACAAATATTCTCCTTTTAGATAGAATAAACTTGTCTACCTCAAATACAAGCCTAAAACTATGTTATTCAACAAGCTACCCAAAATAAGATTTTTTTTTCTCACTTTTGGTACATAGAACACATTTGTCAATGTTAAAACTTACCTGGAAATGAATTGTAGCTCCATAATTCCAAGTCCTTTGACATGGACAATTGATGCATTTCCCATGAAAAGAATAGTACCTTCAGCTACTAGTTCCATGGTCTTAAAGAAACTCTTTGTTCTTACAAGCATGATGAGTAGCTCCAAAGTCAATCCACCAGGCCATTTCATCTTTAAGAAGGTTTATTTTAAAAATAACTATAATACAATTGTCATTTCTTGTTGCATTAGAAGAAGCTACTACTTTTTCGTTCTTCTCATTCCTCTTCTTGAATAAATATTAGCATTTACTTTTGTAATGCCCTTCTTTGCCACAGAAGAAACAACTACCTTTTTTTTTTTCTTATTTCTCTACTGTGCATTCCACCAATATGGCCTTTTGTTTCGAGGCTTATTTGAAGGCTTTTGGGGTTTCCCTTCCTCTATCACATGTACTTTGGAAACATAATTTTCATATTCCTTACTATTTTCCTTCATGCATAATTTACCTTTCATAGAGATTTTGTGAGCCAATTCACTAAAAGTTAATTCTCCTTTTTATGTTTTAGAGTTCTTTTAAAAAATTTTTAGAAGGAGACAATTTATCAATAATGGAAGAAACTAAAATGCAAGCATCCATGTGCATTTGGTGCTATGTAAAATGATTAAGGATTCTTTCAATTTCAGCAAATTATTTCATCATATATCTATTACCATCCATTTTATAATTGGTAAATCCAAAAACCAAGAATTTCTTACTAGCTATATCCTCTTGCATGTAATTGGCCTCTAATTTGTCCTACAGTATCTTTGCTATTGTGACTAGATGATAGATATCAAATAGTGAATCGCATATGGTGTTAAGGATATGACCCTTGCAGAACTCATCATCAATATCCTATTTCTGCCTCTTCCTTATTTGAGCCACATATTCTTTTTATTCCTTCACTAGCTTTGCAGTATTTAGTGCATATGCTTGAATTGATACTAGCAGGAAGTGAACATGTTTTTGCCACCTCAGGAAATTCCGACCATAAAATCACTCCAGCTTGATAGTGTTGGTTGTTAGTTCCCTCAATGAAGCCATTGTTGCAGTAACAAAATAAACCTTTAAAGGCATAGAGGCGTGTATCTTCCTACCACTTTCCTAAAGCTTTATTTTCTCTCTATATTGCAATAAGTACAATAAACCCTCGAGGATACAATGAAGCTACCAATAGCACCTTGCAATAGGTGATATCAGTACTAGGTAGTTTTGTGTTATTTTTAGTACTGAATAAAAGATGGTACATGGTTTTGCAGAAACCCTAACCTAATGATACGTAAATATAGGAAAACTATAAGAGATAGAGACTAAATCAAATATATTAAGTTAACAGATATGATAATATTGGATTATCAAATATTTGACCAACCAATATGACAAGAAATAGTATTTAAATTAGATCAGAAAAAGGATTTAAATTATATCAAATAAAATAAAAATAATATCATAAACAAATAAAAATAAATCAATTTTATTGCACTGCATCTGTCCCAACTACCAAGTGCTCCCAAAATGTGCCATATGTGTGTTGCGCGCACGTGCATTGCATAGTAACATTTATCCGGCTATTTGACACTAGTAAAAGGGAAAAGTAATATAAAACCTTTTAAAAGACCGTTCTAAAAACAATGTGGGACATGGGACATTTTGGAAATGCCCAATAACTTTCTTTAATTATATTGTTTATTTTTTAGAGGTGTTGATAGCTCTAGACTATATGTTAAGAAATATAATATGGAATAAAATCTCATAATAGTTAAATACAAATATATTAAGTGATTAATATAAAAATAAATTCTCCAGCTTAATAGTTAATTTTTAAGGCTAGTCCTTTCAAATCTACATTATAAATTTAATACAGTATCAATGTCTAATTGATCTTTGCACCACCTCATATTATATCATAATTCAGATTGATAATTCAATTTTTCTTTCAATTTCTTTCAATTGTCTTTCACAGATGATAAACTTGCAAGTGTCAATTGAATCTATTCAAAAATTATCTTTATCTAGTTGCTACTCGAGAAGGACTGTTAAGAAATATAATATGGAAAAAAGTGTCACATTAATTAAATACAAACATATTAAGCGATTAATATAAAAAGGACACACTAATTTTAATAGTTAGCTTTTAAGATTGATTCTCTTGAATTTTTATTAAAAACTTAACACTATATACCAACAAACTAAATCATTTAGTTCAATAGGAGTATAAGTTAGTTTTCTTCCCTTTCAGTCAGATTTGGTCACGTAAATGAGAATTTTTATATGTTTTTTTTTTCCTAAGAGTTTTTATGTTCTTTTTGAAAAGCTAATGACACTGGAAAAATAGTAAAATTGATTGTTGGTCTAACCGAATTTTAGAACTAAACTTTTTATTTACATTTGATTTAAGACATGACATAAATTTTAAACATTGAAATATCTTAGCACTGGTAATGAGCAATTTTATTAGGCTTAATTATCTAAAATATTTCAAACTATATGCCTTTTAATAATTTTATCCCATTTTTTCAAATTTTTCACACAAATACATATATGCTTCAATTTTTTTTTAATAATATTATCTCATTCTTTCAAGTTTTTCACACAAATGCCTACACTTCAATTTTTTTTTTTTAAAAAATACAATCTAGCAACGGAAAATATAAAAATACGGTAGCTGTTACTAGCATGTATTTTTTATGTAAAATGAAAAAAAAAAAAAAGAGTTAACAATAGCACACTGAAAACAGTATGTTTAAGTAAATCTCAAATCTTCTACCTTTGTTTGAAATCGTGATTCATTATACTTATCTCAAATTTTTATTTTTTTTCTTTGATAAATAATATTGAATCAGAATGTCTCAAATTTCTTACCAATAGAGTTTTGATTTTGTTATTTTGATGTCTAGAGGTGTGCAGAAATGACAATATTTTGCTTACTCATTTTTTTTTTTATTTTACACAAAAAATTACACATCAAGAATAACCACCTCATTTTTATAATTTTTGTCATCGGATTGTATTTTAAAAAAATTAAAATATAAACATTTGTGTGAAAATTTGAAACAATGAGACAAATTTGTTTAAAAAAAATTGAAATATAGACATTTGTGAAAATTTTGAAATAAAGTGATAAAATTATTAAAAGCAATATAGTTTGAGATTTTTTAGGTAATTAGACTTTTTATTAATTAAGAAGAAGTAATCTCAAAAATAAAAAATAAGGTTTAAAATGACTCTTAATTCTACCACATGCACAGGTTTAGTCTAGCAAAGACAGATAGATATATCTTTTTGATTTGGGCAAAACAATCTCATGTTCCCCTCGTAGATTTAAAGGGAAAAAAAAATCCTAGCACCATAGTGAAGTAGGAAAAATTATTCATTGCATCTGGCTCTGCAGCATATCATTGGAAGATCTGCAAGTGATGAAAACTCAATGCAATTTATCCTTGTCAATACTGGCAAAAAAATCAGCAGCAAGTTTGCCTCATTAGACACATGCAAGATTTGAACATTCCAAATCAGAAATTCTAAAAAAGGAAATATTAAGACTTAACCCAACTTTAACAGTAATTATGAGGAAAACACTGGAGAATGGTATTACTAGCTCAATTGCTTTACCGCCCACTTATACAAAGCTTTGGCAATATTGAATCAAAATTAAGAACACGAATAGCTTGCCTTATTGAAGGCCTCAAATTATGATCAGGACGGGCACACCATAGTCCAACAATCATCAAACATTCCATTTGTTTAACATCAAACTTATTAAGTTTCTTATCAATTGCCAAGTTTAGTGTCCCATTTGTATGAAGATCCCATACCCAATCTACCAATTTCATATGAGGTTCTTCTTCAATAGGATCAAGTATTTTTCTTCCGGTTGCAATCTCTAAAGCTATAAGTCCAAATCCGTATACATCTGTAGCCATTGTTTGGGAGCCCAACTCATGGTCCATAAGTTGTGCTAATCCAAAGTCGCAAATCTTCACCTTAAAACTTGAATCTAGCAATACATTGCTTGATTTGATATTGCCATGGCCTACACATTGTTCCCACTCTTCATGAAGGTAGAGTAAAGCAGAGGCTAATTCAAGAACTATTGTGTATCTCACAGACCAACTCAGTGACCTCTTCTTTCCAAAAAGGTGAGATTCAAGATTACCATTTGAAATTAATTCATATACAAGCAAGAATTCACGCTTTTCATGGCAATAACCAATGAGTTGTACAAGATTTGGATGCTCCAATCGGCTCATAATCTTCACTTCATTTATAAACTTCTTTTTCCCCTGTTTTGAACCGCATTCAAATTTCTTCACAGCAACTGCAATATTTGAATTGATAAGGGACCCTTTATAAACACTAGTAGCTGACTCTCCTTCACTCAACTTGGACTCATTTGAAAAGTTTCTTGTAGCAGAATCAAGATCATTATAAGAAAATCGTTGCAGACCTGCTCCTTTTTCAAGATCTTTAATAATTGAATTAAAGTTCATTTTCTCTGTTTTTCCTCCCTTCAATTTTCGTCTCCACCAAACACCAATTGCTATAATCACTAGACCTATAATGACAATTGCCACTACTCCTATAATAATTATTGGAAATTCTATCTTTTTATAATTTCTCTGTTTTGATTCCTCTGAATCCAAACTTGAACTGAACTCCCATGAATAAACTGCATGTCGTTCAAGATAATCTCTTGTAGCTGCAGAAAACCCAATTTTGACCCATTGAGGAAGAACCTCCCTGAGATCAATAATGTAAGAAAGACTGGTAATTTCCTGAGGAATTGCAGTAAGTCTAAATTTCCAAGAAACAGTCAGATTCTTGGTGCTACCATTATAAGAAATCCACACGTCAATAGTATCTGAACTGTGTAAAGTCACATTCCAAGGAGTGTATACAACTGAAGAAAGTGAATTAATGTTAATACCCACATGCTCAAACAGAGGATCCCATTCAGAATCTGGCTGCGAATCAAATTCAATATGAACAGTTTGGATTCTAGAGGAGGATTTATGGGTTGTGATATTGTATAGGCCAAGAAAACCACCGGCTGAGTTAACCGGAATTTGAAATTCCGGCGCAGCGAGGAAGAAAGTGAACCCAGAACCATAATGATAAATGAGGCGACGCTGGATGTCTAGTGTAAAAGAGAAAGAAGTGGAGAAATCAGAGAGCTTTTGTGTATGGGAATCCCAGAGAAGTATTTTCTCTGTATAAGTGGCTCTGCCTACTTGACATTGGTAAGCATCATTGTTAAGTTCTATGGCTCCAACAAAAGGATTTGCACCTCCTTCATAGATTATGGTAGTGTCAGTTGGTTCAAATCGTGCTTTTTGGAATGAAATTGAGTTAGCATAGGGAAAAATGAGGAGAATGAAGGGCAGATAGAGAAATAAAGTGTGTACAATGTAGAAAAAGGTGTTCATATTGAAAGAAATAAGAAATTATATCGGAAAGAGCATACAATATTACCTATAGAACAACCATATTTCAAACTTCATCTGTGCCAAAACCAACTCTTTTCTTTTTGGGTTATTTAGAATTCCATTAACGTTAAAACTTGTAGTTGTAGGAAAAGAAACTTGCTTCACGGAAAGCATATACTCGAATTATTCATTTATTTATAAAAGAAACTTGCTTCACGGAAAGCATATACTCGAATTATTCATTCATTTATTTATTTATAACATTGGGAAGAGGAATCCAAGAACGGCGTATTGCTTATTTTCTATATTTTAAAAAAAGTGGTTATTAATAAATTAATTTTATTCATAAATAAGTGGTCATTTAACAACCCAATAAAAAAATAGTAAAATAGCTAATTTACTCTTTTATTTCTCAAGTATGAAATATGTTTTTCTAATTTATACTGCAATTAATAAGGGTCTTTTTGACCATTTATCATAAAGTTATTACTATTTTAAAAATTGTGATTTTTTTTAATGGCCGCTTTTTTCATAATGGAGGGAGTACATGGTCGTATTCCAATTATTTCAATGTATATAACGTAAATAAAAAATTTCTCAAATTTATGATTTCAAAACTCTATTAATATATACTTTAAGAGTGCCTCCAGGTTCAAATCTTACTCATGAAATTAATACTAAAAAAGAATTTTATTTATATATATTACCACGCTGGATACAGTATAAGTATGAAATTATTAGTTATACTCACAAATCTACTTAAAATTATAGTTTGTGAATTCATTATTTTTATATGTACTAAATGTGTAAACAAAATCAACTGATAAAAAAACATAGAATATAGTGTGGAATAGAATATAACATATTAACATATAATTTATCATCATCTCAGAACAGTGGGGATGACAAGTCCAATGTAATACATTCATATGGAGTAGGCCGAAATTAATGTACATTGGATTAGTATACATTTATTTTAAACAGGCCAATCCAGTAGGGTTGTTCCCAATAAGAACGATACTTTCGAGAAAACATTTTACTACACTAAGCGCATATATTTACAGGATAAAGGCATAAAATTAAAAAATCCCCCAACTATTACAAAATTCTCAAATAAGTCCTTTAATTTTTGCAGTACAAATAAATTCTCAAATGGCCCTACTAGATCTATTCATGGGCCGGATTTAGATGAGTTTGACTCGGGCTTGACTTTTTAAGCTCAAGCGCGAAGTCAGCCCGGTCATACAGGCCTATTATTTTGATAGATTCTGATCCTATTTAAAAATATATAATATTTTACATATAAATTTTATGAGCAGGTTTCAAAGAAATAATATTTCCAACTCCGCTTTAAAAATAATCAAGTTTGAGTGAGTACCTGAGCCCATAAATAGATCTAGGCCCTACTAATATATATATATATATATATATATATATATATATATATATATATATATATATATTACATATAAATTTTCTGAGCAGGTTTCAAAGAAATGATATTCCCAACTCCGTTTTAAAAATAATCAAGCTTGGGTGAGTACCTGAGCCCATAAATAGATTTAGGCCCTACTAATATATATATATATATATATATATACACACACACTGTAGGGGAAGAAAAAATACATTTACTTATGTGTCACTTATTATACTCTTACTAATTTTATATTTAATTTGAGAGTAATATGATTTTTGACTATTATTTATTGAAATTATTATATTTTTTAAGATTAAAATAAATCTAATATATAATAGAATTTTATGTAATAAATCTAATTTTATTTCATTGGGTAAATAAATTATATCATTTTAAATCTAATTTTTTATTTTTTTTTTGAAGGAATCTAGTTCTATTTTTTAAGATTAATGTTTATTTATATTGTTCGAATACTCAAATTTTAATTTTTTTTCATATTTCATTAGGTCAAATTTTAATTTTCTTTCGCACATTGAGGCATAGCCTAATAGTAAGTGCATATTCCCCTAAGTGATAAATTCAAAATTGATTCCTCCTCTCAATACTCAAAAAAAAAAAAATAATTTTCTTTCATATTTGGTTAGGTCGCTAATTAGTTTTGGACATTAAAATTATTAATTTTAATAAAACTCTATTTTCTTATATGAATTATATTTCCTTCTCCTACTTACATAAAATTTGTTAAAATTATTTTAAAATTTGTTAACGTTATTTTATTTGTTAAGATTAAAATAAATATAATATATAATAAAATTTTATGTAATAAATAATAAATCTAATTTTATTTCATCAGGTAAATAAATTATACTATTATAAATCTAAGTTTACTTTTTTTAAGGAATCAAATTTTATTTTTTAAGATTAATTGTTTATTTATATTGTTTGAACACTCAAATTTTAATTTTTTTTTCATATTTCGTTAGGTCAAATTTTAATTTTCTTTCATATTTCTTTAAGTCACTAATTAGCTTTGGATATTAAAATTATCAATCCTAATAGAATTAGATTTGGACATTAAAATTATTAATCCTAATATAACTCTATTTTTTTGGGTGAATTACATTTTTTTCTCTATTAATATTACATAAAATTTACTCTATATAAATATTATAGTTATTATCTTCATCAATCTAATCTATAAACTTTTATTCTCATTAACTTTTTAAGTTATCATGGCAAACAATTTAGAAAAATTAAATAATTCATACCCTTAAATCTTATGAAATGAAATGGAGTATTAAACTCATAATTTTATAAGTGGATTTTGTAGAAACATTCAACAATAGGGGGGTTCAATTAAAACAATTGGTTTTGGTTAATATTAAGGTTAGCATGTTTAATTTTTTTTCTATTTCATAGTAAGATTAGCATAAAGAGTAAATTAAATGAGTATATTTGTTTTGAAATTTTATCTATTAAATTCCATGAATGCCTTTAATTTTATTTAGCCTATGCAGTGTACTTAAATTGAGTAATATGCTCAATAGGATTATTTTTGGTGTTTATAATTCTAAAATTAGCCATTAAATCCTTTTTTGTGTTTCCATCTGTAAGAAAATTGATCAATTCTATCATATTTTTTTCTCCAAGTTCTTCATATGACATCCTAAATTTTTAAGATAATTATAAATTAGTAATATAATTAAACATGTTATAATATTAATATAAAAAATTTTAAATAGTATTGTCACGCCCCGAACCCGAGAGCACTTGACCGACACTAGGACACGAGAAAAGTACGTGGCTACCAATGCCCGTAGTAAGCCTAACAAAAAACACACAACAAAAAATCTAAAACTGTAAAGGGCTATAGGCCCATACAAGATAAGCAGATCCAATCAAATCTCAATATAAAACAAAGCCACGTTGGGCCAATAACTCGCTTATCTCATAAATATAATATCATACAAGAGGATTCTGCTTAACAATAGTATCTCAACTTATCAAATACATAACTAAATATTAAACAATATACAAGTACAAGATGTAATATTGCGGAGTTCTAGAGCTATATTTACAATTATACATATATTATATACAATTCTTAATACTCAATAATACAAACTACTACCGAAGGAAAATTGGCAATTTACTCAGTTTACAATTCCTTCATAGGCTCATTCCCTGACCTGAAAATAGCAAAATGAACAAGAATGGGCGTCTGACTCAGTGAATGATACTAGCTAATATATTAAACTGGTGTCCTACAGACAGATTTCTAATGCTCATACTATGTACTATGTCATAGAGACAGATAAATCATACAATCAAGCAAGGACGAGATACGATCCACAGTACCACACTAATACTCAATAAGGGGAGCCGATCCCCCTGTCCTGACTCTCTGAATCCAATAATCTGTCTCTTATGTCTAATGAGCCCAGCCAGCACTGGTCTGTACTATGCAGCCTTGACCCGACTAATAGCAGCCCTGGCGATGAGCAGGCCCGGCCAGCATACACCAGTCATTGCTCATCTTCTCAATCCATCATAATCCCAATCATAACCAACCCCATAATCCTAGGTGGTACTATATCCTCCCGACCTTCATCCGTCAATCATAATTACAATATAGCATAGAATAAAGAATATCGATTCATCATTCACAATCAAATGTTACGTGCATCTATGCAATAATAATGCATAATATACATATATATATACACACAGTAAATGCAGATGTATATGGGAACAAAATAATATATTAGGGAGTATCACTCACCTAACTGACGACTCGTCCTACTGGCTTCCCTTGAAAGTGTAGCCTTTGGAACCAAGAAGATGCCAGAACACCGACACCTCACAATAAAGGATATTATCAGAAAAGAACGACTCACATAACCAAATGCAACTTAAAGACTATTAAGATTCTTATTGGGATCTCGATAAAACCACACTAAACTCAACAATAGACTCAACAAACTCATAACAACTACAAACTAGAATCCGCTAAACATAATATAACTTGTTTAACAATTGAAATATAAGAGTTTTGAGTTTATCCTCACAAATTTCAATCATACGGATGTTGAGAGTTGCACCGAAACGACGAAACGAAGCTGCTGGACTGCCCCACGCGTAGCCACCGGTCAGCCATGTGCTACCGCTGCCGGTGACGAATCTAAGTGATCTCCACACCAGCAGGTTCACCTCGATGCCAGGAGCACAAAAACGGTCACCACTCGCCACCACTAGCCTGAATGCCATCAAAAAATGCCTCCAAAGATTCGATTTTGGATTTTTTGATCTCTTCCTCCGGTAGTCGATTGGAGGTATGGTTGGTATCAAATCAAAGCTCTCATTCTCAGGAGTCAAACGAAACCAACCTTGCTCGATTTGGCCACCGGAATCGGTCAAAAATTGCATTTGAATCCTCAGCGCCTGCGGAGCTTCTTTCAACGAGTCTGTCTCCTCCGGTCGTCGACCTCCGCCGCTACTAGCTACAAATACTCGTCGATAGGTGGGCTGCCACTTGGAAGTGGCGGTGCAACCCACCGCCAACCGGAGATCGGCTCTCCAGCCCACCGACACTCTCTCTCTCTTTCTTCCTTCTTCTTTTTCTTCTTTCCCGTTTCCTTATCTGCCAATCACCATCGTCCATTTCTTTTTCTTTTTCTTTTCTTTTCTTTTTTTTACCTTTTATTTAACACCAACATATATATATAAATCAACAACAACAACAACAACAACAACAACAACAACAATAATAATAATAATAATAATAATAATAATAATAATAATAATAATAATAATAATAATAATAATAATAATAATAATAATAATAATAATAATAATAATAATAATAATGATACTAACAATAAACCATAGTTTATATAATAATGATAATAAGAATAAATTCTAATTTACATACTAATAAATCAATTAATAAACTTATTCACAATAATAATAATTATAATAAAATCTAGAACTTTTAATAACTTACATATAATTAAGATTGATCGAATATCATATTAATATTCAAATATCAATATATAATTTCTCCAATAACCATTATAATATTTCATAATAATATACATATATAATATTGTAATAGTATTAATATATATAATTTAATAAAATATAACTTTAATATTTGCTTAAATAAATAAAATAATAAAATAATACATTTCCGTACAAAAATAGGATTTTAGAAAAATAATTGAAAATTTAGGGTATTTCAATCTTCCCCTCTTAAGAAAATTCATCCCCAAATTTTCAAACACAACACCTTTCAATTAAACTTCTCCATCATGCTTCCACTACGCACTTTGATACACTATCTAAATTATAGGTAAGGTAAGATATCAAATTCAACAAGACATAAAATAATATAAATAAACCTTAAAGCAAATTCCTAATCATTCTTTATCCCTAAATCTTGGTTTAATCATAGATAAAACTAGCATAACCCTTGATTTCACATTCAATCAATTATGACCTTAAACATATCTTGTGTTTAAGTCCTTAACAATACTATAGCTAATATTAATGCTTAACTTATCACTTCCATTTATTACTTACTATATTAGCCATATGAGAATCCAACAGATAATTCTAAGTTAATAACATTCTTGATATTCCATAATTCATTTCCAGACTAATAATTATTACTTAATCTCTCATAACCTCAATAATAATTCCCTTAATCATTTCATGCATCAATCAAAACGTATCCAAAACTTAATAATTCGCTTCCCACTCTTACTTGCTCTAGCTAATTCCTTAATATATATACTTTTATCTTATTTCTAAATTTCCATTAACATCTTATTATATTTCATATTTCTAATCCTTCCATTTATCCACATAAAAATGATGAATTCACTAATATTACTGATACTTAAAAATCTCCACATAGGTTTTATGTCTTTTTTAATCTATGCCATTCTATTTTGATCTCAACTTATACATATATACTTCATAAGTATTCCCACAACAAATTATAAAATCTAATACCTCAAAATATTGTCTCATTCCAAGAACTTAAATCCATTTCAGGTATATCTAAAATTGTTTAAATTTGCAAAACTATTTAAAATCATTTATAATAATTAAAACATTTTTATTTTTATTTTAAAACTCACGGTATTGTGTCCAGGGATGCTACACAATATGTAACCCTAATGCAATGCTTAATGAGGGACATGATGTATGAATAATGACTCATGATTTTATAATGCTTGACTAGACGCATGTAGACAGACACGCTAGACACAAGTACAGAGTCCCAAATAATAAAGTCTGAAAGCTATCTTTAAAATTATACTTTAAAATCAATTATCATGTTTAAACTCATTTAAAACATTCCATTTTCAAATCATTTAAAATTTTGAACAAAATCATTTATACCCTTCTGGATTATGTTCTCGGGAATCCTTAAATTCACAATTCATAATCCTTAACGTCTTATCACTATATAAAAGCTCAAATTGTTATGCTCTTATTATACTCTCTACACTCAAAGAATTTGATCGCTAAAGAATCTCTAGTAATATTGTATAGATATACAACTTTCTGATTATCATAATTTGAATATCCTCAATTCAATTTCTTATATTTTCCTAAATTCTAACTAACCACATCACAATTTAGTTCTATTTCATTAGAATATCCAACTCTAAATAACCTTATAATCATAGTCATAATAAATTATTCAAAATGCACCACTACTTAATTACTCTTATACACTATATTGGACATGTATTTATACTCACACCATATTCATATACTTATATAGAAAAAGAAGTAGATCACACAAGTCTCCACAACCTACTGAGGCAATGTCTCTTGTCCCATTACCTGCCTCAACACACCTACACACATCACAACCAAAAAAAAAAAAAAAAAAACATTACTCCCTCATAACAAGAAAAAGGAAGAAATACACCTACATAGATCCAGGACCCTACAAACCTAGCAGATCTCATATCATAACTACCAACGACTTCCACAAGAAATTTCTTAACCTATCACTTTTTGATAGGCTCATGCGAGGGAGACAAATTCATAATGTCATCATCATCATCATCATCATACTGACTGAAGAAGGCTGTCTCATCAAAATCAGTAAAGTCTGAAGAAGGCTCCACAAGGTGAGTCCAAATGTGATTAGTAGGGTCAAACTTATCATCATTAGGCACTATAGGCTGAGGACCATCTCTCCGGTACAATTCCTTAAGACAATTATGATCCCAATCATCTTTAGCATTACAAATCTTGCAACAATACTCAGGAGGAAAATCCCACCATGGAGCATCAGGTTCATTAGAGGGCCACATTTCACGCAAAGCAACATTGTTTTTCTCACACATAAAGTGCTGAAAGACAGTAAACTCATTTGAATAATCAAATATGTCCTTATAAAATGAAAAATAACATGATTTATAAATAAGGATTTGGGGATTCACAACTAGACGGGTGCCTGAAAGATCGCTCACAGTAGTATAAGGACGATGAAAAACAAGCATAATTTGAACGGTGGGACCATCTGTCCAAAAAGACTTATCCAAACTAGTAATATGAAACCTTATCCACTGGTCCAGAAGGTTAAACCAATGCAGGAAGGTAACCAAATGTGGGTTAGTCGCATTATTGCCTTCCAAATACTGGATATACCGGAGAAAATGAAAGGGCTGAATTTCTATAGCAATATGATAGAGATGAAGGAAATACCACAGAAAGCAAAGGAATTCTTTAGGCCATATCCAAAATGAATCCACTGTCATATCCATGAAAGCATATGGCCTCAGAAAAGGATACTTAGGGTGGATAGTTAGTTCTTTCACAAACCAAGGGCCATACTTTCAAATGAGACATGTTTGATACTTAAAAATCTGCTCAGAGGCTAAGTTCTTGAGGGCTCTTTTAGAGATATTGCTTCGAATCTCTGGGGGAAGGCCTTAGTAAAGAAAAGGACCAGGTCTAGAGGGAGAGGAAGATGAAGAAGATGCCATAAATTAAGTTGATAATTAGAAAGGATAAATATTAGGTCAAGAGAAAATTTTCAGACGCAGAAGAAAGTTAAAATTAGATGGTGAATTGCCTGATCCCTATGTCCCCAATAAATAATAGACTCAGTCTCCTTATTGACAAAACTACAGCAAACTTTTTCCTCGAAAATTGGTTTAGCTAATAAGAAAGTCTTATCTAGATATAATTGATGAGACCAGTCAAACAACTACAGTCCTCAACACTATTTAAGGTGACAATTGTTCATTTGCATGTGATTGAAAATAATCAAATTACTTCACAGGATAGACAAAAATAAAGCAAGCTAGGGCTTATCTTATCTTTTAGGCAATAGGGTACTTCTAGTACTAAAGAACACCAACAAAGTAAATCTCTAGACCTAATATGCCAATAATTAAGAAAAACAAAGATGTCAATCACATGTCCATTCTATTATATTTCCTAACTAATAATTAACAACCGTAATAAATCTTAACAAATAAGCATTAAGCTCGCTAATAGCTGAAATCTCATCATCACACCACGTTCACGCTGAATTAGAAGCAAGAGAAACTTAAGAAGATAATTAAGAATCCTACACTCTGCATGTTACAGAAATAAGGACCCACAACACTGAATATACTAGAGGTCACAAGATCTCTGCTCTTTGCTCTGATACCACCTTTGTCAAGCCCTGAACCCAAGGGCATGTGACCAGCACTAGGACACAGGAAAAGCATGTGATTACCAGTGTCCGTAGTAAGCCTAACAGAAAACATACAACAGAAAACCCAAAACTGTAAAGGGCTATAGGCCCATATAAGATAAGCATATCCAATCAAATCTCAATACAAAACAAAGTCACGTTGGGCCAATAACTCACTTATCTCAATTATCTCATAAATATAATATCATACAAGAGGATTCTGCTTAACAATAGTATCTCAACTCATCAAATACATAACTAAATATTAAACATTATACAAGTACAAGATGTAACATTGCGGAGTTCTAGAGCTATATTTACAATTATACATATATTATATACAATTCTTAATACTCAATAATACAAACTACTGCCGAAGAAAAATTGGCAGTTTACTCAGTTTACAATTTCTTCACAGGCTCATTTCCCAATTTGAAAATAGCAAAATGAACAGAAATGAGCGTCTGATTCAGTGAATGATACCAGCTAATATATTAAACTAGTGTCCTACAAACAGATTTCTAATGCTTATGCTATGCACTATATCATAGAGACAGACAAATCATACAATCAAGCAAGGATGGGATGCAGTTCACAGTACCATACTAATACTCAATAAGGGGAGTCGATCCCACTGTCCTAGCTCTCTGAATCCAATAATCTGTCTCTTATGTCTAATGGGTCCAGCCAGCACTGGTCTGTACTATGCAGCTTTGACTCGAATGATAGCGACCCTGGCGATAAGCAGGCCCGACCAACATACACCAGTCATTACTCATCTTCTCAATCCATCATAATCCCAATCATAACTAACCCCATGATCCAAGGTGATACTGTATCCTCCCGACATTCATTTGTTAATCATAATCACAATATAGCATAGAATAAAGAATATCGATTCATCATTAATAATCAAATGTTATATGCATCTATGCAATAATAGTACATAATATACATATATATATACACACAGTAAATGCGGATGTATATGGAAACAGAATAACATATTAGGGAGTATTACTCACCTAACTGACGATTCGTCCAACTGGCTTCCCTCGAAAGTGTAGCCTTTGGAACCAAGAAGACGCTAGAACTCCGACACCTCATAACAAAGGATATTATCAGAAAAGAACGACTCACATAACCACATGCAACTTAAGGACTATTAAGATTCTTATTGAGATCTCGACAGAACCACACTAAACTCAACAACAGACTCAACGAACTCATAACAGGTACAAACTAAACCCCGCTAAACATAATATAACTTATTTAACAATTGAAATATAAGAGTTTCGAGTTTACCTTTACAAATTTCGATCATACGGATGTTAAGAGTTACACCAGAATGACGAAACGAAGCTGCTGGACTGCCCCACATGCAGCCGCTGGCCAGCCACGTGCCGTTGCTGCTGGTGGCGGATCTAGGTGATCTCCACAACAGTTGGTTCGCCTAGACACTAGGAGCACAAAAGCGGTCACCACTCACCGCTACTCGCCTGAATGCCATCAAAAAATGTCTCCAAAGATTTATTTTTGGATTTTTGATCTCTTCCTCTGGTAGTTGATCAGAGGTATGGTTGGTATCAAATCAAAGCTCTCATCCTCAGGAGTCGAACGGAACCAACCTTGCTCGATTTGGCCACTAGAATCGGCCGAAAATTGCATTTAAATCCTCGGTGCCAGCAGAGCTTCTTCCAGCGCGTCTGTCGCCTCCGGTCGTCGATCTCCACCGCTACTAGCTCCCAAATACTCGGCGGCAAGTGGGCTACTGCTTGGAGGTGGTGGTGCAACCCATCGCCAGTCGGAGATCGGCTCCTCAGCCCACCGACACTCTCTCTCTCTCTTCCTTCTTCTTCTTCTTCTTTCCCGTTTACTTATCTGCCAATCACCATCCTCCATTTCTTTTTCTTTTTCTTTTTTTTTTACTTTTTATTTTAACACACACACACACACACACACACACACACACACACACACACACACACACACACACACACACACATATATATATATATATATATATATATATATATATATATATATATATATATATATATATATATATATATATATATTGTGACTCTTAAATTTTAAAATATACCGTAATATATTTTAATTATTACATTATTACCTTTAATGATATTTTATTTTTTTAAAAAAAAATTAGTAATATATTTTGATTATGAAGTTATTACCTTTAAAGATATTTTATTTTTTAAAACAATATTTTTCATTGAAAACTAAAAATATTTATTATATTATAAATGATTTTCAGTTCACTTTCAATTTTGATACATATTGAATCTTTTTCGTAATAAAAATTTTAAGTAAATTTAAGTATTTATAGAATCGCAAACAAATTTTTTTAGAAGAATATACCATTATAAATAGAAATTTTGATATTTGATATTAAAATAATAGCATTTTGCTCATGTTATTAAATGAACTCTCAATTAGTATATATAATTAATTATATTTAATATCTAATTATATTTAATTTAAATAAGAAAATAATGAATTCAATTAAAATAAGAAAATAAGAAAATAATTATTATTTAATATATAATTAATTTTATTACAAATTTATATTTATATAATTATTATAATTTAATAATTTAATTTAATGTAATTGAAATAAAGAAAGAACAAATTCAATTAGAATAATGAAAGAATAAAATAATAATTGTTTAATCTATAGTTAATTAATTTAAATAAAAAAGAATTTGATTAGAATAATTTATATTTTTTAATATTTTTTGAATATTAAGAAATTCAAGAGATTTTTTTGATTTTAATTTTTCAAATATGAATAAGTTAGAACAATTCTAATTTGACTTTTATTGTATAAATTATTACTTTGTCCTATTATAAATTTTAAAATTAGTTATAATAATTTGTATGTTTTCAAAAAAGAAATAATAATATTTTGTATAAATAAATTCAATTAGAGCAATTTATGTTTTTTTTTATGTTATTTCAAATATTAAAAAGTTAGAAAAATTCTAATGTAATTTTTATTGTTTGAATATTAACAAATTAGAAAAATTCTAATTTGACTTTGACTATTATAGATTAGAAAAAAAAATTTTTTTTTGTTCTATAAAAATATGCAACAAAAAAAGAAGATACACTAATTAAAAATTTATTTAACAACAATAAGCAAAATCCTATTATTTTATTATCAAATATCAAAATTTCTTTTTATAATGGCATGTTCTTCTAAAAAAATTAATTTGTTTGCGATTTTATAAATATTTAAATTTACTTAAAATTTTCAATGCGGAAGAGATTCAAGATAGATTAAAATTAAAAGTCAATTGAAAATCATTTTTAATATAATGAATATTTTTAGTTTAGTTAATCATATATATTATGTTTTCAAGTTTTTATTAGAAAATTATATATTAATTTCTTTATTTTCTTTTTTCTAACATATTTTTGAATATAAAAATATCATTTAAAATTATAAGAAATGATTTATTTAGATATATTGGATTCATATTCTTTCAATATTGTATATGTATTGCCTTTTAAAGTATATATATTTTTATAGAATCTATAATTATATATTTTGTGTCATCATTCTAATTATATTAAACATGCACAGTTATATAATTTAGATAATATTTATTATGTATAATTATATTTTTGTTGAATTTTTAAATTTTCATATGAAAATTTAACTTAACTTGAATTTAACAACTAAAGTAAATTTCATAATTAAGTTACATAAATACTTTTCCATGATAATTTTAAAACTTGACCAATACAACTTCGATCTGATCGTGTTTATTTAAGAAGTTTTATATCATTGTAATTGAAAAGTTCACTTAATATAAAAGTATATAATTTTATATTTAAATAACAAAAAATTGATTATTAAATCTTTAACAAGGAAAAAGTGAAAGTCTAAAATAAATATTTGTATCTTAAAAGAATTGTAGCAAGTTATAATGGGAATTAATGTGTGAAGCACATTAAAAAAAAATCTTTCATGTGTACGTGTGTGTATAGAAAAGTAAAAAGAAAAAAGAAAAATAATAAAAAATATATATTGATATGTATAAAAAAGTTTTATGTCACAACCTAAATTTCTAAGCTATGATGATTTTAAGACATGGATAAGCATAAGGTCACCTTTAAAACCCATACTTGCAATGAATTCACTTTGCATCATGCTAATAAACCATATATATCACATAACATCACATTAAATATCAAATTACATCACATTTCATATCCCAAGATCAGAACCTAATATCTCATAGCCATCATATACTCATCAATAGCATTATAACATTCATCATATAACTCATGCATATTCTTCTCTTCATAATACTTACTAATAACATATCAATTACAATACTCTTTTAACATCCATGGATCTACTTAAATAACTTTAACAAATACATATACACATGTCAAATAGAATTTTACTTTAGTAAGGAAATCCTCGAGTGGAGAATGATGTTTAAGGAACCACTTGCTCACTATGTTGCTATCTGAAAACATGTATTAACAACTAATGAGGAATCTCAATGAGTGAAAAATATACTGTTATACTTGTGAGGTTAGGTAATCCAGGCATAGCTGACATGAATGGCTCATTCTTTCTTATAACTCGATAGATATACTTATATTCATGGAATAAAAAATATAGGATTCACATTAACAAATGAACTTCATTCTTCAAAAACTTAGGAATAATTTTTGGAACAAGGACTCATAGATTCTGGAGGAATCCACCTTAGGTGCACATACATTCTTGTAACAATTAACTTATGGATTTTAAGGCCTCATAATTTCTTGAATATATATCTTGTTTTACTTTGAAGTGGAGATCTTAGATAAATGATCCAAGAATAATTCATATAAATAGATTTTGGTATTGCATAGCTCAAACGTGTTTGTGTCCACACACACATACATACACACACATATATAAAATATATATAAAAAAAATGTTTGTAAAACCAATAGATTATTATATTTCAATTATGTCCATACTACATATTATATTTTCTATAAAAATACAATTAAATTGATTAGAAAGTAAAAAAATAAAATAAAATTGTCAATTAGTTTTTATTAATTAATAAACTACCAATCCTAAAATATAGCATATTAATTATATATTTACTTTCCTAATTAAATAATGATTTATTTAAATTAATTTAATAATTAATAAATTACCAAAGTATTCTTTATTTATAATAAAAATTAGTCAATTTAATAAGGGCTTCTTAGTAAATTTGCTTGTCCTACATATTTTTAATAAAATATAAAATTATTTTAATAAATAATAGTTAAAAAATCATATATCCTCAAATTAAATACATAATTAATAAGAGTTTAATAAAAGGCATTTAAATAAATTTTCTTATTTTGTTAGTACATTTATATATTATATAGGCAATACTATAGAGAAAGTCTCGTTTGATTACTTGCTGCATCCATCATGATTTTTAGTAGTGTTTCTCTCATTGTTTTTATTTAATTCATTGTTTGGTCTTTAGGCATCGAATTTGATGACATATTCAATTTTGATAATCAATTTCCACTTAAAAAAATTAACGTTCCCTAACTTGGAAGGATAGATTTCCACTTAGGCACATCTAATTCTAAAGAAGTCAGGTACCACTAGAGATCTTCTTTTTTTTCTTTAGCTGAGGGTACTACTTGAGTCTTCTAGACCCTTATTTACGGCTTAGATTAAGCCAAAGATAGTCATTCTTGACCTATGACCGAGCTAGAAAGTTGAGGGGTCATATTTTTAAAATATAAAAATTTTTAAGTGTAAAATTATAAAAATTTCATTATATATTATATTTGGTCTCTCTTATTTTAAAGTAAAAATTTTCATTAAATATATTAAAATTGATTACCTCTATGTAAATTACAATTTAAGAAATTTGATCACACCTAAAAGAAAATTTTATGACTCCGTCACTATTCTTTACCTCTATATTGTGCAATTAACTTGAGATACATGTCAATTTAAGTACGAAAAATGCTTTGAAGTAGTAATAACTCTTGTATCTATAGTACTGTACGTAGGTTTATTATAAAGTATGCTATGAGACAAGAAATACTTTCATTTTTATTGTTTCAAAATCAATCATTTAATCATTTGCCTTCATTTGACTGATATATATATATATATATATATATATATATATATATATATATATATATATATATATATATATATATATATATATATATATATATATATGAAATAATTGAATAATTAAAATAAATCACAACAAAAGTTTAACACCACAATTATATTGTTTCAATTGAACTAAAAATTGTGTAACTCTATCACAAAATATAAGACTAAGGAAAAAGAGAAGAAAAAGATAGATGGAGATGGTATAGAAAGTGCGAACCCTTTTTTATAGTGAAAATCAACAAGAGAATTAATTCACTATAAATTCTAAAATTAAGTTAGAAAAGAATTACAAAAAGATACAAAAGAGATCAATTTGGAGTTACAAAGGATAAAATGTACCAAAAATCACTAAACTTTTGGTGATTGCTCACAAAAAATTAATTTATTATAGAAACGTCATGTTACGCGATTTCTCCAAGTGTACAGGTCGTGTCAAGTAATAGTGTGTGAATAAAGTGTTGAATCTACAGGAAAGGGTTGACAAGTATAAAATTAAGATAACTCTATTATTTAGAAAATCAATTATGAGAATTCGTATTTTAAACTAAAGTGAAATTCAAGTAAATAAATGATAATAAATATGAAATAGGATTAAAGGTTTAGGATTTAGAATTCATCAATTGATTACATATGATTTCTTTATAATCTTTAGACGGATTATTTTTGCTAGAATTAATGATTAGATTTTCCTAAATTGTATGATATTCTCTCTCAAGATATAATATGTGTATTCATATTAACCTTACGTCTACTCTCGTTATCATAAGCAATTAATACAAACCCATTAAGTTTTATGGAAATCCTTTTAAAAATCACAAAGAAGCATTCTTATCTCTAAGCCATACATTCCCTAGGTCAATTATTCTAATAAACTAATATTGTGTTTCCACTCTCGCTACTTCACACAATATCTTAAATCATATAATTAATGGCCAGTTAATTACAAGCATTCAGTTCTAAGATAAAAGATTAATTTCAACAATCAAATCCAATCAATTAAATATAAAAAATCATATGCAAATCAAAAGATTACATCTAAATCCTAGAAAATAAAATTAGCTACTCATAATTGAGAAGGAAGAAATAATTAAATTAACAATCAAAATAATAAACATAATAACAACTTATAATTAAATTCAAGAATAAAGTTTAGGAAGAACTTGTTTTAAGATACAATTTTTGATGAACTCAAACTCCAAAAACTCGTCCTCTTGATCAAAATAACAATAAAAGAAATCTATTCTAAGATAATATATGTAACTCTCTCTACATCTATTTTTTGCTACTTTGAATTGTGATTTTAGAGAAGGGAGGTAATGCCTATTTATAGGCAAATTTCATCTTCATTTTCAATCATGTTGCATCATTGATTATATCATTATTTTCATGACATCATCTCTTGCATCATTAATTTCATGACATCATTACCCGCATCATTTATAAAATGACATCATTGTCTGCATCGTTTATAAAATAACATCATCGCCTGAGTCATGATATCACTATATCATTGTGACATCATTTTGATATGCAAAAAATAAAATAAAAATACGAAAAATATATTATAATTTATTTATAAATTGTAGAACTATTTATTTCTAAAAATAAGTAATAATATTATTACATTCTTGAGAACTGAGCTAAAATTTGAGTTTAAACAAATAAAATAATTCTAAAAATATAGAGTTATCACACCCTCAAACTTAAGTTTTTGCTTGTTCTCAAGCAAAAGAAAATTCAAAACCAAAACTAGTCCACTTTCGTAAGAAATTACGATTGCATTTAGCATATGCAACAAGCCTTTAAACCTCTAGGTGTCCCATAGAGGACGAGTTATAGTCTTGTGAGGGTTTCCAGTGGTGATACCCACAAACACTTATAAAACTCTAAACTTTCAAATATTTATTTCAAAAAAAAAAATTTAATCCTCTCATGCTTAGTTTGAATAATTTTTCAAAGGTCTCAAGAAATTAATATTTACAAACAACATATCAATAATATTGCAAGTCAAGCTTCTATCTTAGGTTCAAAACAATCCTCATCTTAATCATGATTGAATAACCATGCATTAAATCAACTGCAAGATATTGTTGCACTTCAGATAAGCATATACACACTAATATCTTTAAATGCGTCTGTCAAAAAATATAAATAGATGTACAAATCTCATAAGCATATTAAAGCAAACAATCTTCACTAATGGAATTCACAAATCAAGAGAGATCAATAGGTCTTGACTAGGCTTGTAATGAGGCTAACACAAGGTATTTTGGCTAAACAAAGAAAAGGCTAAATGAAAAAAAGTAAGATAATTATGCCAAGTTTACAAAAGAAAATCAATAGCTCAAATAAAGATATTAAATTAATGAAAGATCCCTTTCATCTTAAGCACCATTCTTTTTCAATGTTTTCTTCTTTTAAGCCCCATTCTTCTTCTTCTTCTTCTTCTTCTTTTTTTTTTTTTTTGTCACCAACAACATCATTTTAAGGATAAGCAAGAATTACTAACTTTTATTTAATTCAATTTTCTTGCTTTCCCCTAAACTTATTTTAAGTAGAAGGTGAATAATACTCTTAGTTATTAGAGATCCCCAAACTTCAATAATTCCCTTTTTTTTTCATTAGAATATGAACTTGACAAAATTATTTCATAAATAGGGTGACGGGTAATAATTAAGGTTAATTAATAAAGAAAGAAAACTAAAATTAACAGGGCACAAAGGGGTAAACTAGGGAAAAAATTAAAATAAGGGTGAATATAAGTAATAGGCTAAACAAATAATACCTAAATCATATCTCTCTTTTAAAATGAATTCAAAATTTCGCCTTAAAAGTTCACAAAAACATGTTCTAAGATAGGTGAAGCAAATGAAGATAAAAAATTATATAGAAATTCTCTCTAAGTAAGCATACACAATTTCAATGCAATTAATATAATGCAAAGCAAATCAAAACATAATCTTAATAAAAGTTAATTTCTTACCCCAAAGTAGTTGCTTAACCTGAAATACTTTAATAAATTGTCTATAAATGCCAATTATAATCAATCATTGGCCTTTCATCAAATTATTTAATATAAACATATTTTAAAAAGAAATTTAAATTTATTCATCAAAACACAAAAGAAATGAATAAAAAATAAAACCTTCCCCAAACTTGCAATTGACATTGTCCTCAATGTCAAAAAAACAAACCAAAAGAAAGAAAATACTCTTTCTTGTAGAAAAGTAGAATCCAAATTGTAAGTAGGGTGTGCATTCCACTTCCTTGTTTTCTATAAAACATCATAAAACAACTAAAAGTAAGTATGAGAAACTAATCACAGAAAACATCAAAAAATTTTTTTTTTTATATTTTATTTTTTTAAAAAATTTTTTATTTTGGAAACTAGAAAAAATAAATAAATAAATAAAGAAGTTAGAAATTTGGATTGCCTCCCAAAAGCGTTTAATTTATAGTCTTTAGCTAGACTTTCTTAGAATTTTGATTACGTGGCCTATTTTAAGGAGTAAACTATCCCTTGCTCCACCAAATCTCCACTAAAATAAGGTTTAAGGCATTTTCCATTTACTTTGAATGTTTCTCCGGCATTATTTTGCAGCTCCATAGCTCTATGATGATATACCTTCATTACTTGAAACTGTCCTAACCATCTAGATTTTAACTTCCCTAGAAAAAATTTCAAACCTGAGTTAAAAAGCAATACCTACTGGCCTTTTTCGAAGTGCCTCTTGTGGATGTGTTTGTAATGCCAACGTTTGGTGCGCTCTTTATAAATCTTGGCGTTTTCATAAGCTTTTAGTTGTATCTCTTTAAGCTCACTCAATTAAAGTAATCTCTTGCAACCAGCAGCTTCCACATCCATATTCAACTTTCTTATTGCCCAGTAAGCTTTATGTTCGAGCTCCACAGGTAAGTGACATGCTTTACCAAAGACAAGTCGGTATGGAGACATGCCAATTGGGGTCTTGAAAGCAGTCCTATACACCTACAAAGCATCGTCCAATTTGAGTGCCCAATCCTTCCTAAAGTTATTCACTGTCTTTTCTAAAATATTCTTCAATTCTTTATTTGAAATTTCCACTTGACCACTTGTTTGAGGATGATACGGAGTGGTTACTCTATGGTTGACTCCACTTTTCTTTAACAAAGTGTCAAGAGCCCGATTACAAAAATGGGAGCCTCCGTCACTGATAGTGGCTCTCAAAACACCAAATCGAGCAAAAATATTCTTCTTAATAAACCTCAGCACAACTCTAGAATCATTAGTGGCACTTGCAATTGCTTCAACCCACTTCGACACATAGTCGACCGCTACCAAAATATATCGATTGTTTAGGGATGAAGGGAATGGTCCCATGAAATCAATCCCCCAAACATCGAATATTTCAACCTCTAAAATCCCATTAAGCGGCATATCTTGCTTTCTAGTTATGTTCCCTATTCTTTGGTAATGATCACAAGACATCATAAAGTTTCTGGCATCCTTATACATAGAAGGCCAATAAAAACCACATTGCCATACCCTTGCAACTGTCTTTTCTATGCTTGCATGCCCTCCACTTTCCTTAGAGTGACAATGCTCCAAAATGCTTGAAATTTCCTCCTCTGACATGCATCTTGTGATCATCCCATCTCCACAATACTTGCAAAGTAATGGTTCATCCCAGAAATAATACTTGACATCTGTAAGAAATTTCTTTTTCTGATGATAAGAAAAATCACTAGGAATGATTCCACCATTCACCAAGTAATTGACAAAATTAGCAAACCATGGAATTGATCCCTTCACTACCCATAACTGCTCCTCTGGAAAATAATCATTGACTGGCTCGTCATCTTCAGCTGTTCACTCTCTTTCCAATCTAGACAAATGGTCAGCAACCACATTCTCCACTCTTTTCTTGTCCTTGATTTCTAAGTCAAACTCTTGAAGCAAAAGTACCCATCTGATTAATCTAGGTTTGGCATCTTTCTTGAACATTAGGTACCTAATTACTGCATGGTTTGTGAAGACTATAACTTTTGACCCAACCAAGTAGGAGCGAAATTTGTCTATTGCCACTATCATCACCAACATCTCCTTTTGAGTAGTTGCATAATTTTTTTGTGCATCATTTAAGATCTTGCTGGTGTAGTATATCATATGTAACTTTTTATCTTTTCTTTGGCCTAAGACAGCTCCAATTGCAAAGTCACTTGCGTCGCACATTGCTCTGGAATTTCTGCAAGTGCACAGATCGTTTACAAGTAATAAAGTGATGAGTGAATATCATTCCCACGAGGAAGGGTTTGTCAAATACCAATTTTAAGATTACTCTATTATTTAGAAAATCAATTATGAGATTTTATATTTTAAGATAAAGTGAAATTCAAATAAATAAATGATAATAAATATGAAAATAAGATTAAAGGTCTAGGATTTAGAATTCATCAATTGTTCACAAATGATTTCTTTATAATCTTTAGATAGATTATTTTTGCTGGAATTAATGATTAGATTTTCCTAAATTATATGATGTTCTCTCTTAAGATATAACATATGTGTTCATATTAACCTTACGTCTACTCTCATAATCATAAGCAATTAATACAAACCCATTAAGTTTTTTGGAAATCCTTTTAAAAATCACAAAGGAGTATTCTTATCTCTAAGCAATACATTCCCTAGGTCAATTATCCTAATGAACTAATATTGTGTGTCCACTTTCGCTACTTCACACAATATTTTAAATCATGCAATTAATGGCCAGTTAATTATAAACATTAAGTTCTAAGATAAAAGATTAATTCCAACAATCAAATCTAATCAATTAAATATAAAGAATCATATGTAAATCAAAAGATTACATCTAAATCCTAAAAAAATAAATTTAGCTATTCATAATTAAAAGAGAAGAAACAATTAAATTAACAATAAAAATAATAAACATAATAATAACTTATAATTAAATTCAAGAATAGAGTTTAGAAGGAACTTGTTTTGAGATATAATCTTTGATGAACTCAAGTTCTAAAAACTCCTCCTCTTAATCAAAATAACAATAAAAGAAATCTACTCTAAGAAAATATATGTAACTTCTCTCTACATCTACTTTTTATTCTACTTTGAGTTGTGATTTTGGAGAAGAGAGGTAATGCTTATTTATAGGCAAATTCCATCTTCATTTTCAATCATGTTGCATCATTGATTACATCATTATTTTTATTACATCATCTCTAGCATCATTAATTTCATGATATCATCTCTTACATCATTAATTTCATGACATCATTGCTTGCATCATTTATAAAATGACATCATCGCCTAAGTCATGATATTACTGCATCATTGTGACATCATTTTGATATACAAAAATAAAATAAAAATACTAAAAATATATTATAATTTATTTATAAATTGTAAAACTATTTATTTCTAAAAAAAAGGAATAATATTATTGCATTCTCGAGAACAGAACTAAAATTTGAGTTTAAATAAATAAAATAACTCTAAGAATGTAGAGTTATCACAATCCCAAATTTAAGTTTTTGCTTGTCCTCAAGCAAAAGAAAATTCAAAAACTAAACTAGTCCACTTTCATAGGAAATTACGATTGCATTTAGCGTATGCAACAAGCCTTTAAACCTCTAAGTGTCCCATAGAGGATGAGTTATAGTCTTGTGAGAGCTTCCAGTGGTGATACCCACAAACACTTATAAAACTCTAAACTTTCAAATATTTATTTCAAAAAAGAAATTTAATCTTCTCATGCTTAGTTTGAATAATTTTTCAAAGGTCTCAAGAAATTAATATTTACAAAAAACATATCAATAGTATTGCAAGTCAAATTTCTATCTTAGGTTCAAAATAATCCTCATCTTAATCATGCTTGAATAACCATATATTAAATCAACTGCAAGATATTGTTGCACTTCAGATAGGCATATACACACTAATATCTTTAAATGCCTCTATCAAAAGATATAAAATAGATGTATAAATCTCATAAGCATATTAAAGCAAACAATCTCCACTAATAGAATTCACAAATTAAGAGAGATCAATAGGTCTTGACTAGGTTTGTAATGGGGCTAACACAAGGTATTTTGACTAAATAAAGAAAAGGCTAAATGAACAAAAGTAAGATAATTATGCCAAGTTTATAAAAGAAAATCAATAGCTCAAATAAAGGGATTAAATTAATAAAGAATCCCTTTCATCTTAAGCACCATTCTTTTTCAATGTTTTCTTCTTTTAAGCCTCCTTCTTCTTCTTCTTCTTCTTCTTTTTTTTTTTTTTTTTTTTTTTTTTTTTTTTTTTTGTCACCAACAACATCATTTTAAAGATAAGCAAGAATTACTAACTTTTATTTAATTTAATTTTCTTGCTTTTCCCCTAAACTTATTTTAAGCATAAGGTGATCTTTTAAAATGAATAATACTCTTAGTTATTAGAGATCCCCCAAACTTCAATAATTCCCTTTTCGATTCATTGGAATGTGAACATGACAAAATTATCTCACAATTAGGGTGAAGGTAACAATTAAGGTCCATTAACAAAGAAAGAAGGCTAAAATTAAAAAGGTACAAAGGGGTAAACTAGGAGAAAAATTAAAATAAGGGTGGATATAAGTAACAAGCTAAGCAAACAATGCCTAAATCATATGTCTCTTTCAAAATGAATTCAAAATTTCGCCTCAAAAGTTTGCAAAAACATGTTCTAAAATAGGTGAGGCAAATGATGATAAAAATGTATAGAAGCCCTCTCTAAGTAAGCATACACAACTTTAATACAATTAATATAATACAAAGCAAATCAAAACATAATTATAATAAAAATTAATTTCTTACCCCAAAAGAGTTGCTTAACCTAAAATACTTTAATAAATTGTCCATAAATACCAATTATAATCAATCATTGGCCTTTCATCAAATTATTTAACATAAGCATATTTTATTAAAAAAATTTAAATTTATTCATCAAAACACAAAAGAAATGAATAAAAAATAAACTAAACCTCCCCCAAACTTGCAATTGACATTGTCCTCAATGTCAAAGAAACAAATCAAAAGAAAGAAAATACTCCCTCTTATAGAAAAGTGGATTCCAAATTATAAGTAGAATGTGCATTCCACTTCCTTATTTCCTATAAAACATCATGAAACAACTAAAAGCAAGTATGAGAAACTAATCACAGAAAACATTAAAAAAAAAAAATTTTTGTATTTATTTTATTTATTTAATTTTTTTTATTTTGGAAACTAGAAAAAATAAATAAATATATAAATAAAGAAGTTAGGAATTTGAGTTGCCTCCTAAAAGTGCTTAATTTATAGTCTTTAGCTAGACTTTCTAAGAATTTTGATCATGTGGCCTCTTTTAAGGAGTAAACTATCCCTTGTTCCACCAAATCTCCACTGAAATAAGGTTTAAGGCGTTGTCCATTTACTTTGAATGTTTCTCCCACATTGTTTTACAGCTCCACAACTCTATGATGATATACTTTCACTACTTGAAATGGTCCTAACCATCTGGATTTCAACTTCCCCGAAAAAAGTTTCAAATGTGAGTTAAAAAGCAATACCTATTGGCTTCTTTGAAGTGCCTCTTACAGATGTGTTTGTCATGCCAATGTTTGGTGCACTTTTTATAAATCTTGGCGTTTTCATAAGCTTCCAGCCGTATCTCTTCAAGTTCACTCAATTGAAGTAACTTCTTGCAACTAGTAGCTTCCACATCCATATTCAACTTTCTTATTGCCCAGTAAGCTTTGTGTTCAAGCTCCACAAGTAAGTGACATGCTTTACTAAAGACAAGTCAGTATGGAGACACGCCAATTGGGGTCTTGAAAGCAGTCCTATATGCCCATAAAGCATCGTCCAATTTGAGTGCCCAATCCTTCCTAGAGTTATTCACTGTCTTTTCTAAAATATTCTTTAATTCTCTCTTTGAAATTTCCACCGGACCACTCGTTTGAGGATGATATGGAGTGACTATTCTATGGTTGACTCCACTTTTCTTTAACAAAGCATTAAGAGCCTGGTTACAAAAATAGAAGCCTCCATCACTGATAATGGCTCTCAGAACGCCAAATCGAGCAAAAATATTCTTCTTAATAAACCTCAGCACAACTCTAGAATCATTGGTGGCACTGTAATTGCTTCAACCTACTTTGACACATAATTGACCGCTACCAAAATATATCGATTGTTTGGAGATGAAGGGAATGATCCCATGAAATCAATCCCCTAAACATCGAATATTTCAACCTCTAAAATCCCATTAAGTGGCATATCTTGTTTTCTAGTTATATTCCCTATTCTTTAGCAACGTATCACAAGACATCACAAAGTTTCTGGCATCCTTATACAAAGAAGGCCAATAAAAACCATATTGCCATACCTTTGCAACTGTTTTTTCTATACTTGCATGCCTTCCACTTTCCTTAGAGTGACAATGCTTCAAAATGCTTGGAATTTCCTCCTCTGGCATGCATCTTTTGATCATCCCATCTCCACAATACTTGAAAAATAATTGTTCATCCCAAAAATAATACTTGACATCTGTAAGAAATTTCTTTTTTCGATGATAAGAAAAATCACTAAGAATGATTCCACTCACTAAGTAATTGACAATATCAGCAAACCATGGAGTTGATCCCTTCACTACCCATAACTGCTCCTCTGGAAAATAATCATTGACTGGCTCATCATCTTCAGCTGTTCGCTCTCTTTCTAATCTAGACAAATGGTCAGCAACCACATTCTCCACTCCTTTCTTGTCCTTGATTTCTAAGTCAAACTCTTGAAGCAAAAGTACCCATTTGATCAATCTAGGTTGGGCATCTTTCTTGGAATTAGGTACCTAATTGTTGTATGGTCTGTGAAGACTATAACTTTTGACCCAACCAAGTAGGAACAAAATTTGTCTATCGCCACTATCATCGCCAACATCTCCTTTTCAGTAGTTGCATAATTTTTCTGTGCATCATTTAAGATCTTGCTGGTGTAGTATATCACATGTACCTTTTTATCCTTTCTTTGGCCTAAGACAGCTCCAATTGTAAAGTCACTTGCATTGCACATGATTTCGAATGGCAAACTCCAATCGGGTGATGCAATAATAGGAGCTGAAATTAAAGCTTTCTTTAGCCTGTCAAAAGCACTCAAGCACTCCTGGTTAAAATCAAAAGTAGCATCTTTATTAAGCAAATCACAGAGAGGCTTAGCAATTTTAGAAAAATCTTTGATAAACCGATGATAAAAACCAGCATGACCAAGAAAACTTCTTATCCCTTTTACATTGGTAGGTGGAGGTAATTTTTCAATAGTCTCTACTTTTGCCCTATCTACCTCAATTCCTACTTGAAAATTTTTATGCCCCAAAACAATTCCCTTTTGTACCATAAAATGACACTTCTCCTAATTTAGCACTAAATTGCACTCAACACAACGTTGCAAAACTTTTATCAAGTTTTCTAAGCATGCATCAAATGAAGAACAATATATAGTAAAATCATCCATGAAGACCTCCATGGACTTCTCAACAAAATCAGAGAAAATGGACAGCATGTAACGTTGAAAAGTAGCAGGGTCATTACACAAAACAAAGGGCCTTCTTCTATATGCAAAAGTACCATAGGGACATGTAAAAGTGGTCTTTTCTTGATCTTCAGGAGCAATAGGAATTTGAAAATACCCTAAATAACCATCTAGAATACAAAAATATGCATTAACTACAAGCCTTTCTAACATTTGATCAATAAAAGGTAAAGGAAAGTGATCCTTTCGAGTAGCATTATTCAGTTTCCTATAATCAATGCACATTCTCCAACCTGTTATAGTCCTAGTGAAAATCAATTCATTATTATCATTTTTCAAAACAGTCGTCCCATCTTTCTTTGGCACTACATGCACAGGACTAACCTAAGAGTTATCAGAAATGGGATAAATTATTCATGCATCTAATAATTTAGTAATCTCAGCCCTAACTACTTCTTTCATGTTTGGATTCAACCTTCATTGATGTTCAATTACAGGCTTATGGTTATCCATCATCAAAATTCTATGCATGCAAATAGTTGGACTAATCCCTTTAATGTCAGAAATATTCCAACCCACTGTTAATTTAATTTCCTTCAAAATTCTCAATGTTTTCTCAAGTTGAACATCATTTAAGTTTGCATTCACAATCACAGGCAAAGTATCATTGGGACCAAGAAATGCATACCTGAGATGTGCAGGAAGTGGTTTCAACACAAGAACTGGTGCTTGCTCAATTGATGGTGGAGGAAATGACTTACCTTTTTCCAATTCTTCAAATTTTTGTCTCCTACAAAAAGGCATAGGTGAGCTCCCCTCAAAAAGACTAGCAATTGTGGCAACCTCATGATTTTCATTCTTGCTAGTTACTCCATTAACCAAGTATGTTTTTAGAGGGTCCACAAAATGCTTTTCCTCCAAGACTTCTTGAACTTTCTCATCAATGATATCAATTTGAAAGCAACAATCCATGATGGCAGGTTACTTTTCTGCTTTAGTAATGTCAAACTCAATCTCCTCATCACCTACCCTCAAAGTCAATTTTCCATGTTTTACATCAATTAAGGCTCCTGCTATTGCTAAAAATGGTCTTCCAAGAATCAATGGGATCTCAACATCCTCATTCACGTCCAATACCACAAAATCCACAGGTATGTAAAACATACCAATTTTTAACAAGACATTTTCAATGATACCTAATGGATACTTAACAAAATGGTCAACTAATTGCAAGGTCATTGTGGTTGGGATTAGCTCACCCAACCCCAATGTCTTGCAAACAGATAAATGTATAAGACTAACACTAGCTCTTAAATCACATAAAGCCTTCTTAAATTCAATGGTACCAATTAGACAAGGGATAGAAAAGTTACCTGGATCTTTAAGCTTTTGTGGAAGTTTGTTTTGAATAATTACACTGCACTCCTCAGTAAGTGCTACCACAGCATGCTCCTCAATCTTCCTTTTGTTAGATAGTAAATCTTTAAGGAACTTCACATAGGATGGCATTTGTGCCCAGGCTTCTGCAAATAGTATGTTTATGTGAAGTTGCTTAAAAATTTCTGTAAACTTCTCATATTGTTTGTCTAACTTCTGCTGCTTCAATCTTTGAGGATAAGGAATGGGTGGTGCACAAGGCTTAACTTGTAAAGGTTTAGATACCTCCTCTCCTTTTTCTTCTTTAGCTTGATCTATTAGGGTATCTTCTTTTGAAACTTCACCACTATATTCACTTGTTTTCTTTGATACCACTTCTTCAAGTTGCTTGCCACTCCTCAAAGTAATTGCCTTGCATTATTCTCTAGGATTGATTTCAATTTTGCTAGGCAATGTACCTTAAGGTCTTAGATTAAAAGAGTTAGCCATTTGCCCCATTTGAAACTCCAAGTTTCTATTTTGGCTAGCAATTTGATCGACTTTGGCTTCCAACTTGTCATAGTGTTTCTCTAACTTGTCAAACCTTTTGGAAGTGGCTCCTGTGAATTTCTCCAAAGCAATTTCATAGGAAGGATTGATTTCTTATAGTGTTTAGGATGGAATTTGATTTCTCCCTTGAAAGTTAGATTGGTATGGTGGCCTTAGATTGCTTCCTTAGTTTCTTTGATTTCCCTATGCTAGGTTGGGGTGATTCCTCCATCCTAGATTGTAGGTGTTTGAGTAGGGATTATTTTGTTGCCTATTGGGGTTAGATACAAATTGGACTTGCTCTACTCCAAGGCATTCAAAATTATGATGATGACTCCCACATGAGTCACAAACAATTGGATGACTACTTGATCGAGCATTAATGTTTACCCTCTCCAATGACTTGGCAATTGCATCAACTTTTGCTGCAAGAAGCGAATACCCATCATCCTGTTGAACACTTGCAACCCTCCTTGTTGTAGTCCTTTCATTGGACCAACGGTAGTTATTAGTCGCCATTTGCTCAAGAAGATTATGAGCCTCAATGGTACTTTTGTTCATAAGAGCTCCTCTAGCTGCTGCATCAATCATGCTCCTTATTTGATTTGAAAGACCATTGTAAAAAGTTTGCACTATCATCCAGTCTGGGATACCATGATGAGGACACTTTCTTTGCAAATCTTTGAACCTTTCCCATGCTTCATATAGTGTCTCTCCATCAAATTGAATGAAACTAGTAATATCATTCCTTAGCTTAGTAGTCTTTCTAGGGGGAATATTTTGCAAGAAAAGCACTTGTGAGTTGATTCCATGTAGTGATTGATCCTGGGGCTTGAGATGTCAGCCAGGTTTTTGCTTTATCCCTAAGAGAAAATGGGAAAAGCCTCAGTCTAATGGCATCATCAGTAACGCCATTCATCTTGATTGTATCACAGATTTCTAAGAAATTTGCCAAATAAGCATTGGCATCTTCCATGACTCCTCCTCCAAACTGAGACTGCTGAACCATCTGAATGAGTGAAGGTTTGATCTCAAAATTGTTGGCTGCAACAATGGGTCTTTCTATGCTGGATTGCATAACCGAGTTTGGCATGGCAAATTCAGGTAATGCCCTATTAGCTCCATTGTCGGTCATTTCTTTCTCTACTCCTTCAAGTCCTTCCTCAAAAGTTTCTTGCTCAAATTCTGCTCCTTCTTCCAAAGCCTCTTACTTGTTGGCCTTGTCTGCTTTCTCTTTTCTAAGTCTCTCCTTTTTGGCTTTGGTTAAAGCCTTACACCTTCGCTCGATTTTAGGATCCAATTCCTCTAAAATTGCTTCAGGATCGTTTCTTATAAACACCTATACAAGTTGTACAATAAACAAGATAAAAATTCAGTTTTAAAAATAAATTAAGGTATCTAAAGTAATAGAGTATATCAATTATATTGATATTGTCAAAAACTGTCTTCCTCAGCAACGGTGCCAAAAACTTGCTACGTGATTTCTGCAAGTGTACAGGTCATGCCAAGTAATAGTGTGTGAATAGAGTGTCGAATCCATAAGAAAAGGTTGACAAGTACCAAAATTAAGATTACTCTATTATTTAGAAAATCAATCATGAGAATTCGTATTTTAAGCTAAAGTGAAATTCAAGTGAATAAATGATGATATATATGAAATAAGATTAAAGTTCTAGGATTTAGAATTCATCAATTGATCACATATGATTTCTTTATAATCTTTAGATGGATTATTTTTGCTAGAATTAATGATTAAATTTTCCTAAATTATATGATGTTTACTCTCAAGATATAACATGTGTGTTCATATTAACTTTATGTCTACTCTCGTGATCATAAGCAATTAATATAAACCCATTAAGTTTTATGAAAATCCTTTTAAAAATTACAAAAGAGTATTCTTATCTCTAAGCAATACATTCCCTTAGTCAATTATCCTAATGAACTAATATTGTGTTTCCAATCTTGTTACTTCACACAATATCTTAAATCATGCAATTAATGGCCAGTTAATTACAAACATTAAGTTATAAGATAAAATATTAATTCCAACAATCAAATCCTATCAATTAAATATAAATAATCATATGCAAATCAAAAGATTATATCTAAATCCTAGAAAATAAAATTAGCTACTCATAATTGAAAAGGAAGAAATAAGTAAATTAACAATTAAAATAATAAACATAATAACAACTTATAATTAAATTCAAGAATAAAGTTTAGGAAGAACTTGTTTTGAGATACAATCTTTGATAAACGCGAACTCCAAAAACTCCTCCTCTTGATCAAAATAACAATAAAAGAAATCTATTCTCAGAAAATATATGTAACTCTCTCTACATCTATTTTTTGCTATTTTGAGTTGTGATTTTGGAGAAGGGAGGTAATGCTTATTTATAGGCAAATTTCATCTTCATTTTCAACCATGTTGCATCATTGATTACATCATTATTTTCATGACATCATCTCTTGCATCATTGCCCGTATCATTTATAAAATGACATCATTGTCTGCATCATTTATAAAATGATATCATCGCCTGAGTCATGATATCACTGCATCATTGTGACATCATTTTAATCTATAAAAAATAAAATAAAAATACTAAAAATATATTATAATTTATTTATAAATTATAGAACTATTGATTTCTAAAAATAAGTAATAATATTATTGCATTATCGAGAACTGAGCTAAAATTTGAGTTTAAACAAATAAAATAACTCTAAAAATATAGAGTTATCATGTCACCACCTTTTAATTTCATTAAATCAATTCCAATGAAAAGCTCACCAGAAAGTTGACATGATATTTCACATCACTACAAATGTTGATGAAGTTGGACACTTCAGCTTGTCGTGTCAGATTATTAAAATTGCGTGCAAAGTCACTAAACTTTTTATAGTTTTTTAATTTGATCACTACGACTTAATTTTTTCACAGGCAAATCATGAAGACATATCTGATTAAAAACTCACTGGGATTGGCTTCAATAAGCTTATCTCAATATTAAGAATACAAAGACATAAGTCACTTGCCCTCACTCTTCTCTTTTTTGTTGAAAAATGGCCAAAAGCTTCAATAGTCTCATTGTTCGATCTTCATCTCCGTTTAATCTCAAGTGATAAAATAAGTATTGAAATAAAGCTTCATATGCAGAGATACTAAGAACTCTTAAAATCGTCATTGAAAATGATAGAAATCGTCATTGGATTTGTTGAATTTGTCTTCGTGACCCTCATGTAAAAAAAATTAAAATTCAATAATCAAATTGTAAGAATTAAAAGTTAATAACTTTGCATTCAGTTTTCATAATTCACCATGACAAGCTAATGTGTCAAGTTTAGTCAGCATTTGCAAATAACATGGAATGCCACATCAGCTTTTCGGTGAGTTTTTTATTAGAATTAGTTTAGTGACTTGCCAGTAAAAAAAAAATTAAAAATTAGTGACACTTTTATAATAAATTAATTTTTAGTAAACAAAATAGAAAATCACCAAAAATTTAGTGATTTTTGGTATGTTTTACCCCATTTTTAACAATAGAAATCAATTTCGTATGACTATTAATCTAAATGGATTTTAAATTAGTTAATGACTCGATAATTTTAATTATAAAATTTTTATCACATTTTATTTTTTTATGATTTAAATTTCATTTCATTTTAATTCTTACGTTATTAAATTTTAAATTCTTTTAGATTTCCTACAATTTCTCAAAAGCTTGTATTTAATGTAAGGATTAAAACAGTTAACTTTGAAATAATAGAGAACAAAGTTTATATTAAAACAAATTTTAGAGAATTTCTTTTTTTGTACTTAACATAGCTATGGTTGGTTAGCAAAATGGCAATAAATTACAACTACATAAATTGAAAAAACCTATATATTTATGTTATTTTGCCTATGTGAAAAATTATAACCATAAAATGAATAAACAATAATATATATCTATAGATAATCAACAAGTTTATATATAATAGGAAAAGCTGAATTCAAGAGCAATGTAGAAAATTTTTCATCATGTGTTAAGTAATTCTCTCAAAAATTAAATTTACATGAAGTCATTTTATTAAAAACTAAATTTATATGAAAACATCTCATAAAATTTTATTCACTTATTAAATATCTATATCACCCATATAATTTTATAAGTTATAATGTCATTCACAAATAAACTATTAAAATGTGAAAAAAATTATATTGAGCGAAGAGTAGAAGATATTTATTTAATATTTATAATAAGTTAAAAAATAATAAAATAACTGAATAATATAATCCAACACACTCTTAGTCTGATGAAATTTTCAAATATAATATATGGTAATATTGTCATTTCATTGAGTAAAAAAGATGTGGAGTGTATTTAAACTTATTGGAGTTGTTAAAAATGGGTGGGTTCAATTGTTTCAATCAGAAAAATCGAAAATTGGTTCTAGGGCCAATATAGTTTAGACATAAAATTGGATAGGATTAAGATCCTCTCATGTTAGGATAAATATGATAGGTCATGTTCACACGATTTCAACTATTAAATTAAAATAAACAGTTGAGATTTTTTTAAAAATTAAAATTTAAAATATTTTAGAGTTGGTAATTATAGTGTAAAAGTAAAACTCAACCCGTTTATTTCGCATTTAACGATTAAGATTATATGAACAGATTTATCATATTCATCTTAAAATGAGAAGATTTTAATCCAATTGGATAGGCTATGAATCAGACCAAACCTGGTAAACCAGCCAGGTAACTAGCGTTGGGCAACCCAGATTGATTTTTCAGAGTTATCCGGGTGAAAATTTTATTTTATTTTTTTGAGAAAATTATACCATCTACCCATTTTTTTGTTTCTTTTACTTTTATACCCTACTTTTTGAAATTTTACTTTTTGGTATTTTTATTTTTGCTTTTATACACTTTTTACATTTGTATTTACATTTTTTTATGTTTTCTTTTGTCTAAAGCAAAAAAAAATTAAAGAGCATATATTATGTGGAATAAAGCTATCATAGACACAAAGTTTTTCATTATAAAAGTTACTGTTTGTCTTAATAAGTGTTATATTGGAATAAATAAATTGATTTAATAACTCTAAATTTCACAAAATGAATATTATTATTTTAAAAAAATATATAAATATTAAAGCAGCATATACAAAGGATGAAAATAAAGATTCCATAATTTGAAAATATCAGACATTCATGTAATTATCTAATTTTAATTATTTGTTTAATTAATATTTTTTAAATTAATAATATTTTTCTTGAATTTTGCTTTTTTTTAAAAAATATTGGAAACCTTTTATTATTAATAATTTAATGAAAACTAAGTAATTTTTTGAATTATATTGCCTGTTGCATTTATAATTAGTTAAAACATATATGTATTAATTTTATATAATTAACAATTAATAAGTAATTTTTCACTAAAATACTAACTAATTTCTCGCTAAATATAATGTTCATTTTTATAATCCTAATGTATATTGTATTGATGTTGGTATGATATTTGTATTACACGGTGATTAAAATGAAACAAAAGGTAATAATTAAGTAAAATTACACCAAATAATTAAGTAAATTTACATCTCTATTATTATATTATACTATATGTATTATCAATCAAATATATAGACAATAATTCAAATTTAATTATATCAATTTGATCGAATATGCAATTTTATAATTTTAAATATATTTTTAGAATATATATTATTTAAGTTGTAATTTATTAATTTAAATTTAAATTTAAATTTAAACTATTTAAATAATAATTTTTTGTTGGCTGGATTTTATTTTTTTTATTTTTAGTCTCTTTATTTAATATTTTATTATGTAATATTTTTAAATATTTTAATGGAGATGTGGTACACATGAATCTTAAATGTAGGTGTATTAATAAATGAGTTTCCAACTTTATTTATTTATTTTTAGTAGTGTTTAAAATTACTCTTAAAATGCTAAAAAAAGATATTTAGTAAAACTAAAAATTTATTGGTACTTTTCAATCATGAAAATGATTTTAGATTCATTGAATCAAAATTTATTGGTACTTTCTGACTCTTCAAATACTAAAAATTAGATAGCATTGACTTTCTTATTAGTTGAATTTTCTTTTACTTTTTTTTTTATTTTTAGCATACTCATAGTTTATATGTTTAGTCTATTTTATTTATATATTTGGTTGGTGTTTAAGTTTAAAAAAAAAAATTACATCTAAATAGGCAAACTTGGGAAAAAATAACACTATCAAATAAAAAGGTTGAGGGTGTTAAGTTTCTAAAGAAGAGGAAAACATCTGTTTCTTGTATATATTTAAGATATACCTAAAACATACTCATTGTATACTTGAAATAAACCAAAAATACATCAAAAATATACTCATTATATACTGTTTACTGTGAATTCTAAAAATTGCTTATTACTTTTTTACTATGATTTTCTTATTTGATACATACTTGATATATTCATTTTATATACTTATATTCATGTAATATTCAATATACAAAATTTTTTGAAAATATATATCAAATCAAAAGAGCCAATATATTATAGGAATAAACTTTTTTAATTTAAACATTGTTTTATTAAATTTGTTTATATTTTAATCTTAATTTTGATGATGATTCTCACTATAAAAAAAAAAAAGAAAAGAAAAGAAAAAAAGAATGTTGATTATGCTTCTTCAAAGAAGAAAAAATTTAAAGTTATTAAGTCTTTCAAGGAATATGAAAGCATATAATTATAGTATATATTTAAGATATACCTAAAATATACTCATTATATACATAAAACAAACCTAAAATACACTCGTTATATACTATTTCTGTGAATTTTAAATTCCGTTAATTTTTTTATATCATAATTTTCAGTCCACACAATAAAAGTGAATAATTTTTTTTATTTTGAGTATATGTTTGGTTTATTTTGTTTTTATTTTTTTTATTTGCAAATTAGAGTAATTAGAAATTATTCTAATTGAAAATTATCTAATTAATCACCACATGTCAAATATTCAAGTTTTGAAAAGAATCCATTTGAACATGTGTCGATTGGATATAACTCTACTTACACATGTTGATTTGCATATTAGAATAATTGAAAATTATGTTAATTAAAATTATACAATTACACCACATGTCAAAGATTTAAGTTTTGAAAAATACCATTTGGACATGTGCCAATTGATGACATAACTTTAATTACACATGTTAATAATTATTTAATTAATCAACACATGTCAAAGATTCAAGTTTTGAAAAATATCCATTTAACATGTGTCTATGGGTTATAACCCTAGCTACACATATTACATATTCTTTATATTACTCAATTGATATGAATTTTACAGCACTAGCATTTTATAATTAATCAGAGATTGATTTGTCATTGATTGCAGGTTGATTATTTGTTTTTGCATATTTTATCTTTAGTATTGCTAAAATACTGGTTGTTTTTGAGTTTTTTTGCATATTTGTGGTTGATTACAGGTTAATTGTTAATTGATAGCAGGTTAATTTTAATGCTTATTATAGGTTGATTATTGGTTTTTGAGTATTTAGCATTAGTATTCTAAAATACTAGTTGTTTTGTGGTTGATTATAGGCTGATTATAGGTTGATTATTGTTTTATTTCTATATTTGTATAGAGGAAGGAAAAAAAAAAGGATTTCAAATCAAAATATATAAAAGCAAGTAAGAATTATATTATCATATAGTTTACATATATTCAAAACATATCTAACATATACTCTTTAGTGTGTATTATTAAAAATATTTCTTTATAAATTAAAATACAATATTAATATTTTTTTTAAAAAAAATTTCAACTTATAAATTTTTTTTGTCAATACTAAAAATAGATATATCTTTCACATTCAATTTTAAATTTTATTTTTCAATTTACAAAATAAAGTCTCACACAATTTAAAATCATATAAAAGATAAAAAATATTCAAATCAATAAACAAAATTTAAAATAAGACTTATAAAAGGTTGATGTGTTATTGTTATATACATATAATTTTATATACATATAATTCTATAATTGTTAATGTCCAAGAAATTTCAAACATATATATCAAATAAACACAATAAAACTCTAAATAATAAAATTTTTCAAAACATATACTTATGATAAACCTATATATCTCTGTGATCTACTCTTTACTGGGTTTTAGTACAAAATATCCTTATTTTCTATAGATTTCAAAAGTTCATGTTCTAAATCGGTTAGATTCTTAAAAAAAAAAATCATATAATTTATTTGTTTTGAAGTTTTTTAATGTAATGTGAGTTTTAAAAATACAAAATCTTTTGGAATATTTATATGAAATGCGATTTACCTTTAAATCAATTGAAGATCTCATTTGCCTTGTGACCTTGCTGCTTTAATATTGAAAAATTTGCAAATTTCTCAACTATTTTTATGTGTTGTGTTTTGTATTTGTTGTAGAAACGATTGGTAAAACTTGTGTGATTCTTATTTTAGAAAATTATTTGTATTTGATTTGTTTTGATCGAGTTTAATATGAATTTAAAATTTAGCGTACAAAAGTTAAAACTGATGACTTAGGCATGTAAAAATTATTTTTCCATACGAGGCGTATTAAAGTTAGTGGATATTGTTTTTTAGGCAATCGTGTAAGAAACTCTATTTTTTTTTTAACTCCAATAACACCCGTGTGTGAGGCCTAGCCCGCGCACCGATCCGATCCGCCGAGGGATCGAAATGCTCTTCGGGAGAAACTCCACGATTGAAACTTGTTGTGAGTTCAAAAAATTGATTTTTGTAATTTGACAGTTGAAAAGTTAGTCACCACTTTAATTTACTTATTTTAATTGGGAAAATTAAAGAAAACCCAAGATGATTGACTCTAAAATTTGATTTATCCCAATGGAAAATGCACCAATCCGCGAGTGACCAAGGAGGGATCGGGGATCAGGTTTTGGTAATTACACAAGTAAGAAAAATATGATTTTTCTTTAGTTTGGCTAAAAATGCAAAATAACTCTTAAAAAATGAATTTTTGTGTATGCATGAACAGGAATATAATGATGAATGAAGCAAATATATATATATGATGTGATGGAATGACAATAATAAATAAATAGGCCAAATAAATCCTACTTAATTATTACAATATCAAAACAAATGAAATAAAGAGGATCTTTCCTCTAGCCCTTATGGGTACTAAGAAAAGCACACATTCTCCCAAATAAACTAAAAATAAAATCACAAATAAAGGGTTAATTCAAATAAAATCAAAGCAAAGAGGAAAACAATATTGAATAAAAAGATTTTGGAGTTGATGCCCTTCAGAATGGCAGCCTGCGTATCCTACTGAATGGGAATCAAACCCCACGCAGTTCTTCCTTCTTGCGAAGTGTTCGCCTTAAATATATTAATTGATGATACCCGCAAGCAATCGGGGTAATCGTAGTATACTGAAAGTTCCCATGGTCGTCTCACAAGGAAGTGCAAAGGAAAAAGTACTTACTTTTCTAATTTAGAAATATAAAAACAAATAGAGAATTGCAATAAAATAAGAAACTGTACTAGGATCTAAATATCTAAATTTTTCTTGAAATTTAAAGGAAAGAAAAATTTAAAATATGAGACCTTATGCAAAATGGATGTTTAGGATTTGAATGGATTTCACTAGTCCTTATATGCTCAGTAAATCTTAACCCAAAATGATAATTCTATTAATTACTTTTTTTATAAATAAATCTCTTGAACCTAATTCAATAGCTTTCACATTCATGAATTAAACTCAATAAATTTATCTAAATCAAAAGTAATTTTTCTTCCTAGGGTTTATATTTCTAATTTGTCCTAGAAACTCAAGTGAATTAATTCTGATTTTAAATTTCATCTCTCGATCCATCATTTAAAACCTAAATTGAACAATTGGTGATCAAGCAATTATTCGTAAGAATTAAACCAATTCAAATTTGAGAGAGTAAGGCAATTATCATTTTGAGAAGAAACAATCATAGCATATTCATAGTTAGTTACCTTCAAATCCTGAACAAAGAAAGATTTAGCTCATGATAGACAAGATAATCATCCCAATTTCATTACACACTAAAAAATCCATGAAAGTAATTTAGCAAATTAATTAACCAAAAGAAAGTGATGAAATACAAAGATCCAAACCTTGACACTAAGTGAAAGAGTTTTGTTTCTATCTCTAGAATAGTTTTTCCTCTTTTCCAGATCTGGTTCTTCCTTCTCTTGGTAGCTATCCCCCTTTCTTCTTATGAGCTCCAGCAAAAAAAATTGGAATCCTCCCTCTCCTCTTGTAAAACTCTCTATATATCGTTTTTATAAAAAAATAACTGACTAATGTTTTAAAAATATTTAAAACTCAGATAAGATAATTCTGTTCCAAAAACACGCGGCTAGGCGCTGGAAATTGTCGCCAGACACTGGGTAACAGAGGCTGCTACTTACAGCGAGGCGCTGGAAATTGCAGCGAGACGCTGGAAATTGCAGCGAGACGATGGAAAAGTGTAGCCAGGCGCTTTAAATCTTAGTCTTGGAAAGGCAGCGGGTCGTTGGGATTCACCGCGAGGCGCTGGAGTTGTTCTCTGCTGAACGCCATCGGCAGCTCGGTTATTCACGTGCACTTGTCATTTCCAAATTCTTCCCATTCCTCTCTACTTGTTTAGCATCTTCACATAATTTCTACAAACATAGATAAACCTTCCTCAAACCTTAAAAAGCACAAAATAAACATAAAAACAAATATAAACTTTACAAAATTAATCAATTAAACACCATAAAAATCCATGTAAACATGCAACAAACAACTCCCCCACACTTACTCTTTGCTTGCCCTCAAGCAAACTTTACTCAACAATTTCCTTTATGTAATATAAAATAAACTATGGGCCTCACAATATAGATGATCAAATTAGAACATATTCCAATTGCTACAATATTTAACACCCTTTACCCAATCATCTTTTCAAATCAACTCAAATTTTTGCAAGGGATGTTAAAACAGAAGATTTGTTGCACTTCATGATAGGCATATACACTCACTATCATCACAGTAAATCTCTAATCAAATGAAGTAAACCAATGCACGTACATCCTCCTCATAGGCATACTAACTAATTTGTCTCCACTAATGAAGTTCACAAAGGTTAAAAAGATCAAAAGGTCTTTACAAATGTTGTAATGGGGCCTAAAAAGGTAAAGGGCTAACAAGAAACAAGCTACACTAAATCAAAGTTTCCTTTGAATATGATGTAAGACAAATTCTTAAATCTCAAAGTGCCTACTACTTAAAAACAACTCTATCTCTTTTTTATTTATTTATTTATTATTATTATTTTTTTTTGACAAGTATATATATATATATATATTTATTATATATATATATATATATATATATATATATATATATATATATATATATATATATATATATATATATATCTTTATTATTTTATTTTATTTTTTCTCTCTCTTTTTTTTTTTTTAATAAGGCACTCTTTATACTACCTTACATCAGTACTCAAAGAAAATAAAAGGGTGGTGTAAACATGGTGAAAACAAACAAAGATTCTCAAGCTAAAGGTATGCATTATAATGCACATATTTGGCTCAAAGGGCTAACAAAGGGAATTAAAACAACTAAGGTGGATACAAGAATTTGGTTAAAACAATAAAATGCCTTAATCATTTCTCTTTTTTTTTTTTTTCTAAGTGAACTTAAAATTTCACCTTGACCAACTAATTAGCATGTTCTAAGGAGGGCGAGATTCATCAATGATGATATATTGCATAAGCCCTCTCTAAGTTAGCATCCACAAACTTTCTAAATCCACCCAAGCAGTTCAAAAAAATTTTATCTAAACCTTCAAGCAATGATCAAGGGTAAAAGAAGTTAAATGATAATAACAATAAAATATAATCCAATTCAAGCATCATCTAATAATATCCTTGGCCCATCCAACATCAACTGATCAAAAAGTTGAGTAAGCTTAACATAGAGGACGAAACAAAGAACTAAACACACCAAACATAAAACATGCAGAACAAAAATTAAACTACTTAAAGAAACCAAAAAAAATTTTTTTTTTTTTACTAAAACTCGCCCACATTTAAATTCCACATTGCCCTCAATGTGGAAAATTCATGCAAAACTAAAAACAAAACTACATAATAGAAATGATATTTTAAATAAAATAAAAGTTAAAAGTATAATAAAGAAAGTTACCTAGGCATCCGCCTCCGGCGGTGTGGAAGGAGGTGTCGAAAAGTCAAGTCCATATTTCTCGCCAAGGAGCTGGATGGTGCACCTTTGTTGTCTCTGCTCCTTCTCCATCCTATCAAATCTTCCACGAATCTCATTCATATCGGCCTTGTGTTGCGTTTCCATGGTCTGAAGTTGGGTTAAAACCAATCGCCAACCCTCTGGTTCACTAGTTGATGCTGAAGGTTGAGAATAGAGGTCTGAAAATGGCATGAATTGTTGCTCAGTCGGCTCAATGCGTTCCTCTTCCGGAGGGAGAGCAGAGGTACCACTCCGGGTAACTGCAGGTTGAGTGGCACTCTGAATATCTCACCAACACTTCCTAGTTTCAGGATCTCTCAACCGATTATCTATTGTGATAATTTCAGAGCTCACCCAAGATTCCAAAGTGAAATTCCACTTAGGTAGTGTCTCTAAGTCTTCGGTGGCCGGATCAACAAGGTCATGGTGAAAGGCTATGGCAGAAAGAACATGCCCCATATTCAGTTTGAACCTTTTATGATTTATCATCTCCATAATAGAGTGCCGTAACAATGAAGCTGTATCAATTGCCTTCCCATTAGCCAAGCACCACAAAACACTCAGCTCCTTAGACGAAACCTTGCTGCTCTCGGATTTTCCAAAAACAGCATGGCACATAAATTTGCGCAAAATGAGAGTAGAATGATCCTTTATAAGGCCATTAGGAGCCTTATTTGTATCAAATTTCTTCTGGCCTGTTAATGACTCCCAAAATGCATCCGCATCAAATTTACAGTCAAGACTATTACTGCCATCAATAGGAAATCCAAAAATTGTACATATATGTTCATGTGGCAGCCTATATTCCTCATCATAAATTCTAAAATACATTGTTTCCTCTTCATCTCCCACAGGTTGATAAGTGGTGAAAAATTCTAAAGCAAGCCTAGGATAAACATCATAATCCATTTTAATGAACTTCCCCCAACCTAGGATTATGCTCAATCTTTCAATTTCACCATCCAAACCAATTTTTTTCAAGGCCTCAAAATCTAGATATTGACATATTTTAAAAGACCGACTAGATTCAGTAAGAGCAGCATACCTTTCACCTTCGCTTTCGAATAAAATTCGGAATGGGGCTCCATAATCATCTCTAAGATCCTTCTCCAATCTTTTGCCTTTTCCCTTAGTCTTTGGTCCCTTCCTCCCACTACTCTTAACTCTCTTGGACATGGTATTGATAAATAATGCAAGATTTGGAGGTGGATGTTGAAGTTGGGAGAGAGAAGTCGAAGGGTTCTTTGGTTTAAATTCAAAAATGGCGAGGAAATGAGGAATAGAAGGGTGGTCGGGCATTTTAAAACTGGTAGGTGGCCCTAAAAATGTCAAAAATACCCTTATTTCTACTGCTGAGTCCCGCAGCGCTGGAGCATGCAGCGAGGCGCTGGACACTACTTCTGGGCTGATAGCTGCAGCGTGACGCTGCAAGTTGATGCGAGGTGAGGCTTTTCATAGCGAGACGCTATGAGGGCTGGCGAAACGTTGCCAACCTGGTCCTGCTACCAGTTAAGATTACTGCGGCTCACTGTATTTTGCAGCGAAATGCTGGCTTTACAACTCCTGCAAAACTCAATAATCCAATCTCTTTATCTGATACCTAAAAAACAAAAACAACAGAAACAAACCCGAGCATAAATCTGTTCTAAAATTAAAGCAGATAAAATTTCATTCAAAAGAAAATAAAACAAATGATTTTTTTTTGTTTTTTTTTTAAACAAAACATACTAATAATGAACAAACATAAATTTTGGGGTGCCTCCCAAAGAGCGCTACTTTAACGTCTCAGCAGACGATTACCATCCTTTAAGGTTTTTGAAGCAAAATGCTTTCTTTCTCTTGAATCTCTTGCAGTCCTTCAAGATATGGCTTAACTCTCTACCCATTCACTTTGAATTTTTCATTGGTACGAGAGTTAAGTAATTCTACAGCCCCGGAAGGAAATACAACAGTTACCTTAAAAGGACCACTCCATCTTGACTTAAGTTTACCTGGAAAGAGGCGCAACCTCGAGTTGTAAAGCAGCACCTTCATTCCTGGTACTAGCGTCTTCCGAACAAGGTGTTTATCATGAAGAGCTTTGGTTTTTTCCTTATAAATTCTAGAACTCTCATAAGCTTCGTTCCTCAGCTTATCCAACTCCGAGATTTGCAACATTCTTCTTCCTTTTGCCTCCTCCAAATCAAAATTAAGGGCCTTTATTGCCCAGTAAGCCCTGTGTTCCAGTTCCACTGGCAAATGGCAAGCCTTGCCATAAACCAATCGGAATGGACTTATTCCCAAAGGGGTTTTGTAAGCCATCCTGTAGGCCCACAATACATCACTTAGTCTAAGAGACCAATCTTTTCTCGAAGTGTTCACTGTCTTCTCCAGAATGCACTTGATCTGCTTGTTACGTCTCAACTTGTCCTGAGGTCTGTGGGTGATATGGGCTAGCCACCTTATGTTTCACTCCTGATTTTTGCATGAGTTTCTCAAACAACTTGTTGCAAAAATGGCTCCCCCCATTACTAACAATGACTCTTGGTGTGCCAAACCTGCTAAGAATAAATTCCCTCACAAATTTAACAACAACATTAGCATCGTTAGTGCGGGTAGGAATTGCCTCCACCCATTTTGAGACATAATCAACAGCAACCAAGATAAACAAATAACCATATGAAATAGGAAAAGGCCCCGTAAAGTCAATTCCCCACACATCAAAAATCTCAACAACAACAAAATTAGTGAGGGGCATTTCATTTCTTTTGCCAATATTACCTACTCGTTGGCACCTGTCACATTGTTTACAGTACATGTGAGCATCTTTAAATAGAGTAGGCCAATAAAGACCACTCTGAAGCACTTTCTCAGCTGTTTTCTTACCACCAAAATGCCCCCCACAACTAAGATCATGGCAGAATTTTAGAACATTTTGCTGCTCATCCTCTGGTATGCATCTGCGGACAATTTCATCTCTGCAAACTCTAAACAAATATGGCTCATCCCAAAAGTAATACTTACTTATATGCAAAAACCTTTTCTTTTCTTGATAAGTCATTTCAGATCTCAGAATATTACAAGCAAGGTAATTTGCAATGTCAGCATACCATGGGCTATGAGTTAAAACAAACAACTGCTCATCAGGAAATGTTTCAAGATTACTATGAATGTGACTCACTGCAAGATCATTGTGCAAAAGGGGCAGTATAGACAAATGATCTGCCACTACATTCTCACTCCCCTTTTTGTCCCTAATTTCACAATCAAATTCTTGTAAGAGTAGCACCCATCTAATTAACCGAGTTTTAGCATGTTGTTTAGTCAAAAGATATTTTAGAGCAGCATGATCAGTGAATACTATGACTTTAAAACCAATTAAATATGCTCTAAACTTATCTAATGCATATACAACTGCTAACATTTCCTTTTCTGTTGTTGTATAATTAACCTGAGCACTATTAAGGGTCAAACTTGCATAATAAATAACTCTCAAAAACTTTTCAACCCTTTGCCCCAAAACAGCCCCTAATGCAAAATTTGATGCATCACACATTATCTCAAATGGTAAAGTCCAATTAGGAGCTATAATAACAGGTGCAGTTGTGAGTTTCTCTTTCAAGGTAGTAAAGGCATTCATACATGCATCATCAAAAATAAAAGGCACATCTTTTCCTAATAGTCTACATAAAGGTTGACTTATTTTGGAAAAATCCTTTATGAATCTCCTATAAAAACCAGCATGTCCTAGGAAACTTCTTATCCCCTTAACCGAAGTAGGAGGAGGTAAGTTAGCAATTAAGTCAATTTTTGCCTTGTCAACCTCCATACCCTTTTCTGACACAATATGACCCAAAACAATTCCATGTCTAACCATAAAGTGACTCTTTTCCCAACTCAATGTGAGATTACTCTCAATGCATCTCTCAAGCACAAAGATCAATTTATTGAGGCAATCATCAAAAGAATTTCCAAATACAGAGAAATCATCCATAAATACTTCAATAAAATTACCTATCATGTCAGAAAACACTGACATCATGCATCTCTGGAAAGTCGCAGGTGCATTGCATAATCCAAAAGGCATTCACCGGAAGGCAAAAGTTCCAAAGGGACAAATGAATGTGGTCTTTGATTGGTCCTCCAGAGCTATGGGAACTTGGTAATAGCTTGAAAGACCGTCAAGAAAACAATAATAGGAGTGTCCTGCAAGTTTATCTAACATCTGGCCAATAAAGGGAAGAGGAAAATGATCTTTTCTAGTAACAGTGTTCAGCTTCCTATAATCTATGCACATCCGCCAGCCCGTAACTGTTCGAGTAGGAACCAACTCATTTTTCTCATTCTTAACAACTGTGATACCCGTTTTCTTAGGAACCACATGCATCGGGCTGACCCACTCACTATCTGCCACAGGGTAAATCACTCCCTCATCTAACAACTTAATCACCTCTTTTTTCACAATCTCACTTAAATTGGGATTTAATCTTCTTTGAGTCTCTCTTTTGGGTTTAGCTCCCTCCTCCAAAATTATTTTATGCATACACATAGAAGGGCTAATCCCCTTAATGTCACTCAAACCCCATCCTATTGCTTTCTTCAACCTTTTCAATACATTCACCACTCTCTCTTCTTCATTCACACTCAACAAAGCTGAAATTATCACAGGTAAAGTGTCCCCCTCCCCCAAGAACACATACTTAAGGTGCTTTGGAAGCTCCTTAAGTTCTAAGCCAGATGTAAACTCTTGGCTTTTGCTTTGGATTAAAGGGAGTTCTACAACCTCTTCTTCACTTGCTTTTTCCTCGTATTCTATCTCATCCAAACTCTCAAGATAGTTAACAACTTCAGGAACTAAAATTTCAGCCTCACTGTCAATGTTCAAAGCAATTTCCAATTTATCTTCTGAAAAATCCTGCAAAAACACATCTTGCAGACAAGCATCAATGCAATCAACAAAAGCAAATTCCTCATAAAATGACATGGGCTGAACAGATAAATTCTTAAAAATGGAAAATTCAACAGTTTGACCAAGCACCGTCATGGTAAGTTTTCCATTTTTAACATCTATCAATGTATTGGTCGTAGCCATAAAAGGTCTTCCCAACAAAATATGAAGATTAGACTCACTAATTGACTCATTACCCATGTCCAAGACTACAAAATCAACAGGAACTATTAACCCTCCCACCTGTACTAGCACATCTTCAATTATACCCTTAGGATATCTCAAAGTTCTATTCTGCTAATTGAAGACACATTTTGGTGGGTTTAAGTTCCCCCAAATTTAATAACAAAAATAGTGAATAAGGCATCAAATTTATGCTAGCTCCTAAGTCCATCATACCTTTAGCCTCTGCACCATTTCCCATGCTAATGCTAATAATAAAACTACTCGGATCCTTTTCTTTTGGGGGTAGCTTATGCTGAAGTACAGCACTAGCTACCTCCGATACCTCAATTTTTTCTTCTACTTCTAACCTCCTCTTCTTAGAATTAAGCTCTTTGAAGAATTTAGCATAAGCAGGAACATTTTTAATCACATCAAGTAAGGGGAGATTTATACTTACCTTTGAGAGCATGTTAAAAATCTCTAAAAATTGCTTATCTTGTTGCTCATTCTTCAACCGGCTAGGAAATGGGATAGGAGGTCTGTATGGAGTCGCAGATTTGTGCAACTGTGGTACAAATTGGGTTTCCTTTTTCTCCTCATTGTTCTTCGTCAAAATCACAGCTGGTGTATCATTACCATTCCTCTCCTCATCATTTTCTTTTTGAGTACCTGTATCATCAACATTCACACCAACATTATTATTAATGACCTTACCACTTCTAAGCACCATGATGGCCTTAGCTTGTTCAGGTTGACTTGGAAGCTTCCTTTGTTGGTGTGACTGTAATTGATGCGCCAACTGACCCACTTGAGTTTCAACCTTTTTCATTGAGGCCTCCAAAGAGTCAAATCTCTTGTTATTTGCTTCTTGATTCATAGTACTAGCTTGAATGAAAGCATTCAAGCTATCCTCTATTGAAGCTTTCTTTGGTTGGCTAAAATTTGATGACTCCCCTTGAAATTGGTTGCTTCTTTGCAACAACTGAAATGGAGATTGCTGCTGCTGTTGGTTATTCTTCCAGGAAAAATTTGGATGGTTCCTCCAACCCGGGTTGTAGGTGTTAGAGAATGGATCATTTCTAACCCTGGGTTGGAAACCATCCAATGCTTGCACTCGCTCTGGTTCATCTGCAAAGGCATCAAAACTAGAAGGACAAATGTTAGCTCCATGCCCATATATACCACATATACCACATAACTCCTGAGTTTGTAATGGTGTACTCCTTCCCATGTTAAGGAGTTGAACTTGTTTGGTCAATTCGGCTATTTGCGTAGCCACATCTTTCCCACTGGTTCCCTCTTGAATTCCTTGTTTTCTACTCCTAACACTTTTCTGCTGCGAGTTTGCTCTAAGCATCTCAAAAAGGTCAAACATCTCCTGGGCTGTCTTTTCTCCCATTGCCCCCCTAGCTGCGTTATCTACTATCCCTTGGCTCTGAAGTGTTAGCCCATTATAGAAAAACTGATTTAGTAGTTGCAGCGGATAATGGTGGCGGGGGCATTGGATTTGCAGCAACTTAAACCTTTCCCATGCCTCATGAAAAGGTTCTCCCTCTGTCTGAGAAAATGTAGCAATCTTCATTCTCAAATCTACTATCTTTTGATGGGAGTAGAATTTCCCCATGAACCTATTGTAAACCCTATCCCAGTCTGTCAAAGAATTCGGTGGTAGGGTCATCAACCATGCCTTTGCAGCATCTTTCAATGTGTATGGGAAACACCTCATCCTCAACTGATCCTCGGTTAAACCTTGTAAAGGGAATGTCTGGATTGTAGAATAGAAATCCCTTATGAAATTTAGAGGATCCTCATTTGGTACTCCATAGAACGATGGAAGCATGCTGTAATGGATATTTTTCAATTCATAATTCCTGGCAGCTGCATCTAATCTAATGCAGGATGTTGCTATTCCTATTACTGGTCTAGCATAATCCTTCATCAGTCTAAGTGCATCCTGAGCCATGATGTCCTCGGGCTCAGTTTCCTCAAGCTCTATCTCTTGTTCAATTTCTTGTTCAATTTGCTCAGTTCCTGCTCTAATAGCTGCCAACCTGTTAATGTTATCAATGAAAGGAACTATTTCTTCTTCTTGGGATCTTCTCCCTTGCATAAATAGGTTAGAGCTAAAATAGCACAACCAAATAAATCGTAAAGATAACTAAGTAAAAATAAATAAATTAGAAAATTAAGTAATCCTGCCGTGCAACTTCCCCGGCAACGGCGCCAAAACTTGTTCGCCTTAAATATATTAATCGACGATACCCGCAAGCAATCAGGGTAATCGTAGTATACTGAAAGTTCCCAAGGTCGTCTCACAAGGAAGTGCAAAGGAAAAAGTACTTACTTTTCTAATTTAGAAATATAAAAACAAATAGAGAATTGCAATAAAATAAGAAACTGTACTAGGATCTAAATATCTAACTTTTTCTTGAAATTTAAAGGAAAGAAAAATTTAAAATATGAGACCTTATGCAAAATGGATGTTTAGGATTTGAATGGATTTCACTAGTCCTTATATGCTCAGTAAATCTTAACCCAAAATGATAATTCTATTAATTACTTTTTTTATAAATAAATCTCTTGAACCTAATTCAATAGCTTTCACATTCATGAATTAAACTCAATAAATTTATCTAAATCTAAAGTAATTTTTCTTCCTAGGGTTTATATTTCTAATTTGTCCTAGAAACTCAAGTGAATTAATTCTGATTTTAAATTTCATCTCTCGATCCATCATTTAAAAACTAAATTGAACAATTGGTGATCAAGCAATTATTCGTAAGAATTAAACCAATTCAAATTTGAGAGAGTAAGGCAATTATCATTTTGAGAAGAAACAATCATAGCATATTCATAGTTAGTTAACTTCAAATCCTAAACAAAGAAAGATTTAGCTCATGATAGACAAGATAATCATCCCAATTTCATTACACACTAAAAAATCCATGAAAGTAATTTAGCAAATTAATTAACCAAAAGAAAGTGATGAAATACAAAGATCCAAACCTTGACACTAAGTGAAAGAGTTTTGTTTCTATCTCTAGAATAGTTTTTCCTCTTTTCCAGATCTGGTTCTTCCTTCTCTTGGTAGCTATCCCCCTTTCTTCTTATGAGCTCCAGCAAAAAAAATTGGAATCCTCCCTCTCCTCTTGTAAAACTCTCTATATATCATTTTTATAAAAAAATAACTGACTAATGTTTTAAAAATATTTAAAACTCATATAAGATAATTCTATTCCAAAAATACGCGGCTAGGCGCTGGAAATTATCGCCAGACATTGGGTAACAGAGGCTGCTGCTTACAGCGAGGCGCTGGAAATTACAGCGAGATGATGGAAAAGTGTAGCCAGGCACTTTAAATCTCAGTCTTGGAAAGGCAGCGGGTCGCTGGGATTCACCGCGAGGCGCTGGAGTTGTTCTCTGCTGAACGCCATCGGCAGCTCGGTTATTCACGTGCACTTGTCATTTCCAAATTCTTCCCATTCCTCTCTACTTATTTAGCATCTTCATATAATTTCTACAAACATAGATAAACCTTCCTCAAACCTTAAAAAGCACAAAATAAACATAAAAAAAAAATATAAACTTTACAAAATTAATCAATTAAACACCATAAAAATCCATATAAACATGCAACAAACACGAAGGAGGGGTTTTTAAAAATGTATTGGTTTGCTTATTAACTTAATTCTGATTCTTAAATTAATAAGTTTTTAGATCTTTTCAGTTTTAGACCTAAAGAGAATTCTAGATTTGAATTTAGAATTTTAAAATAGGAAAGGGATTATACCTTTGCTTTTTTTGGCTTTTGAACGAATGGAACTAGTTTGACTCCGGATCTCAACTCCACCTTGAATTCAAAGGAAGCTTGGAATCTGGATGTAGAAGCAACAAGTGTGTGAGTATAAGAACGAAAATATGCTTTGAAATATGCCTAAACTGCTTTGAAAAACTCATGAATTGCTTTAGAATGCTTTGGAAATCATGCTGGAGTGTCAAATGAGCTTGAAATGTATTAGAATGCGTCGAAAGTCATACCAAATGAGGTTAGAGGAGGCTCTATTTATAGAGCTGCCAAAGGGGGTTCAGGCAGTATGGATGACGGCATCAGCACGTCGCCGACGGCATAGGCGGCACGACAGACGCGCCGGCTGTCTTCGGCATCAAATCAGTGCCGCCTGTGGTGGCACGGTAGGAGTGCCGCCCTGCCGGTGGCACCAAGTGCGTGCCTCTTTCTGGGCACAACAGTGCACCACTCGTGTGGTTCCATCCGTTTCGAGCCCGTTTCAATTCTGATTCGAGCTTGGTTTGATCCTGTGGGTTCGTAACTGAAAGATGGTTGACTGGAGGTGAAAGATTTAGGAAATTTATTTTTTCGATGGGGCACTGCCCCCTTGACCCCTGTCCGCTAACCGGCTAACGGGACCACCGTATGCATAGCACCCTATTCCTAGTAGGTGTCAACCTGCAGCCGAATCAGGAGGTGCAAATTTAAGGGTTCACAGCTGCCCCCTCATCATAATTGGCTTTAAGGAAAAGGCGATTTTAATGACAGTGAACCCTGTGAAGAAATGCCATGTTAGACTTTGGGCTTGTGCTCTTGCAACATCAGATTTTTGGCTTATATATTCTTTTGCCATATTAGATTCTAGGCTGTACCATGTCAGATTCTGGGTTATACCATGTCAGACTTTGGGCTTGTGATATCTGCTTGTGCTTATCATGCATGAGAACATTCATGTTTTATGCAAACTGAACCTTATAAAGGACAAACATGGTATAAATATATGAACCTATTGGGAGAGGGCCTATAGGATAAACGAGGTTTTGTCAGTGGCTATTAGTTTGACCTTGGTGTTGGATGTGAGAATGGTGATCTTCAATTAAGGCTATATGTCCAGCCTAATTGTTTGGGGATAAATATGCTCTGGTGAATTTTAATCAAAGCTATCTGTTCTACCTAGACTTTGAAAGATTTGGAGATTTGGTCCACCTAGGGAATTCAAATTGGTTTAGCAAGGCCATCTGTTCGGCCCTACTATTGGGGAGATTATGATCAAAGTTATCTGTTTGACTTTGATGTTTGGGAAGATTGGGATCAAAGCTATCTGTTTGGCTTTGGTGGTTGGGTAGTCAAAACTATCTGTTTGGCTTTGGTGGTTGGGAAAGTTGGGATCAAAGCTATTTGTTTGGCTTTGGTATTAGAAGGATTAGGATTAAAGCTATCTGTTCAGCTTTGGTGTTGGGAGGATTATAATCAAAACTTAGCTTTGATGTTAGAAAAGTTGGAATTAAAGCTATTTGTTTGGCTTTGGTGTTAGAAGGATTAGGATCAAAGCTATCTGTTTGGCGTTGCTGTTAGATTTAGAAAAGGTTATGTCTCTGAAAGACGAGGGATGTGGGAATTCCGATATGGGTGGCTCGACCCGGTTTGCCCATTTGAAAGTTACGGTTAAGGATTAGTCCTTATAGGGAAGGGTCTTAGCTAAGGAGGGTAGGTTTGGTGAAGGAAATCCATTTGAAAGGCTTAATATGATTTTGCCTTAAAGGAGATCACAGGCTTCATAAATGAAGGCCTTTTGGGAGTGGGCTTCATTGTGAAGGCTTTTGGGGAGTGGGCTTCATGGTGAAGGCTTTTTAGGAGTGGGCTTCATGGTGAAGGCTTTTGGATATGGGCTTCTTAATGAAGGCTTTTAGATATGGGCTTCTTAATGAAGGCCTTTGGATTAGGCTTCTTGATGAAGGCTTTTGGATATGGGCTTCTTAATGAAGGCTTTTGGATTAGGCTTCTTGATGAAGGCTTTTGGATATGGGCTTCTTAATGAAGGCTTTTGGATATGGGCTTCTTAATGAAGGCTTTTGGATTAGGCTTCTTGATGAAGGCTTTTAGATATGGGCTTCTTAATGAAGGCTTTTGGATATAGGCTTCTTGATGAAGGCTTTTGGATATGGGCTTCTTGATGAAGGCTTTTGGATATGGGCTTCTTAATGAAGGCTTCTGGATTTGAGCTTCTTAATGAAGGCTTTTGGATTTGGGCTTCTTGATGAAGGCTTTTGGGTTTGAGCTTCTTGATGAAGGCTTTTGGATTTGGGCATCTTCATAAAGGCTTTTTGGGAGATATGCCTTGACTTCTAGTTTTGCCAAGGAAACTAGATTTAAAGATGATAAGCCCTAATAGACTTGGGAATTTTGGTTTTTACTCATTTTGAGATTATGCCAAGGAATGGGTGGCATGTGGTATGATTTGCTAGTGAGACTTGGGATGGAATCAATATGATTTCATAAAATTCGAGAATGGTTTTGAAGGTAAGCTGAAACTTTTGAAAAGAATCATAGAGGTTGTATGATTTTGCTTTTTGTAGCATGAATCATGGAAAAGAATAAGTCAAGCTTTTCTTATTATTTTGAGATTGAAGAGACTTTGGGAGTGACACTTAATTGTAAATTACATTAACTGACACAAAGAGCCCTTAGGAATGGCTAAAGGGCTAGTGGAAGAAGATAAATTGGGGATCATGCTTCCAAAATGAGAGATAAGGATGTGATAGACTAGAGATATGTATGAGGGATTGTGCCTTAGCTCTTTGAGCTAAGCGACAGGACAGATTGACAACAGATGACGACCTAGGAAGACATGCCCCCATTGTAGAATAAAAGCATAGAAGATTATATATCCTTTAGAGGATAAACCTCTGGTTAGGAAGGATGATGGATTGATTAAAGATGATTTGACAACTTCAGACATAAGGGGAGATGACTTGGATGAGCTCTCTCTCTCTCTCTCTCTCTCTTTCTTTCTCAAATTTAACTTTTGCCTAAGTTGCCCTTTTTGGGTTTTCAGCTTAGCAAGCTTGCATTTAGGAGAAAATATTCCACCATGATTTGGGCTGCTGCTTTGAGGGGCTCTGGCCTTTGAATTCTAGATTTGACAAAGGTCTTTTCTGAACTTGTTGCACTTGTTGAGGTGTATTATTTGATTACCCAATGTGCAATAGGTAATTCCATTTGATTTGCTTTTTGTGCTTCAATTGTTTGATTAGAGGTCTATTACTTGACCTTCTTTGATTAGGAGCCGATGAAGCGATAGCTGATTTGTGAGCACCTCAAATTCTGATTTATGCTAATTGTGGTGGGTTTAATTGATCTCTTTTTTCCTCTTTTTTTTTTTTTTGGGTAAGCTCATCCATGTCGAACTAAAAAGAAAATGTATGTGCATTACTATAAAGAAAACTTTATTGCAAGATGACAAAAGAAACCGCTATGGTCGACGAGAATAAAGAAAAATAAGACGATAGACTCTGACTCAGATTTGGACTCAGACTTGGACTCAGGTTTAGACTTGGAATTCAATCTCAGACAGGTCAGATTAGTTGAACTTGAACTACTCCATGACATGCCTTGTACGGCTAAGGTAAGGTGGGGTTGAGTTAGGACTAGATTCCTTATCACTGTTCAGGTTGGTGGTGGGGAATTCAGCTTGAAATGATTGACTTTGGATGCAATCTTCAACTTTTGATGCAGTTGCAACCAAAGCTCTGAAGGTGGGTAGGTATTGTGTTAACAAGTGGGCTCTGTAGGTGGGAAGTAGATTCTTGACAATGATATCTACTTATTCTTGTTTGGTTGGCCTGTTTACCATTTGAGCAGCTTTAGCCCTCCACCTTGTAAGGAACATGGAAAGGACTCATCTGGAAGTTGCTTTGCGGTTTCTAAGTCCCTTCTTGTAATGTCGACTTCACTATTGTAGTGGTACTATTCAACAAATGCCTTGCAAATGTCCTCCCAAGTCTGTTTTTGGGTGTCATCCAAGTTAATAAACCATCTTAGGGCAGGATCAGTAAGAGTTTGATGAAAGAGTTGAGCAAGGAGCTCATTGTTGATACCAAAGGGATGCATTGCCCCCACATACATTTTTAAATGGATCTTGGGGCAAGTAGTATCATCAAATCTATCCAAATTTGGCATCTTGAACTTTGGCGGAACTCTTGCATTAGGAAATAAGCTTAGGGAGCCTGTATCAACTAGGTTTTCTTTCTTCTTTAGATTTTTCAGCATTTTTTCCATGTGCTCCACTTTTCCATGAAGGCTTTGATTTTAGGGTTGGCTTCCTTTCTTTGAAAAGGATCCGCGGGTCGAGAAGTGAGAGTAGGGGTGAAATTTGGTGGTTGAACTATCATGGGTTGATAGAGTGAGTTGTTTCTAAGGAATTCAGGTGATGGAATAAGTAGTGGTGGGATGGTGTCAATGTTTGCAGGCTCTTTGTCTTTGGAATCAGCTCTGGAAGTGAATCCATAAATAGGATAAAGAGTGGGTTTCAGCTTTGGATGGTTTTGGGTCAGTTGGGTTTTGAGCCAGGGAGGCCTGTTCTAGCATGGTACGGACATCCTCCATGATAGCCCTCCTTTGGGCTTTGAGCATGTCTTGGAAAAGGGCTTCTTGCCTTTTCATCATAGTTTCTTAGTGTTCAGAGAGCTTAGCAAGAAGCTCATCAAAAATTTCATCAGATTTGGTAGCGGTGATCTCACCTTCGGCAACAGACATCTTGTCAACCTTTGAAAGGGAAAAGGAATTGGGTTAGTATCAAGCTTTGGAAAAAGGGTTATGGGGAGATGTGACAAACCAAAGGACCTTAGGTTTAATGACAATGGATGACAGTGTCTTGTGGTTAGGTTAACTGTATATGGGTAAAGATGAGGGTAGAGGTGTATGATGTTAGCTAGGTATGTATTTAGCTAAGGGAGCTAGGTCAGATTTTAGCTTTGGATGGCTAGATCAAATTTTAGCTTTGAGTGGCAAGGTCAGAATTTAGCTTGGGGTGGCTAGGTCAGATTTTAGCTTTGAGTGGCTAGATCAGAATTTAGCTTTGGGTGATTGGGATTGTGATTTATGAATGGTTTACCATAGGCTCAAGGATAGAGTGACCATGGGTTTCGTGATTGGGTATGGATGTACCATAGATTTGGATGTTGGGTGGACCATGGGTTTGGTGATAGTTGGGTAATAGGTTTGACTAGATCATGGGATTAGATGGACCATAGGTTTGGATAGTGATGTAAGAGATAAAACCTAGTCAGCATTTAGTTTGGGTAAGGATAAGAGTGATGCTAAGTCAGTATTTAGCTTTAGTAAGGATGATTGTGGATAATACTATATCAGTGTTTAGCTTGGGTAAGGACCATGAATGATGAAAGCTAGATCAGTGTTTAGCTTGGGTAAGAGTTGTGAAAGATGAAAGCTAAGTTAGTATTTAGCTAAGGTAAGAATTATGAAAAATAAAGCTATGCCAGTGTTTAGCTTGGGCTAGGTTAGTATTTAGCTTGGATAAGAATTATGGAAAAGGATGAGAGTACCATAGATGGTTTTATTTTTACCATGAGTTTGACATGGGTTTGGATAGGACTGGATCATAGGTTTAGGTGGACCATGAGTTTTGGGCTTTGACCATGGATTTAGGTGGACCATGGGCTTTAGGTATTGACCATGGGTTTAAATGGACCATGGGTTTCGGGGTGTTGACCATGTGTTTAGGTGAACCATGGGTAATTAGCTTTTTGGGTGTTGACCATGGGTTTAGATGGACCATGGGTTTTGGGTGTGAAGGTGTTTGGATAGGTTTTTAACTCTTCATAAGGTTCAAGCTATGCATGCATGTATGCATGAATGAAAAGGTTTCATGATAATGATATACCAAGTTCAGTATTATGGTACATAAAATCCTAAAGGAAGGTTCTATGAGTCATTACATGAAAGGGTTAGGGTGGTTTGAAGGGAAACCCATCACACTAGAGATGCGATCTACCTAACCACATGTGAGACAAGGAGCCTCGCGTGGGTCCAATGGTACGTGCATACTCATTACACCTCTAAAAGGATTAAAGGATACATTGTGGGCTAGATGATTTCATTATCGGCAAGCAGACCTAAGACAGGTTGCCCACTCGATGTTACTTTCTATCCTTTATTTTCCTAGGAAGCTAGGATTTTTTTGGACAAGGAGTCCGATGTAGTGATGCATGAAAGAGTTATTTTTCATTTAAAGCCAAACTCGGTATTTTACCAAAAGTAATCCACTTTATCTTTTATTTGAAAAAGATTTAAGTCCCCAGTGAAGTCGCCAACTGTGAGGCCTCGCCTGAGCACCGGTCCGATCTGCCGAGGGATCGAAATGCTCTTTGGGAGAAACTCCACGATTGGAACTCGCTGTGAGTTTAGAAAATTGATTTTTGTAATTTGACAATTGAAAAGTGAGTCACCACTTTAATTTACTTATTTTAATTGGGAAAATTAAAGAAAACCCAACATGACTGACTCTAAAATTTGATTTATCCCAATGGAAAATGCACCAATCCGCGAGTGACTAAGGAGGGCTCAGGGATCAGGTTTTGGTAATTACACAAGTAAGAAAAATATGATTTTTCTTTAGTTTGGCTAAAAATGCAAAATATGAATTTTTGTGTATGCATGAATAGGAATATAATAATGAATGAAGCAAATATATATATATGATGTGATGGAATGACAATAATAAATAAATAGGCAAAATAAATCCTACTTAATTATTACAATATCAAAACAAATGAAATAAAGAGGATCTTTCCTTTAGCCCTTATGAGTACTAGGAAAAGCACGCATTTCCCCAAATAAACTAAAAATAAAATCACAAATAAAGGGTTAATTCAAATAAAATCAAAGCAAAGAGGAAAACAATATTGAATAAAAAGATTTTGTAGTTGATGCCCTTCAGAATGGCAGCCTACGTATCCTATTGAATAGGAATCAAACCCCACACAGTTCTTCCTTCTTGCAAAGGAGGGGTTTTTAAAAATGTGTTGGTTTGCTTATTAACTTAATTCTGATTCTTAAATTAATAAGTTTTTAGATCTTTTCAGTTTTAGACCTAAAGAGAATTATAGATTTGAATTTAGAATTTTAAAATAGGAAAGGGATTATACCTTTGCTTTTCTTAGCTTTTGAACGAATGGAACTAGTTTGACTCCATATCTCAACTCCACCTTGAATTCAAAGGAAGCATGGAATCTGGATGTAGAAGCAACAAGTGTGTGAGTATAAGAACGAAAATATGCTTTGAAATATGCCTCAATTGCTTTGAAAAACTCTTGAATTGCTTTAGAATGCTTTGGAAATCGTGCTGGAGTGTCAAATGAGCTTGAAATGTATTAGAATGCGTCGAAAGTCATACCAAATGAGGTTGGACGAGGCTCTATTTATAGAGCTGCCAGAGGGGGTTCCGGCGATACGGATGGCGGCGTCGGCACGTCACCGGCGGCATGGGCGGCACGGCAGGCATGCCGCCTATTTGCCGGCATCAAATCAGTGCCGCCTGTGGCGGCACAGCAGGAGTGTTGCCCTGCCGGTGGCACCAAGTGCGTGCCTCCTTCTGGGCGGCACGGCAAGCGTGCCTCCTAGACAACAGCGCGCCACTCGTGCGGTTCAACCTGTTTCCATTCGTTTCGAGCCCGTTTCAATTCTGATTAGAGCTTGGTTTGATCCTGTGGGTTCGTAACTAAAAGATGGTTGACTGGAGGTGAAAGATTTAGGAAATTTATTTTTTCGACGGGGTGCTGCTTCCTTGACCCCTGCCCGCTAACCGGCTAATGGGACCGTCGTATGCGTAGCGCCCTATTCCTAGTAGGTGTCAAGCTATAGCTGAATTAGGAGGTACAAATTTGAGGGTTCACACCATGGGCCTATTATTTTTATATCTACATAATAATAGGCTTGTTATAAGTTTGTATTTTATATCCACACAACTTTTCATCTCCTTTATATTATTTCAATGTGGGACAAAGGCTTGTTATTTGTATTTATACAACTTCTCAGCTCTTTTATATATATTTTTTTCAATGTGAGATGTAGAATGAAGCATATATCTACACTCTTTATAAATTTCACAAAGGTGGATGGACTAATATAGCCAATATATTTCTCTATTCATTCCTCGAGAAAATTTGAAATATTATATTTTGTATATATTTTTTGATATAAATGTGACTTTTAATTAATAAAAAAAATTACTTTATTCAATTTTAAACTTGCAGAAGTTAAAACTAGCTTATGAAGTAAAATAAATGCAATTAAAATTTGTATGAACACCTTTACGTAGCCTTTGTTTCTTGCACCTTTACGTAGCCTTTGTTTCTTACCCTTCTGCAACGGCCAGAGTTAACCAAAATCTTTTGTCGGCAAGGAAAATCCAATTCCGAACATGTATAAAAAATGCAATTATATTTTGAGCGTGATATTTATTAATATAATATTAACATTCTTACTTATATTTTAATATAAAAATTAAATGATATTACACTCAAATTAAAATATTTTATATATATATATATATATATATATATATATATATATATATATATATATATATATATATATATATATATATATATATATATATATATATATATTATAATTAAAATACAAAAAGACAATGGGCAACCCATTTGAAAGGTAAAACCTATTTGAAATATTTTAATTATATGTATTTTATATTTTTTTTATATATAAATACTAAATATATAATATTATTTAAATTTCAATTTGACTCCGATTGAACTTTTAATCCGTGACTCTCAACATTCACCGGTTCTAATAAAACCAAGTTGGATTTGAAAATATAGATTTTAGCCATTCCTACATATAATATATTTTTATTTTTTTTGAATTGCTTATATATTTCTATTTATATTAATATTCATGAGTTTTAAAAGATAATATTTAAATTTAATAAAAAAATAATAACAATAATCACAGTTTATGTATAACAAATATTAAAAAAAATAAATTAAATAAAAAATATGATAAAATTTCAGACAAAACATGAGCTCACAACTAGTTTATTAATATTTGCATAATAAAATGAATGTGTAACATGTTTTAACAAAGATTAATATAAATATTTTGTAACTAAGGTATTATTGTATAAGGACTAGGGGTGGGCATCAGTTGGTTCGATTTAGTTTAGTCACAGTGTTGCATAATTTCTACAAATGTACAGGTCAAGAAGAAGTAATATAGTAATAAAATAAAGTGTCGATTCCACAAGAAAGGTTTTGACAAGTACCAAAATTAAGATTACTGACAAATACCAAAATTAAGATTACTCTATTATTTAGAAAATCAATTATGAAAATTTATATTTCAAGCTAAATTAAAATTGAAGTAATTAAATGATGATAATTAATTTAAAATAAGATTAAAAGTCTAGGATTTAGAATTCATCAATTGATTACCTATGATTTCTTTATATTCACTATATTGGATTATTTTTGCTGGAATTAATGATTAGATTTCCCTAAATTATATGATATTCTCTCTCAAGATACAATATGTATATTTATATTAACCTTATGTCTACTCTCGTGATTATAAGCAATCAACACAAATCCATTAAGTTTTATGAAAATCCTTTTAAAAATCACAAATGAGTGTTCTTATCTCTAAACAATACATTCCCTAGGTCAATTATCCTAATGAAGTAATATTGTGTTTCTACTCTCGCTACTTCATACAATATTTTAAATCATGCAATTAATAGTCAGTTAATTATAAACATTAAATTCTAAGATAAAAAATTAATTCTAACAATCAAACCCAATCAATTAAATATAAATAATCATATGCAAATCAAAAGATTACATCTAAATCTTAGAAAAAAAAACTTAACTATTCATAATTAAAAAGGAAGAAACAATTAAATTAACAATTAACATAATAATAACTTATAATTGAATTCAAGAATAAAGTTTAGGAAGAACTCATTTTGAGATACAATCTTTGACTAACAAGAGCTCCAAAAAAAACTCATCTTCTTGATCAAAATAGTAATAAAAGAAATCTATACTAAGAAAGTATATGTAACTCTCTCTACATATATTTTTTAATTCTACTAAATTGTGTTTTTGGAGAAGGGAGGTAATGCCTATTTATAGGCAAATTCTACCTTCATTTTCAACCATATTGTATTATTGATTGCATCATTATTTTCATGATATCATCGTTTACATCATTTATTTCATGACATTATTGCCTACATCATTTATAAAATGATATCATCGTCTGCCTCATTTATAAAAGACATCATTGCTTGAGTCATAATATTATCTATTACATCATTGTGACATCATTTTGATCTGCAAAAATAAAATAAAAATACTAAAAATATGTTATAATTTATTTATAAATTGTAGAACTATTTATTTCTCAAAATAAGTAATAATATTATTGTATTCTCGAGAACTGAACTAAAATTCAAGTTTAAACAAATAAAATAACTCTAAGAAAGTAGGGTTATCACATAGAGAAGTCGAAACAAATCAACCGAACTTTATAAAAATGGTAGACCGAACCGACTCAAAAATTATGAAAAATCGGTATATTTTTAACTTTTTTTATGGTCAGTTCGGTTCAATTTTTGTTATTAATTTTGGTTTGAGCTTGGCTAGGCCATTTATTTTAATGGGCTTTTTAACATTTATTTTCTAAATTGTAATTCATATAGTAAAAATTAAGACATACTAAGTTAATAAAATGAACATAAATGCAAAGAAAACAGTTTAATTACAATTTGTAGTAACCCGACACTAAATAAAATAGTGTAAACAAAAAAAATGGAGCTTTAAATACATAATTAACTATTGCATATAATTTAACGCCCCATCCCCTTTACAAAAATCAAAATCAAATTGTTTATGCATCATGTATGAAGAGCAATAAGTAAATATATTGTCAAAACCCTACAAAATAAATAAGATTAATCAATTTATGATTAGCAAATTAATAGCATACATAGGGAAATAATTTGTGGGCTTAGATTGTGTTTTTCAAATTCATATAGAATATGGTCAAGTTAATATGGCTGTATCATTAAACTACAAACTATTTAACATTTTTTGCAATGCCAATATTTAACTTTACATGATAACTCTATATTTTTAGAGTTATTTTATTTATTTAAACCCAAATTTTAGTTCAGTTTTCGAGAATACAATAATTTTGTTACTTATTTTTAGAAATAAATAGTTCTACAATTTATAAATAAATTATAATATATTTTTAGTATTTTTATTTTATTTTTGCATATCAAAATGATATCACAATGATACAGTAATGTCATGACTCAGACGATGATGTCATCTTATAAATAATATAGATAATTATGTAATTTTATACATAATGCAGGCAATAATGTCATGAAATTAATGATGCAAGATATGATGTCATGAAAATAATGATGTAATCAATGATGCAACATGATTGAAAATAAAGATGGAATTTTTCTATAAATAAGCATTGCCTCTCTTCTCCAAAATATAATTCAAAGAAGCAAAAATTAGATGTAGAGAGATTTTCATATGCTTTCTTAGAGTAGATTTGTTTTATTTTTATTTTGATCAAGAGGAGGAGATTTTGGAAGCTTGAGTTCATTAAAGATTGTATCCCAAAACAAGTTATTTCTAAACTCTATTCTTAAATTTAATTATAAGTTGTTATTATATTTATTGTTAATTTAATTGTTTCTTCCTTTTTAACTATGAGTAGCTAGACTTCTTTTTCTAGGATTTAGATGTAATATCTTGATTATTTTATGGTGTTTTATGATTGATTGATTGAGTGTTTTGATTATTGGAATTAATCTTTTATTTTAGGACTTAATGCTTGTGAATATTTGATCACTATTTACATGTTTAAAGATATTTTGTGAAGTAACAAGAGTGGAAGCATAATATTAGTTCATTAAGAAATTAGACCTAGGGTATGTATTATGTTGCGCGATTTATGCAAGTGCACAGGTCGTGAACAAGTAATATAGTAGTGAAATAAGTGTCGATCCCACGAGGAAGGGTTGACAAGTACCAAAACTATTGAATATTCTATTATTTAGAAAATCAATTATGAGAAGTCGTATTTTAAGCTAAAGTAAAGTTCAAGTAAATAAATGATGATAATATAAAATAAGATTAAAGGCCTAGGATTTAGAATTCATCAATTGATTACCTATTATTACTTTATATTTTTTTAGATTAGATTATTTTTGCGGGAATTAATGATTAAATTTCCCTAAATTATATGATGTTCTCTCTCAAGATACAACATGTGTGTTTATATTAACCTTACATCTACTCTCGTGATCATAAGCAATTAACACAAACCCATTAAGTTTTATGGAAATCCTTTTGAAAATCACAAAAGAGTGTTCTTATCTCTAAGCAACACATACCCTAGGTCTAATATCTTAATGAACTAATATTGTATTTCCACTCTCGCTACTTCACACAATATCTTAAATCATGCAATTAATGGCCAGTTAATTACAAGCATTAAGTTCTAAGATAAAAGATTAATTCCAACAATCAACCCAATCAATTAAATATAAATAATCATATGCAAATCAAAAGATTACATCTAAATCCTAGAAAAATAAATTTAGCTATTCATAATTAAAAGAGAAAAAACAATTAAATTAACAATAAAAATAATAAACATAATAATAACTTATAATTAAATTCAAGAATAGAGTTTAGAGAGAACTTGTTTTGGGATACAATTTTTGATGAACTCAAGCTTCCAAAAACTCCTCCTCTTGATCAAAATAAAAAATAAAACTAATCTACTATAAGAAAACATATAAAAATCTCTCTACATATATTTTTTATGGATTTTCTTTGATGCTATTTCCCTTTGCCAAGCATGGTATTTATAAACATGTTTGGTGGAAGAATTCAAGTTCCATTAAAATTCTTACATCAAAAATTCAACATTGATGATTAGGTTGGCCACCAACCATTGAATTCCTTCATCAATATTCAAAAATGGTTAAGTTGGCTACCAACCATTGAATTTTGGCCACCAACCATTGAATTCCTTCATCAATATTCAAAAATGGTTAGGTTGGCTACCAACCATTGAATTTTGGCCACCAACCATTGAATTTATTTCTCATGGATTGAAAACTTGAATCATTGCTTGCATCATTATTTTTATTGCATCATTTTGATCTGCAAAAATAAAATAAAAATACTTAAAATATGTTATAATTTATTTATAAATTGTAGAACTATTTATTTCTAAAAATAAGTAATAATAGTATTGCATTCTTGAGAATTGAGCTAAAATTTAAGTTTAAACAATTAAAATAACTCTAAAAATATAGAGTTATCATACCCCCAAACTTAACTTTTTGCTTGTCCTCAAGCAAAAGAAAATTCAAAACCTAAACTAGTCCACTTTCGTAGGAAATTACGATTGCATTTAGCGTATGCAACAAGCCTTTAAACCCCTAGGTGTCCCATAGAGGACGAGTTATAGTCTCGTGAGGTCTTCCAGTGGTGATACCCACAAACACCTTTAAAAATTTATTTCAAAGAAAAATAAAATATCACAAAAAAGAGACTTAATCCCCTCATGCTTATGTTGAATTTTTTTTTTTAAGGTCTTAAGAAATTAATATTTACAAACAACATATCAATAGTATTGCAAGTCAAGCTTCTATCTCAGGTTCAAAACAATCCTCATCTTAATCATGCCTTGAATAACTATGCATTAAATCAACTGCAAAAAAATTGTTGCACTTCAGATAGGCATATACACACTAATATCTTTAAATGCCTCTATCAAATGATATAAAATAGATGTACAAATCTCATAAGCATATTAAAGCAAACAATCTCCACTAATGGAATTCACAAATCAAGAGAGATCAATAGGTCTTGACTAGGGTTGTAATGGGGCTAACACAAGGTATTTTTGGCTAAACAAAGAACAGGCTAAATGAACAAAAGTAAAATAATTATGCCAAGTTTACAAAATCAATAGCTCAAATAAAGGAATTATATTAATGAAGGATCCTTTTCATCTTAAGCACTATTCTTTTTCAATGTTTTCTTCTTTTAAGCCCACCTCTTCTTCTTCTTGTTCTTTTTTTTTTTTTTTTTTTTCCGCCAACAACATTATTCTAAAGACAAGCAAGAATTACTAACTTTTATTAGTTCAATTTTCTTACTTTCCCCCAAACTTATTTTAAGCAGAAGGTGGTCTTTTATAATGAATAATATTCTCAGTTATTAGAAATCCTTCTTTTCTTTTAAAACTTCAATAATTCCCTTTTCTTCATTAAAATGTAAACTTGACAAAATTATCTCACAAACAAGGTGAAAGATAACAATTAAGGTTAATTAACAAAGAAAAGAAAGCTAAAATTATCAAGGCACAAAGGGGTAAACTAGGAAAAAAAATTAAAATAAGGGTAGATACAAGTAACAGGCTAAACAAACAATGCCTAAATCATATCTCTCTTTCAAAATGAATTCAAAATTTCACCTCAAAAGTTTGCAAAAATATGTTCTAAGATAGGTGAGGCAAATGAAGATAAAAATGTGTAGAAGCCCTCTCTAAGTAAGCATACACAAATTCAATGCAATCAATATAATGCAAAGCAAAACAAAACATAATCTTAATAAAAGTTAATTTATTACCCAAAATAGTTGCTCAACCTGAAATACTTTAATAAATTGTCCATAAATATCAATTATAATCTATCATTGACCTTTCATCAATTTATTTAACACAAGCATATTTTATTAATAAAAGAGTAAAAAATTTTAAATTTATTCATCAAAACATGAAAGAAATTACTGAAAACAAAAAAACAAGCTAAATCTCCTCCAAACTTGCAATAGACATTGTCCTCAATGTCAAAAAAAATAAACCAAAATAAAGAAAATACTCCCTCTTGTAGAAAAGTGGATTCCAAATTGTAAGTAGGATGTGCATTCCACTTCCTTGTTTCCTATAAAACATCATGAAACAACACTAAAAGCAAGCATGAGAAACTAATCACACAAAAAAGAAAACATCAATTTTTTTGTTGTATTTATTATTTTTTTTAATTAATTTTTTTTTATTTTGGAAACTAGAAAAAGAAAGAAAAAAAAATACAGATGCGTATCAAGAGCACAAAAAGTACTCTTTACTCAGCCATCTTGTATGAATAACTCTTGAGTTAGTTAGTTAGGTTTTTTTTTTTTGTTTCAAAAGAAAAATCACATAAATTTAGGATGTGTATCAAGAGTACAAAAATAACTCTTTACTCAGCTATCTTACATTTAGTGAATCGAACTTAAAACTTCGCTTGATCAGGTGCAACAAAAAAAAACACACACACAAAACAAAAAAAAATGCAATAAAAAAAACTACAAGAGTTAGGGAAGTTATAACCGGAGATTCAGATCTAGTCCTCGCTTTTTACTGCTACTGGCCCTGGGGTACCAAACTACCTGTGCCATCAATGGATCAGGTTTGGATTTAAAGTTTTGTAGTTGATCAATCAATTGATCAATAGTTGAAGCAGAGACTAAGATGCGTTGACTCGCTGGTATCATAAAACCCTGTTCCACAGCATGATCAAGAAAAGATAACAAACCATTATAAAAACCATTAGGTTGGCTACCAACCATTGAATTTTGGCCACCAACCATTGAATTTATTTCTCATGGATTGAAAACTTGAATCATTGCTTGCATCATTATTTTTATTGCATCATTTTGATCTGCAAAAATAAAATAAAAATACTTAAAATATGTTATAATTTATTTATAAATTGTAGAACTATTTATTTCTAAAAATAAGTAATAATAGTATTGCATTCTTGAGAATTGAGCTAAAATTTAAGTTTAAACAATTAAAATAACTCTAAAAATATAGAGTTATCATACCCCCAAACTTAACTTTTTGCTTGTCCTCAAGCAAAAGAAAATTCAAAACCTAAACTAGTCCACTTTCGTAGGAAATTACGATTGCATTTAGCGTATGCAACAAGCCTTTAAACCCCTAGGTGTCCCATAGAGGACGAGTTATAGTCTCGTGAGGGCTTCTAGTGGTGATACCCACAAACGCCTTTAAAAATTTATTTCAAAGAAAAATAAAATATCACAAAAAAGAGACTTAATCCCCTCATGCTTATGTTGAATTTTTTTTTTTAAGGTCTTAAGAATTTATTTATAAATTGTAGAACTATTTATTTCTAAAAATAAATAATAATATTATTGCATTCTTGAGAATTGAGCTAAAATTTAAGTTTAAACAATTAAAATAACTCTAAAAATATAGAGTTATCATGTTACTTAAAGATAAGAACACTTCTTTGTGATTGATAAAAGGATTTCCATAAAATTTAATGGGTTTATATTAATTGCTTGTAATCATGAGAGCAGACATAAGGTTAACATGAATACTTGTGATTTATCTTGAAAGAGAACTTCACATAATTAAGGGAAAAATCTAATCATTAATTCTAATAAAATTAAATCAACCAAGCAAGCATAAGAACACTATAGGTAATTAATTGATGAAATCTAAATCCTATGATTTACATACATTGAATTCATTTTTTTAAAATTTTGTAATTAATTATTCTATTATTGGGTATAGTTTTAGTGAATTATTATACTACTAAATTACTTATCTCGATAATATTCTGTCTAGGAAAGTGGTTTTTAAGTGGGACCGTTGTGACCTCTCCACTTACCTAGGAATTTATCTTGAGGTATTTTTTTTAGTTTAATTATTTACACTTTACTTACCTGTGCAATAGCACTAAATATCTAGTTTAATTTAAATCACAAGACTTTTTGTATGATAGTCTAAATAATAGAATATTCAATAATTTTGGTACTTGTCAACCCTTTCTCATGGGATCGACACTTATTTCACTACTATATTACTTATTCATGACCTGTGCACTTGCAGAAATCGCACAATATTACATAGGTATTCATTCAATTTCAGTAGGGGTGAGAGCTTCATCATTGCCCAAACAAAAAATAAATTCACAGAAAAAAAGGCTCAGGGATAACAAATTGACTTATGTCATATGGGATGAAATTAGATCATAGTAACTGTGCTGCATATAATATAACTAAGGATCACCTCCACAAATTAATATATCACAATACTTCAAACCCAGCAATCAAAGCAGTTTGTATCACGCCATTGCCCAAACATAAAATAGAATAACATTAAAGGTAAGAATACTTAGTTAAATTGATGTCTGTCATTGCCATAATGCCATAAACAATAGTTGTGAAATTTTATTTATACTCACAAGTGCACAAATCACTGATTTTATATATAAGTGGTAAACAGATCATTCCCACAAAGAGAGCTATGAAAAGAATTATAGAAAAGTTTAATTAAACCACATTAATTTAATTCTAACCTAGTTTCAAATATTTTTTTTAGATAATGATAAAGAAATGTAAAATAGAAACGTCAAAATAACACAATTAAAAATAGTTGAACTTGTAAAATAAAATTCAGATAAAAGATTACCAAGGTTTCAAAATTCACTTATGTTTAATTAATAATTTTTATAATGCATTGATTCCAATTTTCAGATGATAATTTAGAAATTAGTCTTTCTATCTTCTATTTATTTTATCACTAAGCTCAATTTTATTAAATTCTCAAATAGATTTTCCTTCACTTCAAAAGTGTAATTTCTAAGCATCATATGTATACAATGTAATGGAAAACACATAATCAAAGAAAATTACTTTTCTTTTAATAAAAACCAAGTATATATAATTTTTCTAACAATAAAAAATACATGATAGAATTGATGAAAGGATATTATGAAATGAAACTAAAATCATAAACATTAAATTGCAAAATACTTAGAATCAATACAAAATGGAAATTAATAATCTAACATGGTTTTATTATCCACCTTAGTAAAATTAAAAATTAGAAAGATATAATTAAAACAAAATAAACAAAAGAACCCATTTTAACAATTTGGATCCTTAATCTTAAAATATCAATTTCTTCCTTATTTTCTCAATTCTTCCCCTCACAAGCTCTCCTTTTCTAAGCCATTTCCCTTCTATTTATAAGCATGAATAGCATACCATTAATCTCAACTAAGCAATTCCTATAGATTTTATTCACAATTACAAATTCTCCTAAAGGGGTAGATATTTCTAAGGGTTCATGCATGATTTTATAGTCAATTCTCAATTTCTTAGCAAAGTGTAGTGAAAGAAAGGAGTACGTGGCACCGGTATTAAACAAACACTCAACATTCACAAATTGAATAGGGATGGTACCTGTCACCGCGAGATTTGAGTTGTGAACAGTTTGTTGATCTAGGGCATAGACTTTGGCCTTACTTCTCCCATCTCCAGCTAGTGCATTCTCTTGTGTCACTCCTTTCCTCTGATCCTGGCCAATGATTTGTTATCCACTCTGCCTCCTTGCATAGTCTGTTGAGAGGCGGTTGGAGCAATGTTGGTCCTATTCAACTGTGGGCAATTCTTGATAAAATGCCCCTTTTGCCTGTAATAGATGCAAACTCCAGTGGTTCTCCTACACACGCCCAAATGGTGCTTCTCGCACAACTTACATAAAGGATATGAGTTTGTCTTTTGGCCAGTTGGTGTTGACGCCATAGAAGCACTAACTGTAGGGCCCTTACCTTGATTTCCTCCTTTAGACTGTTAAGGAAAGCTAGTTGCTGCTTATTGTTCCTAGCCTCCCTTGGAGTAATTCTTGCCCTTGTAATTGCTACTTTGGCCCTTATTTTTATTCTTGTTTTTGTTGTTCCTTTCAGCTTTCTCAACCCTTTTCGCCTTATACCTAGCTTCTATCAGCTTAGCCTTGTCAATTAGTTTGTTCATAATAGTGAAGTTTGTAGCAATGAGAGCATTATACAAGGGTGTGATCAACCCTCGCCTAAATTGTTCAACTTGGCTTTTCTCTGTTTGCACTATGTGTTTGGCATATTTACTTAATCGGTTAAACTCCTTAGCATACTTCACCACACTCATGCCAAGGTGTTATTTAAGTTGTTCAAATTACAAAGCTCCGTTTTGTCTCTCCCCCTCAGACAAATACTCATCCATAAGTTCCTGCTTAAATTCTGCCCATGTCATGGGATTTTCATCTTCCATTCGAGGTTCAACCTTTAGCTCACACCACAGCCAAGCATCCTTCTTAAGCTATAATCCAACCAGCTCTATGGCCGTAGCATCAAAATAGGGTAATCTCTTATCCAGCTTATCCACCTCATCCAAAAAGTATTAGGGATCTTCACCTTCCTCCCCATTGAAAGTGGGTGGTTTCAGTCTCTTGAAATCTTAGATGCTAATCCCTTCATCATCCCTAACTCTTTGTTGCCCTCCTTGACCAACTGGAGGTGGTGGTGGTACTTGCATGACTTTCGGCTGTTGTTGTAGTTGTTGTGGTTGGGGTTGTTAAGCTCTTACTTCCTCTAGTTGGTGACACAAATACTGAATTTCTTGCCTCATAGCTTGTACTTCCTTGTTAGAGGCTTGCTCGCTAACTTGAACCCTTTGTCTTACTTATGGGGGTCCTTATGATTTTGGCTGAGCCACACTTTCACCATCTGGCCATGCCCTAACAGCAGCTCATGCAGCAGCTCCTGTAGCAATTATAATTCTATTCTACACTGTCTTAGCTGTACCACATATGTTATCACGCTTTCTCTTGGGTGCCATATATAGTCATCATAAACTATTTTAAAGTCAATATGTCATAATGTCTTAACTTATTCTGATGCTAGCATACACATATGTCAAATCATATTATAATTGTATACATAGGCTTATCATTCACATACTTGCACTTATCATTATTGTCAATAGCATGCCTTTGTTCCATAATTTCAATAAACCAATGAATCAATGCAATAAAGAAAAATTCCTAATGAAAGAATCAACAATAAGAAATAAATCAACATCATACTCTAGGTGTTACAACCCAACTTAGGGAGCTATGACGATCCTAGGAGACGGAAAGACATAAGGTCACCCACACCCATAGAATCCTTAGCTTATGTAAAATTACTTATCAAATACCCATATCTTATTCAATTAAATAATAACTTATAAAATTTGCGGAATAGGCCCATAAACTTCTTACATCTTAAAAACAGTTCTTATAAACCAAAGTAAAAGGAAAACATTTGAAGATAACTCAACAAAATAAAAGTCTAAATAATCCCAAACTTAAACCATAAAACATCAATTTCTAATCAATTCTCAAGTACTTTGCTTATTATCCCTGGAGCACTAAACCGTAGTTCACCAATACAAATGAATAAAGAGAACTCTACTATCTTCTAGGCAAAGCAACCACTCAAGTGGAGGAAAAGGCTTTAGTTAGTTACCTTGATCAATCTTACCATCCTGAAATATATAAACATAGAAAAGGGTGAGTAGAAGACTCAGTGAGAATAGATGCACACATAGGGTATGTCAGAAAATAAACATAGGCTCAATAACATAGCTTGGTTGTAAAAATGAGGAATAAACAATAGGGTAGTAGAAATGACTTATAACTTATATTAACTTAAGAGTATGGGCTATTGCCTTTTCTACTCAACTTATAGTATAAGACTGATCAGGTCCTATGGCTAGCAATATTGGACCCCTACTATCCGAGGTTTGGATACTTTGCCCTATCCATAGGCATACCTTGTGCATAAGTCCAATGTTCACCCCACATTGAGAAGGGGTGTTTTTGCAATCTTGGAAAAGTAAACAATAACATATACATAGCAAGAGTTTAACTTATATTAGGACACTTATGAAAGAGTCCTACTTAGCTTGAAAGACTTGGTTTAAGGTTCACAACGTCATTACATGTCATAATATAGCTTAATGTGAGTTTTGGGTTTAAACAATTAACTTAAGAAAGAGTCCAACTTAAGGTGGGACTCTAAAGCAAACATAGCTTATGAAATCATAGTTAATCAATAGACATGGAATCATGAAGGAAATCATTCAATCTCAAAGAAACCATTTCATATTTACAAAGAAATAAGAGTGTGTATTACAACTCACCTTAAACTCCTGTGCTCCTAGGTAACCGAGCTAAGTGGACCGTAGGGCTTGAACCTCTTTAACCTCCATAGCATAAATCAAATAGTTCTTATTTAATTCATATAGTCAATAACTTATCATATTTATACATATTCTTACTTAACTTAAGTGGTTGACTTGAACTAGGACTCCTAGTCCCATTATGAATCTTTGATCAAACAAAGTCAACCTTTAATATTTTTCCTTATTTTGACTTTTAATCTTGATTATTTAATGTTTTAATATTATTTTAATATGTTTAATAATATGTTTTAATTCATCTTAGGTCATGGTCAAACTTTTGGCTTTGACTTCTTAAGGTCAACCCTATACTAAAGGTACACTCTAATGAAAATCTTAATATTTGACTTGTTCATACTAATTGACTTCATAAATTTTAATTTACTTATTTAATTATATAATTATATCCTTAATTCGATGTTTATATTTAATTTATTTAGAAACTCAATTCTTAGGTCTAAAGTTCACCCCTCAAAAGATTTCAACTCGTCCATCCTTCAATTGCTTGAGTTCTTGTTATCAATTTCAAATTTTATTACTTAATTATTTAATTAATTTATTTAATTACATAATTTTAATTAAAACTAGGCTTAATTAACTTAAATTGGAAAGTTTCCAAATTTAAATTGTTCATAGATGTTTAAGAACATTTTTTAAAATTCCATTTTGGATTTCTCAATAATTCGAACTCAGATTTTACTTCCAATAATTTCTATGTTCAATTGGTTCTAAACTCAACCAAAATCTACTTAAAAAAAATTACAGAACTTGGGAATTAATTTCCCCTTTTTGGCCAAATGGTTCTTGCATAATATTTATTTTTTTCAATTAATCATGTTCTTCACCATCAACCATACTTTTGTTTGCAATCAACTTCCTTTTTCATTCCTAGGCACAATTCTTTTCTTAATTCAACAAATACCTATCCCATTCTACTAATTAATTCAATCTAACACCACATTGCCATGATTTATAAACATTTTTAATTGCTATAAAAAATAAAATAAATTAAATTAAATTGAGAAAATATTTCTTCTCACCTTAATTCACAAGGATAATTTCACTTCCCTTCTACTAGTCTTAGCCAACCCTTCCAAAATTGAACAACAATAATTTTAATTTTTTTTAAAGCAGATACAGAAATAATTAGACGATAAAAATAATTGAAAGGATTTAATGTAGAGGAATTTTACCTTATAAAAAATCTTGCTTCTTTGTTATAGATTCTTGAATTTGTTTGAGAGAAAAGGAAGAAGAAGAAGAATTGTTTTTTTTTTTTTTTTGGGAGAAAGGGGGTGGCATGAACAGCTATTGCAAAGGTGGGGAGGGCGGCTGCTGGTTACTTAATATTCTAGGGGTTTTTTTTTTATTTTATTAATTTTAAAAAATAAAATATCGATTTTTAGGTTTTGATATAATTTTCTTATGCTTCTGTTGAGAATTTGGAAAAATATTCAACTGGACTTTGGTTTCAAATATTCTTAACTTTCATTTGGTATATTTATTTACAACTTTGGTCAAATAACCAAAATATCCCAGATCAGTGGCAGCTGCCAGGGTTATTTTTGGTATTTTTATGATAACTTTTCCGTTTCTTATTTTTTTTCATTCAAACGAAAAGCATTACATTTTATGCAATATTTAGGACTTATTTTTAGTATTTTCTTGATTTTTAACTCAGATATCCCTGGTCCGTTGTCTTAGGGTCAAAATACCCCTATAGTCAAAACACCCCCTATTACTATCCTAACTTCGACCTTACATTATTAAACATCCTAAAACATATTTTAAACATAAAATAAGTCACATTATACTATTTTTAATGTACATTAGATCTTATAATTGCTATCCTTAGGCAAGGTGTTACACTAGGTATGCCATATCATAATCAAACTATTCCATTAAGTAAATAAAACTGAATAATGTCAAAACTAATAATAGCATCATTCCTATCATACTCTAATTTCACGTGGTCTAGCTCTAGCGGTGGAGTCTATAGTTCGCTCAAGCGAATAACGTATAGGATAGCATGCAAAAAGGCAGAACACTTGTCCTCGTCTGCATCCTTCACATCTCAGACTGCCTTATGAAAGCTGCCTAAAGGCCTATGAGACTCTCATATCAGGAGCAGGTTGTCCTAGGATACAAGTAATCCCGATTCCAGCATTCTCTAGATCTTGTCTCAACTGCTCAATGTCTAATTAGCCTCCCATGTTTTGATGCATTAACTAAATATTATGTTTATTGAGCATCTCCACCTCCTCTTGTAGAGTAGTCACTTCTCCTCTACACAACTCGAGCTCTTTAGTCAATGTCTCAAGTGGGTCTCCAAGGTCAGGCTATACCTCAATAGGTATCTCCTCCTCGGTGTCCTCCTTAGGATCCTCCTCAAGGTCCTCATCCACTAAATCATCATCAATCATAATTACAGGTGGAGATTCATCATGATCCCGTCTCATCCTCTTAGGTCTAGGTCCTCATGTAAGGGTTTATAAAACAAACATATATCACCAAAAAAAAAAAAAAAACTAGCAATACATGGATGACGACCTAGACATGAGATTAATGCTGAATTTATCCTAATGAAAGACTTTCAAGGATGACAGGGAATCCTATTGCTTCGAGGTAATCTTAAATACCCATGAAATCTTAAACCTAAGGCTCTAATACCACATTTGTCACAGCCCGACTTGGGAAGCTATAATGATCTTAGGACACGGGAAGACATAAGGTCACCTACACTCCTAGAATCCTTAACTTATGTAAAATTACTTATCAAATACCCATATCTTATTCAATTAAATAATGACTTATAAAATTTGCAGAATAGGCCCATAAACTTCTTACATCTTAAAAATAGTTCTTATAAACCAAAGTTAAAGAAAAATATTTGAAAATAACTCAATGAAACAAAAATCCCAATAGTTCCAAACTTATAGCTATAAAAGATCAATTTTCCGCCGATTCTCAAGTAATTCGCTTATTACCCCTAGAGCACTAAATTGAAGTTTATCATACAAATGGATAAAGAGAACTCTACTATCTTCTAGGCAAAGTAACCACTCAAGTGGAGGAACAAGCTTAAGTTTAGTTACCTTCATCAATCTTGCTATTCTGAAATATATAAACATAGAAAAAGGTGAGTAGAAGACTTAGTGAGAGTAGATGCACACATAGGCTAGGTAAGACAATAAACATAGGCTCAATAATATAGTTTGATTGTAAAAATGAGAAATAAATGATAGCGTAATAGAAATAACTTATAACTTATTTTAACTTAGGGGTAGGAAGCTATTGCCTTCTCTACTCAACTTATAGCATAAGACTGATCAGGTCCTATAGCTAGCAATATTGGACCTCTACTAGTTAAGATCTGGATACTTTGCCCTATCTATAGGAAATACCATGTGCTCAAGTCCAATGTTCACCCCACATTGAGAATGGGTGTTTCTGCAGGCTTAGAAAATAAGCAATAACATTATACATAGCAAGAGTTTAACTTACATTAGTACTCTTACGAAAGAGTCGTACCTAGTTTGAAAGACTTAGTTTAAGGTTTATAATGTTATTAAAAGTCATAATATAGGTTAATAAAAGTTTTAGGTCCAAACAACCAACTTAAGAAAGAGTCCTACTTAAGGTGGGACTCTTGGGCAAGTATAGCTTATGAAATCAAAATAAATCAATGGGCATGGAATTTCATGAAGAAAATCATTCAATCTCAAAGAAATCATTTCAACTTTGCGAAGAAATAAGAGTGCATTACAACTCACCTCAAACTTCTCTGCTCCTAATTAGCCAAGCTAAGTGGACCGCACAACTTGAACCTCTTTAACCTCTACAACATAAATCAAATAGTTCTTATTTAATTTATATATTCAATAACTTATCATATTTATGCATATTCTTGCTTAACCCAAGTGGTTGACTTGAACTAGGACTTTTAGTCTAACCATGATTCTTTGGTCCAACATGGTCAATCTTTAATATTTTTCCTTATTTTGATCTTTAATCTTGATTATTAATGTTTTAATGTTATTTTAATATGTTTATAATATGTCTTAATTCATCTTTGTTCATACTAACTGACTCCATAAATTCTTAATTTATTTATTTATTTTTATAATTATATTATTAATTTGATATTTATATTTAATTTAATTGGAATCCCAATTCTTAGGTCTAAAGTTCATCCCTCTAAAAGTTTCAATTTGCCCATCCTTCAATTGCTTATGTTCTTGTTATCAATTTTAAAATTTTATTGTTTGATTACTTAATCAAGCTACTTAATTACATTATTTTAATTAAAACTAAGCTTAATTAACTTTAATTGGAAAGTCCCCAAATTTTAAATTGTTCAGGGATGTTTCAAGAACATTTTAGAAATTCCACTTTGAATTCCTTGATGATTCAAACTCATATTTTATTTTCAACAATTTTCATGTTATATTGGCTCTAAGTCCAACCAAATTTTACTTTAAAATTAAATTATAGAACTTGGGAATGAAATTCCCCTCTTGGCCAAATGGTACATGCACAATTTTTTTTTTTCCAATTTAACATATTCTTCACTAGCAAGCAAAACTTTGTTTGCAATTAACTTCATTTACGTTCCTAGGCATAATTCTTTTCTTAATTGAACAAATACACATTTCATTCCATTAACTAGACCAAACCAACACCACATTACCATGATTTTTATACATATTTAATTGTTGTAAAAAAATATAAAAAATTAAATTGAGAAAATAATTGTTCTTACTTTAATTCACAAACACAATTCAAATCCCTTTCACTAGCCTTGGCCGAATCCTCCCAAGGCTAAACAAAAAGAATTTTTTTTTAGAACAGCTACTACAATGATCAGCTCATAAAAATTAAAAAGATTTAATGTAGAGGAATTTTTACCTGGCGAAAATTGTTGATTCTTGGTTGTTAAGTCTTGGAATTATTTGAGAGAAAAAGAAAGAAATTTTTTTTTTTTTTAGAGAACTTGAATGGCATGTACAGCAGCCAAAATTAAGGAAGGTGAGGGTGTTGGTGTTGGGTATACATTAAAATACTAGGGTTTCTTTTATTTATTTATTTATTTAAAATTAACACTGCATTTAAAAATATCGATTTTTAGGTTTCGATGTGCTTTTCCTATGTTTTTTTGAGAATTTAAAAAAGTGTTCAACTGGACTTTAGTTCTAAATATTCTTAACTATCATTTGATGTGTTTATTTTATAACTTATGTTAAATGACTGAAATGCCCCTGATCAGTGACAACTATCAGGGTTATTTTCGGTATTTTCACGATAACTTTTCCGTTACTTTTTTTTTTTTTGTTCAAATGAAAAGTATTGTGTTTTATGTAATATTTTGGGCCTATTTCTAGTATTTTTTTGATTTTAACTCAGATACCATTAGTCCACTGTCTTAGGGTCAAAATGACCAAAATGCCCCTATAGTCAAAATGTCTCCTACTACTATCCTAAATTACTCCCTACATTATCAAACATCCTATAACATATTTTGAATATAAAATAAGTCACATCATATCATACTTAATGCACATTAGGTTCTATAATTACTATTTTTAAGTAGGGTGTTACAATATGGATTGATCAGGTACATATTTAACTCAAATTTAAAATGGTCTCTATATTTTTATATTATTCATATGACTAAAAGTATAATATATGTTCTCATATTTATAACTAATTGCTCACTTGTAGATGTAATAGCAGGGCTAAGCATGGAGTAGATAGATGATTGCAATATGCAATTAGTTAAGCAGTCAAGATTTTATGGATTAGTTTAGTTAGAATTTTCCAATTAGATCACCATATTATGACTATCCTGGTTGAGAGATGGAACCTAGAGACAAGCACATTTCATCTTCTTGATAGAGAGTGCACCATCACATTACAAGATGTTGCTATTCAGACGGGACTTTCTATTAATGGTCTTCCACTTATTGGGCATACAACCTACAATTAGTAAGGCCTATATGAGATATTGCTAGGATAAGACCTCTGCTAGTGCTATTAGAAGATCATAATTGAAAATATCATGGCTCAATGAAAATTTTAATGTGCTACTTGTTGAACCTATTATGGATATAATACATTGTGATGTCCGTGCTTACATTTTGTGCCTCATTTCAAGTACATTAACTTGTGATAAGAGTATTAGAAGAGTGTCATTTGTCTACCTTATCATATTTAGAGGACTTAGGACAATCAAGCAATGTAGTTGAGAAGATATGTGCTTGGCTTTTTTATATAGGGAGTTATGTAGTGCATCAAGAACTCCTTTTGCATCACAAATTAGGGATGCACTACTTCTAAGGCAACTTTGGGTATGGGATAGGTTATCATTTCTTGCACCTAGACTGATATTTCCTTAAGTACGTAATGATGCTCCTCTTAGGTGTAGGTATGTGCCTACTAATATTGATCTTTCTAATTTTGTGGTTCATAATTAATGCAAGTACTTAAAATATTGTAGACAGGTTGACGCTTGAAGCTTTATTAATGTAGTCTCATATAAGCTTTATCAAATTTGATATAGGCTTGATGTATCTCATGCTGAGGAGTTTGGTTTTATTTTGTGAAAGTGTTTATGTATCACTTGTATTATAATTATTCTCATCCACAAATATTTTATTTTAATAGTTCATTTGGCAACCATATATAGATGAGGTAATTAGGGAGGTTCCAGCTAACTGCTTGCAAGGACATAATATATAAAGAGCTATTGTGCCTCTTATATGCATTCATATAGTGGAGTGGCACAAACCAAAAAGTGCTCTTCGCTAGTTTAGCTTACAGCAGTCAATACCTCAAGTGCCACTCCATATTGAGAATTTAGACTATGTGGTCTTGCACAACAATGTTCATGTCAACTAAACTAAGTGGTATTCAAGATGCATTCAACTTTAAAAACAACGGACCTTATTATATTGTGGGAGGGATGCCATCAAGTAGGCCACTCCATTACCATTCAAAGTATCTTAAGTGGTATAAAGAGTAATACAAAGATAGATATCGCATAAGGCTCTGCAGCCAGAGCATCAATTAGTATTACCTCTTATTTTCATTATGTAGATGTCTTAATGAAGCAATTAGTACCCACCATAAATAATCTTTCTGACTATTTACTTATCTTATGTAGTATAATGTGCTTCAAGAAATCATGATGTCTAACAGTATTGAGGCAACCCATCAGCTTGCCAGAGGATCCCAAGGAGCCCTTCTTAAAGATAAACGTTTATTCATTATGCCACTCCCTCAACTGACACCTACTTCTAAGCCATTTCCACAGTAGCTTTGGGATGTACTTATTTTAGATGCTCAGTCAGCATGTTAGCATCACTAATAGCGTAGGGAGATGTCAATCTCATCCATTGCTCCACGTGATCCTCTACCATATCCTGTATCTTTTCATTATCCATATCATGCATATGCAACTTCCACCCTCTAACCTATGTCCTTCTTTCACTAGTGGTCCATTTGCACCTATGCCACTTCTTGTGAACCCATATGTAAAACCATCCACATTCATGCAAGCATCGACCTTTTCACCACCAAGCTTTTCATCATTAGGAGCATTTATACCATGAGCTAGACCTAACATGCCTTCAAAGCCACCAACACAACCTCATGACTCCTAATTTCCTTAAACACCTTCAATTCTATGTTATGATCATTTTTTCGCTCCTTGTTTCAAGATTGGCCTTTCATCGAGTGCTCATTTCTTAAGATCTAGTTCAATGCTATGTCAATTTACTGTCACTGATGTTCAACAAAGTTTTTACCATCATACATATGATCTTGATACTATTAGTTGTGTTGCTATTGCAGTAGATCACTATAAAAATCTAAAGATTTACTGACAAAAATTAGTGACGGATTGAAATCCGTAACTAAATACTGACCGAATAATGATAAAATACTAACAGAATACTTTCCAACAATGTTCATCTCTTTACTGACCGTTTACTAATGAAAAATCAAGATTACTGATGGAATATACTGACGAACAGCGATCAAATTTTACTGACAGTTTAGTGACTAATTACAGAAGAAAAAGGATACGCGAAAATATTTTGGTGACAATTAAGACATTTAATAATAGAATCATTTGCTATAGTAGGCATTCTGTCAATAAATCTGACTAGATACTGACGGAATACTGACCATATTGAAAAATAGGCATAAAAGGTTTTTAGCAGGAATCAAAATATTTACTGACAGATTACTGACAGAATGCCACGCGATAGTAGACTTTTCGTCAGTAATCCATCAGTAAATTATAAATAATACTGACAGAATACCAACGAAAGTGAAAAATAGGCGCATGTTTTACCGCCTTTAACCTTTTACTGACGGATTACGGATGAATTTTTTAATCTATGTGGCGCTGTCCATTGGTAATCCGTTAGTAATCATGAAATATAAGCTGTTAACCTTCTTTTTTCTCTCTTCCCTTTCTTCTTCTTCTTCTTCTTCTTCTTCTTCTCTTCTCCTCTGCCGTTGCCGCTGCCGTTGCTCTCTGCTGCCCTCCCGTTCACCGTCCGGCATTCATCCCTCACCAGAGATTTCATTTTTCCACTGGTATTTATATTATTACCTTATTATTGATTATGATTTTAATTGAATTTTTGTTTAGATTTTTTAATTTTGGTTTAGATTGATTTTGTTGAAAATTTATTAATTTTTTGTTTAGATTGTTTAAGAATTTGTATATATATATGTATATATTGATTTGGGATATATATATATATATATATATATATATATATATATATATATATATATATATATATATATATATATATATATATATATATATATATATATATATATATATATATATATATATCCTAATAAATTTTTTAATTTAAGATATTTTATTTTTTTAAGCTTAATAAATTTATGATAATATTAAATATGGTGAAATTATTTTATTAAATTATGTTAGTAATTATTTTAATTATCTTAGTTTGATTAATAGAATTTTAATTTTGTTTCAGATAATTGACATGTGGACCAACAATATAAGTCAGATTTTCACTTAAAGAGGTCTGTACTATAATTTAATTTATTTATACTAATATATAAATATAATAATATGGAATATAATGTTCTTTTAATTATTTTATGTATAATTTGTAGTTTATTTGTAAATATTTATGAAAAAATAAATGTTGTGATATGAATTTGTAATTTGTAATGCTGTGATGTGAATTTGTAATTTATGGTTGATTTGTGTATTGTAATATAATTTTTAATTATGTTGTTAAGTTAATGTGAATTTATAGATGTATATATATGTGATGTAATTTTGGTTGTATTTAAATAAATCTATTAATAATACCGATAAAATGATTAACAAATTTATGTTTAATCATACCATAAAAAATGAAATTTAATTTTTATGAATTTCATAAAATACCAAAAATTCTCATCACATTAAAAAATTAAAAAAATCTACAAATATGCTACCAAAAATTATATGTTATATATGCATTTTATAAAATATAAAAAAATAAGAAATTGCAAATAGTTAGAAGTAAAAATATTTTGACGAAAAATAAAAAGAAAGTATTCATGCCATAAAAAGTGAAATGTATTTTTTATGAATTTCATAAAATACTAAAAATTCTTATCATATTAAAAAATTAAAAAAATTCACAAATATGCTATCAAAAATTGAAATATAAATGCATTTTATAAAATACAAAAAAATAAGAAATTACAAATAGTTAGGAGTAAAAATATTTTGATGAAAAATAAAAGAAAGTAATCATGCTATAAAAAGTGAAATTTATTTTTTATGAATTTCATAAAATACTAAAAATTCTCATCACATTAAAAAATTAAAAAAAAATCACAAATATGCTACCAAAAATTGAAATATAAATGCATTTTATAAAATACAAAAAAAAAAAAAAGAAATTGCAAATAGTTAGGAGTAAAAATATTTTGATGAAAAATAAAAAAAAAATAATCATGCCATAAAAAGTGAAATTTATTTTTTATGAATTCATAAAATACTAAAAATTCTCATCACATTAAAAAATTAAAAAAATTCACAAATATGCTACCAAAAATTGAAATATAAATGCATTTTATGAAATACAAAAAAATAAGAAATTGCAAATAGTTAGGAGTAAAAATATTTCGACGAAAAATAAAAAGAAAGTAATAAATTAAAAATTTGCCATTAAAAATTAAATTTTAAATACATTTCATAAGATTTTTAAAAAAAATGACAAATATCCTCTTAAAAAAATAGTCTATAAAATATAATAATACATAACGGCTTAATTAATGCTAACAAATAATTAAAATTCGAATATTCAAAATTAAAACAATTAAGAAGAATTTTAATTAAATTTTTTCCTAAATTTTTTATAATAAGTAATTAAATCGTACGTACTTTAAAAATTTATTTATTTTTTAAGTTATTAATTTCTTAATTTTTTTATTTACTAAATATGGGGTGATACTTTTAATTTTTAACAGAGAAATGATCTTGGTCGAGATCCTACTCCTTAGGAGATCTTTGTCTGCATCCACACGAGAAAGGAAAATCGACAGACCTTTGTCGACCAGCACTCCTAGTGGATTCATGTAAGTTTTAATTAGCAATTTTCCTATTAAAGTACATTAAAAACTTTAAATGCTAACTACTATTATATTGAAAATAGGAGGATCTCAGAAATCTTCGCGAGCAGATATCCCAGACGGCTCCCGAATCCGCTGAGTTAGCTCATGTAGATGAGTTTGAACCATACTTCAGAGCTATTGGGGGCCAGGAGAAGGGATAAGTCTATGAGATGGGTTCTATGGCTCGCTCATTTGGACATCTCAAAGCCAGTTCTTCCTCAGCTCCATCGCCACCTACTACTGAGCATATGCAGTATGTTATTAATAAGCGAGTAGCTCAGATGCAGGAGGAGATGCAGCATGAGATGCAACGGATAGTCCAGGAGCATATCGGCTAGCAGGTTGAGCTGCAGATGCAGCAATTCTTCTCTAAGTATTTTGCTGGCGGTGCTACTCCTCTACCTGTTCCATCACCGGCTTCTACTACTTCTTATCAGCACACTTCAGCTGGAGATGGTTCTATTGCTGCTATTGATGCGTATATTGGTAACTCTATATTTTTAGAGTTATTTTAATTGTTTAAACTTAAATTTTAGCTCAATTCTCGAGAATGCAATAATATTATTACTTATTTTTAGAAATAAATAGTTCTACAATTTATAAATAAATTATAACATATTTTAAGCATTTTTATTTTATTTTTACAGATCAAAATGATGCAGTAAAAATAATGATGCAAGCAATGATTCAAGTTTTCAATCCATGAGAAATAAATTCAATGGTTGGTGGCCAAAATTCAATGGTTGGTAGCCAACCTAACCATTTTTGAATATTGATAAAGGAATTCAATGGTTGGTGGTCAAAATTCAATGGTTGGTAGCCAACCTAACCATTTTTGAATATTGATAAAGGAATTCAATGGTTGGTGGTCAAAATTCAATGGTTGGTAGCCAACCTAACTATTTTTGAATATTGATAAAGGAATTCAATGGTTGGTGGCCAACCTAACCATCAATGTTGAATTTTTGATGTAAGAATTTTAATGGAACTTGAATTCTTCCACCAAACATGTCTATAAATACCATGCTTGGCAAAGGGAAATGGCATCAAAGAAAATCCATAAAAAAAAATACGTAGAGAGATTTTCATATGTTTTCTTAGAGTATATTAGTTTTATTTTTTATTTTGATCAAGAGGAGGAGTTTTTGGAAGCTTGAGTTAATCAAAGATTGTATCCCAAAACAAGTTCTCTCTAAACTCTATTCTTGAATTTAATTATAAGTTATTATTATTTTTATTATTTTTATTGTTAATTTAATTATTTCTTCTCTTTTAATTATGTATAGCTAAATTTATTTTTCTAGGATTTAGATGTAATCTTTTGATTTGCATATGATTATTTATATTTAATTGATTGGGTTTGATTGTTGGAATTAATCTTTTATCTTAGAACTTAATGCTTGTAATTAACTGGCCATTAATTGCATGATTTAAGATATTGTGTGAAGTAGCGAGAGTGGAAACACAATATTATTTCATTAGGATAATTGACCTAGGGAATGTATTGCTTAGAAATAAGAATACTCCTTTGTGAATTTTAAAAGAATTTCCATAAAACTTAATGGGTTTGTGTTAATTACTTATGATCACGAGAGTAGACGTAAGGTTAATATGAACACACATGTTGTATCTTGAGAAAGAACATCATATAATTTAGGAAAATCTAATAATTAATTCTAGCAAAAATAATCCAATCTAAAAAATATTAAGTGATCATAGGCAATCAATTGATGAATTCTAAATCCTAGGCCTTTAATCTTATTTCATATTTTCATCATTTATTTACTTGAATTTTACTTTAGTTTAAAATACGAATTCTCATAATTGATTTTCTAAATAATAGAGTAATCATAAAATTAGTACTTGTCAACCCTTCCCTGTGGATTCGACACTCTATTCACACACTATTACTTAGCACGACCTGTACACTTGCAGAAATCGCGCAACAAGTTTTTGGCGCCGCTGCCGGGGAAGGCAATTTTTGACAATATCAATAGATTGATATACTTTATTACTTTAGATTTTTTTTTCTTTTCTATTTTTTTTATTATTTTGCAGGAATTTTATAATTAAAAAAAAAAAAAGAAGGCTTTCCACAACTTTTAATGGTGTGATGGAGGAATGATACTAAATAGAGCAGCAAACATGTATGGTGAGGATGGTTTTAGTAAGTTAAATACTAAAATCGATACATTGGTTAACTTAATTGATAAACTTGATACAAATAGTTTATTTAATTCATGTTTGAGTTGTGATTTGTGTGGAGGTAATCATTTGAATTATGAGTGCCAATATGCAGAGCAGGTACAATTTTTCCCAAATTATAACAGGTATGAGAATTATCTATATTCCAACATAAACAACTCAGGATGGAGTGACTATTCGAGCTTTTCATGGGAAAACCAATGCGATCAAGGTAACAATTCATGGTATCCTTATCAATATGATTTTCAAGACCATGCACCATTTAAAGAGCACAAACCATCTTATGAAATAGCATTATAAAAATTTATGAATGCTACTTACGAACGATGTGAAAAAATGGAAGATAATAATCAAGGGACTAGCCACAATGCAAATTTTGATGTACAAATGGAACAGTTTGCTAGTCCATTAGATACTCAAGGCCATAGTAACCTAACAAGTCAAATTGAAGAATATTCTAGAGAGCAATGCTTGGCAATTTCTTTAAGTGATGATGAGGAAGAGATGATTGATCAAGCATATACTTCAAGCAAGCAAGAAAAAAAGGAAGAAGTTGAGCCCAATTTGCCCAAGAAATATTCTTCTCTTATAGATAACATCTACAGAGTAGTTGAAATTAATGGGGAAATTGAAGAAGTATTTGAACAAGAGCACTCAAAGGAAACTTTTTCAGTTTGTTTGGTGAATACAACATCATATATGTCAGACCATAGAGAATATCAATTTGATGACTTAGAAGAAAAGAAGAAGCATTCACCACCATCAACTGAGCACTCACCAACTCTTGATTCAACACCACTACCTTCCTATCTCAATTTCTTGAGAAAATTTAGAGCAAGAAAAAGAGCTCGTTGGAAAGTTTTAAAAATTATGAGCCTAATTATAAAATATTAAATAATTTCTGTCTTAAGTTTTTTCCATGCAAACTCAAATCAAGCTGGCTTGACTCATTAAAATTGGCAAAAGTTTATCTTTCCACAATTATTGAGATGATATACTTTGTGTATTATCCTCCATGATGAAGATCTAGCTATAGTCAAGCTAAAGACTATAAATAAAGTGCTTTTGGGAGGCAACCCAAATTTCTAACTTGTTTACTTCTTTTTAATTTCTTTTGTTCCTTTGTTTGTTTCATTTTATTTTAATTTTGCTTTAGTGTTGTTTATGAGTTATTAAATAGCTTATTAGGAGGAAACCCAAGTTTTCTTTTATTTCTGTTTAGTTGTTTCATTGTAAATTTTCTTTTTCATTTTCTTAACAAAGTTAATTGGACATGGAAGCATCTCTTGTAGCACTAAAAAACATATTTCCAACTCTTCTCCAAGATGTGCTCAGGAAAATTGATGAACGCATACTGGAAAGAATGAAGGCATTTAGGCGTCTGAATCTTCCTGAGGATATTCGCTGGATCATAGAAGCTAAAGTACGATTGGCAGGTGAGATTGATGACTCATTTATTAAATGTTTGCCAAGTACAGGGAGAAGTTCTTACTCAAAGAAGAGGAGAGCTAAGAGAATGGGAGTCTGTTACAAGTGTGCAAGATGGAATTGCAACACACGTTGTAGAAACATTGGATTTGCATCTATAAATTGAGAAGATAAAATTAAATTCATAAAGAATTGACTGAGTAAGGAGTCTTTGGATAATATCCTACAGACTCTTGAGACGTATCCTTGTGGACAAGTTCAACGCACTCTTTTAGATTTATGGGAACTATTCAAGGAAGAGAAGTAGCGATATAGTCTAGGGAATCTGACGATAAAAGACCATGTTTGCCAGTTAATAAGAAAATTGGATGGGAAGCCTATCCTCAACTCATAAAAGACGTGTAAGCCATTACTGGATGTAAAACCAGAGGAAGATGTGAGCCAAAATCACAACTACTGTTTATAATCAAGTGTATCACTAACTTTTTTATTTTTCAATGCATTATTTTTTTTTTACATCTTGCAGTACTTTTTGACTTTTTAGCACCTAGATTTTATTTTCTTGTAGATTTTTTTTTACAACTTTTTAGTCTTTCAATGTCTACTTTTAGCTTTTCAATATTTTCTTTTTGACTTTTGTACACATGCTGTAGATTTTTCTACTTTCGTTAGCTTTTTAGTCTTTCAATGTCTGTTTCTTTTTAGTTTTTCAAATATTTCTTTTGACATTTGTACACACAGCATTGATTATTTTTGTTTTCATTATCATTTTTGTTTTTATACTTTTTCTGTCAACAATTATTTTATCCCATTGAACTGTTCTTTTACTCTTCTAGTTTCTTTATATGCACATTCATTATTGTCAATATGCACACAATCCTTTCAAGAGATCTGTAAGAGAAAATGGCAGAATTCTCAACACGCAAATTCAAAACTATTTGTGTCTTTTGTAGTCCAAACTCTGGCAAGAAAAGAGAGTATTTGATAGCAGCTAATGAACTTAGTAGGATTTTAGCTGAATGAAAATTTGATTTGGTTTTTGAGGGAAGTAGTTTAGGGTTAAGGGGTTGTGTCGTAAGTTCTACATATATTAGAGGTAGTAAAGTCTTAGGAATAGTTCTAAAGGCTTTGGCTAGAAATAAACAAATCACTGGTGGAACTATAGGTAATGAGTTACAGGTCAATAGCATGTACGAACGAATGGCATACATGAATCTCAATGTTGATGCTTTTATCGCATTACCTGGTGGTTTAGAAACATTTGAAGATATTTTCACCATTGCATCTTGGACACAATTAACTGTTCTTCAGAAGTCATTGGGATTACTTAATGTTGATGATTTTTATAATGGTTTGTTATCTTTTCTTGATCATGCTATGGAACAGGGTTTTATGACACCAGCGAGTCAACACATCTTAGTCTCTGCTTCAACTATTAATCAGTTGATTGATCAACTGCAAAACTTTAAATCCGAACCTAATCCATTGATGGCACAGGTAGTTTGGCACCCCAGGGCTAGTAGTAGTAAAAAGCGAGGACTAGATCTGAATCTTTGGTTATAACTTCCCTAACTCTTATATTTTTTTTATCGCATTTTTTTTTGTTTTGTGTGTGTGTTTTTTTGTTGCACCTGATCAAGCGAAGTTTTAGGTTCGATTCACTAAATGTAAGATGGCTGAGTAAAGAGTTACTTTTGTACTCTTGATACGCATCCTAAATTTATGTGATTTTTCTTTTCAAAAAAAAAAACTAACTAACTAACTCAAGAGTTATTCATACAAGATGGCTGAGTAAAGAGTACTTTTTGTGCTCTTGATACGCATCTGTATTTTTTTTTCTTCTTTCTTTTTTTTAGTTTCCAAAATAAAAAAATAAAAAATAAATAAAAATAAGAAAAATTGATATTTTCTTTTTGTGTGATTAATTTCTCATGCTTGCTTTTAGTATTGTTTCAAGATGTTTTACAGGAAGCAAGGAAGTGAAATACATATCATGCTTATAATTTGGAATCCACTTTTCTACAAGAGGGAGTATTTTCTTTCTTTTGATTTGTTTCTTTGACATTGAGGACAATGTCCATTGCAAGTTTGGGGGAGATTTAGTTTGTTTTTTTGTTTTCAGTAATTTCTTTCATGTTTGGATGAATAAATTTAAAATTTTTTCTCTTTTATTGATAAAATATGTTTGTGTTAAATAATTTGATGAAAGGCCAATGATAGATTATAATTGATATTTATGGACAATTTATTTAAGTATTTCAAGTTGAGCAACTATTTTGGGTAAGAAATTAACTTTTATTAAGATTATGTTTTGCTTTACTTTGCATTATATTGATTGCATTGAATTTGTGTATGCTTACTTAGAGAGGGTTTCTACATATTTTTATCTTCATTTGCCTCACCTATCTTAGAACATATTTTTGCAAACTTTTGAGGCGAAATTTTGAATTCATTTTGAAAGAGAGATATGATTTAGGCATTGTTTGTTTAGCCTGTTACTTGTATCTACCCTTATTTTAATTTTTTTCCCTAGTTTACCCCTTTGTGCCTTGATAATTTTAGCTTTCTTTTTTTTGTTAATTAACCTTAATTGTTATCATTCACCCTGTTTGTGAGATAATTTTGTCAAGTTTACATTTTAATGAAGAAAAGGGAATTATTGAAGTTTTAAAAGAAAATAAGGATTTCTAATAATTGAGAGTATTATTCATTGTAAAAGACCACCTTCTGCTTAAAATAAGTTTGGAGGAAAGCAAGAAAATTGAATCAATAAAAGTTAGTAATTCTTGCTTATCTTTAGAATAATGTTGTTAGCAAAAAAAAAAAAAAAAAAAAAAAAAGAAGAAGAAGAGGTGGACTTAAAAGAAGAAAACATTAAAAAAGAATAGTACTTAAGATGAAAGGGATCCTTATTAATATAATCCCTTTATTTGAGTTATTGATTTTGTAAACTTAGTATAATTATTTTACTTTTATTCATTTAATCTGCTCTTTGTTTAGCCAAAATACCTTATGTTAGCCCCATTACAAGCCTAGTGAAGACCTATTGATCTCTCTTGATTTATGAATTCCATTAGTAGAGATTGTTTGCATTAACATGCCTATGAGATTTGCACATCTATTTTATATCTTTTGATAGAGGCGTTTAAAGATATCAGTGTGTATATGCCTATCTGAAGTGCAATAATTTCTTTGCAATTGATTTAATGTATAGTTATTCAAGGCATGATTAAGATGAGGATTATTTTGAACCTGAGATAGAAGCTTGACTTGCAATACTATTGATATGTTGTTTGTAAATATTAATTTATTAGGACCTTTAAAAAAAAAATTTCAACATAAGCACGCGAGGATTAAATTTCTTTTTTGTGATATTTTATTTATCTTTGAAATAAATAGTTGAAAAATTAGAGTTTTAAAGGTGTTTATGGGCATCACCATTGGAAGCCCTCACGAGACTATAACTCGTCCTCTACCAGATACCTAGGGGTTTAAAGGCTTGTTGCATATGCTAAATGCAATCGTAATTTCCTACGAAAGTAGACTAGTTTAGGTTTTGAATTTTCTTTTGCTTGAGGACAAGCAAAAACTTAAGTTTGGGGGTGTGATAACTCTATATTTTTAGAGTTATTTTAATTGTTTAAATTTAAATTTTAGCTCAATTCTCGAGAATGCAATAATATTATTACTTATTTTTAGAAATAAATAGTTTTACAATTTATAAATAACTTATAACATATTTTAAGTATTTTTATTTTATTTTTGTAGATCAAAATGATGCAGTAAAAATAATGATGCAAGCAATGATTCAAGTTTTCAATCCATGAGAAGTAAATTCAATGGTTGGTGGCCAAAATTCAATGGTTGGTAGCCAACCTAACCATTTTTTAATATTGATAAAGAAATTCAATGGTTGGTAGCCAACCTAACTATTTTTGAATATTGATAAAGGAATTCAATGGTTGGTGGCCAACCTAACCATCAATATTGAATTTTTGATGTAAGAATTTTAATGGAACTTGAATTCTTCCACCAAACATGTCTATAAATACCATGCTTGGCAAAGGGAAATGGCATCAAAGAAAATCCATAAAAAAAAATATGTAGAGAGATTTTCATATGTTTTCTTAGAGTAGATTAGTTTTATTTTTTATTTTGATCAAGAGGAGGAGTTTTTGGAAGCCTGAGTTAATCAAATATTGTATCCCAAAATAAGTTCTCTCTAAACTCTATTCTTGAATTTAATTATAAGTTATTATTATGTTTATTATTTTTATTGTTAATTTAATTATTTCTTCTCTTTTAATTATGCATAACTAAATTTATTTTTCTAGAATTTAGATGTAATCTTTTGATTTGCATATGATTATTTATATTTAATTGATTGGGTTTGATTGTTGGAATTAATCTTTTATCTTAGAACTTAATGCTTGTAATTAACTGGCCATTAATTGCATAATTTAAGATATTATGTGAAGTAGCAAGAGTGGAAACACAATATTATTTCATTAGGATAATTGACCTAGGGAATGTATTGCTTAGATATAAGAATACTCCTTTGTGATTTTTAAAAGAATTTCCATAAAACTTAATGGGTTTGTGTTAATTACATATGATCACGAGAGTAGACGTAAGGTTAATATGAACACACATGTTGTATCCTGAGAGAGAACATCATATAATTCAGGGAAATAATCATTAATTCTAGCAAAAATAATCCAATCTAAAAAATATAAAGTAATCATAGGCAATTAATTGATGAATTCTAAATCCTAGGCCTTTAATCTTATTTCATATTTTCATCATTTATTTACTTGAATTTTACTTTAGTTTAAAATACGAATTCTCATAATTGATTTTCTAAATAATAGAGCAATCATAAAATTAGTACTTGTCAACCCTTCCCTGTGGATTCGACACTCTATTCACACACTATTACTTAGCACGACCTGTGCACTTGCAGAAATCACGCAACATATATAGTAAATCCAGAGTATGGCCAGCATCATGCCGAGGGCCACGAGAAGGATGATGCTCAGGAGCATGATTAGTTATTTTTTTAGTTTTTTTAGTTTAGTTATTTGTAACATTTATATGGTGTATAGTATATTACATTTTTTATAAATAATATTATGTTTTGTGGAATGAAAAATTTTTATATTCACATTATTTATTAATTTATAATTTTCTAGCTAATATATATTATATAAAATTAATTTATTAAATAATAAAAAAATTATTAAAAATTATTTTCGAATTTACTGACGAATTACTGACCGAAAAGATTATTAAATTATTTTTTTATATATTACTGACGGATTACCAACTATTTTATATAAAATAATATTTTTTTATGTTTATTTTACTGATGAATTACTGACCGTGAAATTAAAATATTATTTTTTACTAAAATTTACTGACGGATTACCGACCATTTAGTCATAAAATATTATTTTTTATAATTATTTTACTGACGGATTACTGACAGCCTTATTAAAATATTATTTTTACCTGAAAATTATTGATAGATTACCAGCCGTTTTGTCATAAAATATTATTATTTTAGTTTCTTTACTGACGGATTACTGACCGTAATGTTAAAATATTATTTTTGACTAAAAATTACTGACGGATTATTGATCGAAATTATTTAATTATATTTTAATGATGGATTACTGACAAATTATTGACTAATTATGGTTTTTATTGACAGATTAGTGACAAAATAGTAATATTTGTAATCTTTTTTTCAAACGAAATTACTGACTGCTTTCTATAAAATACTGATCAAATTCTGTCGGTAAATTTACTGATGGAATATTTTTTCCGTCGCTAATAATTTACTGACAATCATTTTAACAACGGATTGTTTTCGTTCTTAATTCGTCGGTAAATTCATTTACTGACGGATTTTCAATTATTACTGATGAATTTTTTTGTCAATAAATTAATAGATTTTTATAGTGGATACTCCTGATGTTGTTGATCACAATGAAGATTTTGATGATGATACTAGTGACAGGGATAATGATGAAAGTCAACCAACTTGGGCACAAAATTCGGATTTTGTTGAGATGAATACCACACACAGAAATTATATACAGCAACTAGGTTTTTGTTCAAATATTAGACAAAATATTAGAATTGTGGCAATGGATTTTTGGTCATTTTCTCTGGCAAATATATATATATATATATATATATATATATATATATATATATATATATATATATATATATATATATATATATATTATTTTTCCTTAATTATTTTATTTCATGTGGAACGATTCCATACTATTTAATTTTTTTTAAACAATCCTAAATTTTATAAGTAAAAAAAATACTAGAAATATACACTAAAAAGTAGGCAGCGGACAGAAAGCTGTCCACCAATTGAATTCCATAGGCGGATAGCTCTTTGTCACGCCAATTGAATTGGTGAATAGTTTCTCTCATGTCAACTCAGCCCATTTTCACCTTAAAATGGAAAATTCGAAAAAACCTTAATAACACACCATCATTTATGCTAGTATTTTCCTTGATGTAAAAGTTTTAACTACTGCCTTTAAATATAAATATTAATATGTATTTATATTCCAAATTGAAATGAGATTGTAATATTCAACCCGTGAAGTTGATGACAAGTTTACACACTTGGATAAGGATGACAAATATGTAACATCACACCAATCTATAACAAAAGAATTGAACAATTTTTGGTGTCCCCACTAAGGTTAATAATTTTAAGTGAAGGTAGTAATGTTTTCTCTTGCCTTATCTAGAAATATCCCATGCATTGATAATATTTCTTGTATTCAACTCCAAATTTGATTTGAAACAAAGTGCCATCGCTCTTAAAAAAAACTTTTATAAATTAATAATGTTGAGACTATAAAAAATTCAATTAATTTAAAAAAATATTAATTAATCGCTAAATTAATATTTTATTAATTTATGGAATGTACTTGCAATTTAAAGTAACACTCATTATTCTATTAATTCAACTAAAAATTTATTTTATTTCATAAAAATATAAATTATTCTATTAATAAAAGTCTAAAAAATATAAATCAATTCATATATACTTGATTTGTAGGTATAATTTAATTATATTAATATCTTCAATATAATTGATATGTAGGAAAATAATAATAGACTCATATTTTAGGAAAATATGATATATAATTTTAATTAATTATTAATTTATGATATGGATGAGATCAAGGGGTTATGGATGAGACCAATGAGTTATGTAATGTTTTTTAAAAAATATTATCTTATTATTTTATAAAATTATTAATTTATCTCGTTAGCTTAAGTGGGGATTGAAAAAAAATATTATTTAATAGATATTATTAATTTATCGATAATTAATTTGTAGAAGTTTTATTATACTTTCTTTCAAAACAAGGTTAATAATTAGCATAAATATTTACAACACTCAAAAAATAAAGCAATTGTATACATTCCTACATTTTTAAATGTAGGATTTGAATCTAATCAATATTAAATTTTTCTTACTCAATGCTAAAAAAAATATAATAAAGAAAGCCAAATACACTCATTTAACCCAATGTTTTGAGATTTTCACAATTAATTAACTTTATGATTATTTAATTTTGATTTGAAAAGTTAACTGTAATTGCAACTTCTCAAAATTGATATGAATAATAATATTTTGCTATTAAACTAATTATTATTTTTTTTTTTATCTCTCTCTCAGGTCACCATCCCTTGCCAAAGCCAGTTTATCAATGATACTCTTTTATTATATCATTGCTTATACTTATTTTGTGTAAATTAAAAGTGATATTTGATAAAATTAAAAATTAAGTACTAAAAAATTTTAAGTGCTCGATAATATAAGTGATATAATTTTTAAATTATAAAAATATTTAAAACAAAATTATCATTTTAAGTATTTTTTTTGAAACTTTTAAAAAAAATTATCAAATAATTTAAAAGAATTAAGTGTTAAATTGAATTATCAAACACCATCTAAAATTAATAAATACTTCATTCATTCTATGAACAAATATACTTCATTCAAATAATTAATGATGGTAAAGTTCCTAAAAAACTAAAAAAAAAAAGTACTATTTAAAACAAATTTCAAAAGTATAATTCTAGAAAATCTTAAAAAATTAACATAATTATACAATAAGTAGACGAAAAAGCACAAAAATATAACAAAACTTATTCAAATTATATGTTGTAGATATTAAATTGCATTACAAATTTAATACCAGAAAATTATTGCCTAGACGACCCATAAAAGCATGCAATGACAAGTCCTCAACGGCCCACTTCAAGGCTGGAATTAGTAATTGAGGGTTCACTAGAGCTAGCAGATGGTGGAGGTGCACGATACATAGGAACAGGCATTTTAGAAGGAAGATTTGGAAATGCAGTCTCAAAATTCAGAACTTGAATTGCTTGTCTAATTGATGGCCTAAGACTACGATCAGGGTGAGCACACCATAACCCAACAATCATCAAACACTCTATTTGCTTCTCATCAAAATCCATATAAAGTTCCTTATCAAATCCCAAATGAAGTTTCCCATTTCCATAAAGTTCCCAAATCCACTCTACTAAACTCATTTCATTTCCTTCTTTTATAATATGATCAATTGCTCTTCTTCCACTAGCAATTTCTAAAGCAACTACTCCAAAACTGTATACATCAGATTCTTTACTAGCCCTCCTTGTGCTTATATATTCTGGAGCCAGGTAGCCTAAAGTGCCTGCTAACCCAGTTGTTTGTGGACCAAGCTCGTGGTCCATTAGCCGAGCTAACCCAAAATCACCAAGTTTGACATTAAAATTAGAATCTAGCATTACATTGCTTGATTTAACATCTCTATGCACTACACATTTTTCCCATTCTTCATGAAGATAGAGCAAAGCTGAGGCCAACCCATTTGATATTTTGTACCTTATAGCCCAACTTAGAGGACTTTTTTTGCCAAAGAGGTGAAAATCAAGACTACCATTTGGCATAAACTCATAAACAAGTAAAAACTCACCTCTATCATGGCACCAACCCAAGAGTTGCACAAGATTTCTGTGTCTCAGTTGACCAATTGTTTTCACTTCAGTTATGTACTCCTTTTTACCTTGTCTAGACCCTCTTGAGATTTTCTTAACAGCAATTGCGATATCCATATCTATTAAGTATCCCTTGTAAACAGCACCAAACCCTCCTTTACCTAACATTCTACAATTTGAGAAATTATTCGTAGCTGAAACAAGTTCTTCATAAGAAAATCTTCTTGGTCCTGCTCCTCTTTCAAGATCTTCATTATTAATTGATGTTAAGTTCATGTTCTCCCTGGCTCTTTTCTTTCTTATCGTCTTTCTTTTCCTCCAAGAATTCATAATTCCTAGTAAGGCCACAACAGCCATAACAGAAACTGAAACTGTAACACCAACTATTATTCTAGTTCTCTTTGAATTGTTTTCATTTGATTCTTTTACTTCCAAACTAGAGTTGAATTCCCAAGAAAGAAGTTGATGTCTTTCTCCGGTTGCGCCAGTAGCAGCTGAAAAACCAATGGTAACCCACTCAGGCAAAACTGTCGTAAGATCAATTATATAAGATAAACTAGACTTCTCTTGAGGATTTATGGTGTTCTGATAACTCCATAAAACACTCAAATTTTTAGTACTACTATTGTAAGTAATCCATACACTAGCAGTATCTTCACTATGAAAACTAGCATTCCAAGGAGTACTCGTAACAGAGCTAAGAGACTTGTTATTGATACCCACATGCTCAGATAAAGGCTTCGGGTCCCATTCTTCATTTGGAAATGAATCAAATTCTACCATAACTATTTGATTCTGGGAAGAATCGTCAACTGTTGAAGTGTTAAATAGGCCTAGAAATCCACCAGCAGAATTTGGTGGGATTTCAAATCCAACTGGGGAAAGGAAAAAGGCAAGGCCATGGCCATAACTGGAACGATTTTGAGTATCGATGACGAAGGAGAAACGCGTTGTGAAATCGGAAAGTTGCCCTGAATCGGAATCCCAAAGCCGGACTCTGTTAGCATAGGTGGCCCATCCAACACGGCATGTGTAAGTATATCTGTTAATCAACTCAACAACACCAACTGAAGGCGCTGCATCGCCGTGACAAAGTATATCAGATACATCTGCACCAAAGCGAGTTCTATTGAAGTAAATGGAATTACATAGAGGAACAAGTAAGAAAAGAATGAGAAATGACATATTCACGGTGAGGAAGTCATGGAATGGGATAGCCATGGTATGGCAGAGCTAAGCTACATGTCTAACTACATTTATTTGATATGTATATATATTACTGACTGTGTCGTCCTATAAAGTTACAGTTTGATTACTTCATAATCTAACGTAATGAACAAGATCCACCTAAAGATTTTTCCAAAATGAATTTTCCAAGAATTTTTGGAATATTGTATTCATCGTGCGTGTTCACATCGAGATAATTTTCTTTCCCCTTTAAAAAATAATTACTATTGTTAAGCATATAATAGTGGTAGTTTTGAAAGTTTTATAAGCCAACAGACTTAATTAAGTTAATTAAGTATTATTCAACACTTAAAATTCGGCACTTAAATTTATAGAACTTAATTTTTCAGTTTTATTGCACAATACCTCAGTCTTTTGGAGTTATTTGGATAGTGTGTGAGAACTAGTATTAGGTAAGCCGTAATGATAATATAATCAAATGTATTTTTAGTGTAAATTTATATTAAAAATGTATTTGATTACATTATATTACATTCTATTACGGATTACCAAACGCACTCGTAGTATTTTCGCATTCAACCTCCTCTGAAGTATTTCATAAATTCAACACTTGAAGTAATGTTTCAAAATTTAGAAATTAGTAATTTTAAAATTATATTTAAAATATAAAATTGAAAATTAAATAATATTTTTAATTATTAGCATTTGCTAGGAATGTAAACGAGCCAAGCCGAGCCGAGCTAACTTGAACTTGGCTCATTTATTTTCATTCAAGCTAGAACTTCTCACTAGCTCTAAATTTAGGATTGAGCTCGATTTGTTTAAAATTTTACCTTCAAGTCAACCCAAGCCAAGCTAGTTTATAATGTAAACAATGACCAAATTAGGAAATTTTTTTGACGAGCCAAATTTTTTATAACATAATTTATATCAAGGTAGTATATATAAGTAGGCTAATTTCTATACGTTTAAGGAAAATTTTCATATAAAATAAAAAGACCAAATACAATATATAATCAAATTTTAATAATTTTGCACTAAAATTTTCATTTTTGGAGATGAGAGGCATGGTCCCCTTGATCCCCTCCCTCCGTCAATGAATTTTAACAAGCTAAACTAGAGCTCCAGGTGATTAAAACTTGATAAATTTTCATAAACAAGCTTCATTTGAGCTCACGCTTGTTAATGCTCAATAATCTTTCATAAAGGAGCTTCATTCAAGCTCAAACTCCTTGAATTTCACAAATATTAAGTTCTAAATTTTGTTTGTTGTGATAATATTCATGATAATATTTAAGAAATATGATAAGATTTGATGTCTATCATATCTCTATAGATAAATTTTATTATATAAATAGAACTCTATTTTTATTCTTATTTTTATAACCTGCTACATCTATAAATAAGTGTTACAATCAATGAAAATGGACACACATAAATTATTCTCTCTTATATTTTCTCTTTTCTCTATTCTCTATAATTGTTTTTTATTTTATAACACATTATCAGCACGAATTTGTTCTACTATTTTTTTTAAAGCTTTTCCAAGGTATTTTTTTTCCTCATCTCGAATGACATATGAATCATATATGTTCTAAAAAAGACATATGCCTATAACTTAATACACATATATGTTCGAAATGTATTTATCTTATTGTATCAATGAAATTATATATATATATATATATATATATATATATATATATATATATATATATATATATATATATATATATATATATATATATATATTATGCTTTTTGATGTGGGCATAAAAACTTTGCATATACATTTTTTTCCTCAACAATGAAATCGTTTTTTTTTTATTATTTGATATGAATTTTTTTTTTTTATGTTAATATGCAAAACTTTTTTTTATTATTATTATGAATCGATTTTTGTTTTGTTATCATATAAAACAAATATTATCATATTATATTATTATGAAAACGTTTTCGTTTTATTTTATATATATGTTTTCGTTTCTTGTTATATATTATTATTATTTTAATAATAATTTGATCATCATTTTTATGAAAAAAAAATTATTATTTGATGTTATTTAATTTTTATTAAGTAAATTATAGTTCCTGAAGAATTAGTACTATATTCTAAATTCTAATTTCCGAAAAAATTAGTATTATTTATAATTCCCCGAAAAACTAGTAATATATTCTAAATTCTAGTTCATGAAAAAACTAGTATTATTTATAGTTCCTAAAGAATTAATTAAATAAATAACTATCTATATTTCAAATTCTAGTTCCTGAAGAAACTAGTATTATTTATAATTCCTGAAAAACTAATTAAATAAATAACTAAGGTATAAATTCCTGAAAAATTTTTGCCTAAGTTTCTGAAGAATTAAGTATCCTAAAATCTAGTATCCCAATTCATTAAAGAATTATTTTTTGTTCATGAAGAACTAAATGCATTGTCTATAAGTTTTTAAAAGACTGATTTAATTATGATATGAATTGACATATTACTTATTTTGATATAGACAATGTTGAATTTGACGAAACTCGAATTTGTGACCCTCGACATCACGAGCAAGAATTATCTGTCATAAATACTAAATGCTGAAATACATCTGGATGCTATGGATCTTGAAGACACAACCAAATATGAAAATCAAGAATCTCAATAAAATCGCGCCAAGGCGATGATTTTCCTTTGTCATCATCTTCATGAAGGATTGAAACTTGAATATCTAACAGTTAAAGATCCATTACTCCTTTGGAATAATTTGAAAAAGAGATACGACCATCATAAATCAGTCATCCTTTCAAAAGCTCATTATGAATGGATGCATTTACGATTGCAAGATTTTAAAACTATAAGTGAATATAATTCTGCAATTTTCAAAATTAGTTCTAAATTGAAATTATGTGGAAAAAATATTACTAACCATGATATGTTAGAGAAGACATTTACTACTTTTCATATCTCAAATATGCTCCACAGCAGTAATATCGAGAAAAAGATTTTAAGAAATATTATAAATTAATTTCATATCTTCTTGTTGTTGAGCAAAATAATGAGCTCTTATTGAAAAATCATGAAACTCGTCCAACTAGTTCTACTCCTCTCCCTGAAGCGAATGAGACAACATATAATAATATTGGACAAAGAAGGGGATGAAAACATAATCGTGATCGAGGTTATGGTCGAAATCATAATAATAGCAATCGTGGTGATCATAGAAATAATAATACATCTTTCCATCAGAAGTGGAAGAATCATGAAGAGAAAGAGAATAATGGATCAAAGCAAAATATAGAAAATCAATACTATCGATGTGGCATGAAAGGGCATTGGTCTTGTCACTGTCATATGCCAAAGTATCTTACTGATCTCTATCAAGAGTCCCTAAAAAAGAAAGAAAAAATATAGAAGCAAATTTGGCAGAAAATGACGATGATTTTGGTGATGACTGTATTGATGTCACACATTTAGATGTATAGGATTTCTTTGAGAATCCTAAAGGAAAAATTGATCATTTGATTGGTGATGGCAATTTAAATGCCTAAAATTATGTGTTTCCTTTAGTTACCTTAGCTTGATATATGTTTTCAATTTAAATACTAGTTTAAAGTGTTGGTAAATTATTTATCAAGTATTTTTGCATTGATTTTAAATCAATGATTTATATTGAGTTGTTTCTTACAAATATATTTTTATCTTTGTAAAGATATTATGATACACTGCATGCTCCTGTAGTAGCAGTATAAAAAGTAAAAATTTATAAATATTATTTGTCTTCTAGTGGTTGCAAAGAATAATTACTAATGAGAAATCATCAAACAATGCCCATCAATACAACTGCATTCCCTGAAGCGAATGCTATAAGTTATTTGGTATATCATGAAAACTCTGAAAGAGTAATAATTCATATAGAGGATACAACTCAATATTGGTGATTTTATGTAAACTCCCTGAAGGAGTAATTTATAAGGATTTTACAAGTTGTGCATTATAATGAGTTATTTCATTTTTTGTTTTGTCCCCTGTATACATACACAACATATTGTATTGAACCTGCAGTTCAAGCATTGAACTTATAGTTCAATAATTAAACATTGAAGGTTTGGCATGAATGCTATTATGTATATCATACATACTCTTATTTGAAACTTGTACAAGGATATGAGCTACAAATATTTAGTTGTGCCGTGAATATATTAATAGTACTATCTCAATGTGCGAAAATGGGTCTACAAAAGAGATTAAGAATTTATAAGGCACATTTCTCGACATTAGGGAAAGGAAAAGTACCTACAGTGTTAAAGAATGTCGAGAAATTTATTAGAAGAAAAACCCTTTAAATAATTTTGATCCATGTACAAGTTAGAGTGAACTAGAAGTTCAGAAAATAATAGAGTTACAACAAATTGCAACTTAACTGTCAAATGCATTTATAGAAGCTAAAAGAGTGATAAAGTCTCATATTATAGTTGCTAATACCCCAACAAGGGTTGTAGTTCCAATTGCAAATAAAAAATCAATCGATCTCACTGCACGCTAGAAGCATGGATAGTAAATTCGAACTAAATGATAAAAATCCGCGGAAAAGAAATGTAACGTCACTCATAAAATCTCCTGAAAAGGAAGATCTTAGTCAAAGAGCTATAGTTAATTATGAGATACGAATTGAGACAATGGAACAATTAGATCTTCCAGATATGGCTTCTAGAGTTGATGATCATATAAATGAAAACTATGAAATCTCAATTATTTTTATGATATAAGAGAAAGAGTTGATAGAAATTCAATTATCGTCGACGATGAGTTTGCCTCAATAGTAGTTTTTGCTGTTTCAAGAAAAAATCCAAATCCAGAATCTATAAGTATAATTGAATAGTAGCATAAACATAATTGATCATCATGGAAAGAGGCAATTAAAGTAGAGCTAAACTAGTTCTATTATTAACTATAAGAAAAAATAATTCTTTTATTATGAAAATGATCATGTTTCGTTATTCGATTAGTATGGTAATTAAAGAAAGGCTTGGCATACACCTTATGAAAATGATTAGAAATGAATGCACATTAAATATGTGACATATATTCCATCAAGTCGCAAAAATCCATGTAAGGATTAAAGTAATATGGACATATGGTACAATTATTTGAGAAAATTCTTATTGAAAGAAAGATATGTGAATAATACACTATGTCTATTTGTATTCATAAAATGCCAAAAAATAGTGAATATTATTATTACAGTATATATTGATGATTTAAATATCAATATGACTCATAACAAACTCAAAGAAGTATATACTTATTTGAAAAGTGAGTCCGAGATGAAAAATTTAAAAGAAATGAAATTTTGTATGGCCTGCAGACTGATTATCAAGAAGCCTTAATATGCCAGTCTACTTATGTGGAAAAGGTATTTAAGCAATTTTGTATAGATAAATATTTTTTCTTAAACATACTAATGGTGGTCCTCTCATTTGAAGTGAAGAGATACCCTTTTTAAACCTAAATAAGATAATAAATAGCTATTTGGTCTTAAAGTACTATATTGAAGTGCTATAGAAGCACTCATGTATCTTGCAAATTGCATCAGGCTTAATATTGCATTTGTAAGAAAAAAATTTCTAGTTAGGTATAGCTCTGCACCTACTAAGAAATATTATAGTGGTGTAAAAAGCTATCTTCAATGTACTATTAATATTATGATCATATTTTGATTCAGATTTGAAATTAGTCTATATGGAAATTGTTGTTGTTTGCTCGATCTCCATAATAGTAGATCTTAAACTAAATATATATTAACTTATGGTGGTACTGCAATTTTATAAAGACTTTTATAGTCCTGAAATACCTCGCTAAAGATACTACTATTGTATTTTAAAAATAATGCAATTTGCATTGCACAAATTAAAGGTGAGTATATTAAGGATGATGGAGTAAACATATAAACTTCATCTAAATTCTTAGACATGAGCTTCAGAAGAGATATCCACTAAATTCGCTTGAGTGACAACCTAATAGACTTATGTACTAAGTCTTTGCCTAGTATGGCATTTAAACAGTATTGTTTTATCGATTAATATACGCCGTGTTAAAATCTATCCTTATTAGGAGGAGCGAATTAGTATATCATTGTACTCTTTTTCCTTAGTCAAGTTTTTATCCTACAAGATTTTCTTGGACAAAGATTTTAATTAGTTAATCTGTGTAATGACAAAATAGCACATGAAATGTACTTTTTTCCTTAGCTATATATTTTCCCACTGGGTTTTTTAACAAAATTTTTAATGATGCATATTCATAAGTAATATCCTTGAGAAGCACTATAAATAAATTATTATATGTGGATATTACTTAAATATCATTAAGTATACGGTTTGCCAACTTGGCAGATTTGTTTACAAAAGCACTCCCTATAATCATATTTGAAAAGCTAGTCAATAAAATTAAAATGCGCCTATGAAGAGATATTTAATAGAAATCATATTTTTATGAGAGGAAGATTTTAGTACATTATACTCTTTTTCTCTTAACCTAGGTTTTATCTCATTGGATTTTCCTGACAAGATTTTTAACGAGACAGTATTTTAGCACAAATCAGTATAAGAATAATGTACTTTTTTTCCTTTATTAAGATTTTTTTTTCCTACAAGATTTTTTTTAGTAAGATTTTAACGAGGCATCATATTCTTTGTAATAGACATCCAAGGGATTCGTGATAATATTTAAGTAGTATGATAAAATTGGATGTCTATCATATCTCTATAGATATATATTATTATGTAAATAGAACTCTATTTCTATTTCTATCTCTGTAACCTTAAACACTTATAAATAGATGTTACAATCAATGAAAATAAACACACAAAAATTATTCTCTCTTATATTCTCTCTTTTCTCTATTCTCTATAATTTTCTTTATTTTATAATAGTTTTTAGTTTTTTTATCGTTTGGTTTTTTATATACTTTTACACTAATAAAGTTGTTATATTAATATAACTTTTAAATTTTCTCTCTATCTAATTAAGTTTGAAGTTGTCATGTTATTTAAAATTTCAAATATTTTTAATTCATGTGTAATGTATTTTTCATTAAGTTATAAAATGATTAATATTTATAATATAATTACCTATTACTTTATATACCTAATATTATAGTTCATTAAATTGGTTCATTTCAATTAATTACTTCTATGTTTGTCAAATTATATTTTTTAATTAATTTTAATAAAATACGTAATTATACAATTTAATATGTATTTTAGATGTCAAATCATATACATAGGTTTCAAATTAAATTTTCATCAAATGAGATTATCATATTGATCTGTATCTATGTAAGGTATTATATGGGACATCTTAAATAAAAAGTTGAAAAACAATAGTTTGAAAGTTAAAAAGATTAACATGAAGTTATATTAACATAAAATTTAATAAGTTTATATCAACTTACTTAAAATCTCAATTCACATTACATTCTTAAAATTGTAATATTTTATATATTTGTTTTAATATACTGTGTCACTTTATGTTTAAAATCTTTTCCTTAACCATTCCCTTAGTGTGATGAAAATATATTATCATTTAGTGTGATGAAAATATATTATCACGCTAATATTTTATGTTTTAAGGAAAAAGAGAAAATTCAAAATATATTTTTAATTATATTAAAATTTTAAATAATAACTTCAAAATATTTCATAGAATTTAAGAAAAAAAAATGCATTTACAATATAATGAAATACCATTAATTAATATAAATAAGCAAAAGTTTAACCTATAATGCTTAAATTAGGAAGCTTGTAAACGAGACACCCGATAAACTTGTAAACGAGACACATCATGAAGACGTAAACACTATGAACATGCAAACGAGCCAAATCATGAGCTTACAACTGAGCCAGCTCACAGGCCTAATCAAAGAGCTCGCCCAAGGGTTTGATCAACAAACCTGCTTATGAGCTTTCTAAATGAGCCAGTTCACAAGTCTAATAACGAAGTGAATTGTAAGTTTAAATGACCCAAGTATCCATAAGCTTAAGTTCAATAAGCTCATTTAAAAATTAAGCTCAAACTCGACTTGCTTAAAAATTAAGCTCAAGTTGGCTTATTATAAATGAACTGAGTAGTTATCAAGCCAAGTTATGAGTAGCTGACGAATGATATGGCTCATTTATATTCCTAGCATTTACCCTTCAATCTAAGGATGGTAATGGGCGACGCAAGAGTAGGGTACCATGTCCATCACCATTCCTGCCTTAGTAGAAATCTCCTCTCCCGTCAATATTGTTGAAATCATTACTAATAACGAATAACAAAATATTGTTTTTGGTTTTTCTTTAAATGTCATTTACTATATAAATCAATGGTTAATAATTATAATGAATTATAACCATTGACATTTTTAGTAAGAAAAACATTATAAATACTATACGTTGTAGTTTGTAAAAGCATTGAAAAGAGAATAAAAAAAAAACATTAATATGTAAAGAAGAAACTTTCATTCTTCTTAGTTCTCTTTTGAATTATTCACATGCTAATAATTATTTATTATTAATTTTAATATAATCCAATTCAACAAGTGGTATCAGAGCCTACTTGGTTAAGGGCCTGACTATCGATATTTTACATACAAAGCAGTTGTACGGGGAAGATTTTGCATGTGCACAGTTTGGAATTGTGAAGCTTATTGGTTCGGAACCACGCTTGCTTGGTGAAACGCGAGGCTGCTAAATCCAAGTCACTATGGGAGAATTGGGTAATGTTGGTGTTATTAAAAAATTAAATAATAATAATTACAACATGTGGAGGACTTGTATAGAGTCATATTTACAAGGTCAAGACCTCTGGAAGATTATTGCTGGAACTAAGATTACATCACCACCAGATGATGATACTGGCAATATTAGAAAATGGAGAATTAAAGTTGGGAAAGCCATGTTCGCCATCAAAACAACTATTGAAGAGGAGTTGATGGAGCACATTAAAGATGCTACCACACCAAAGGAAGCTTGGGATTCTCTTGCCCTGTGGTTCTCAAAGAAGAATGATGCTAGACTTCAACTATTAGAAAATGAACTAATGTCTATCTTATAAAAGGATATGACAATTAGTCAGTATTTTACCAAGGTGAAGTCCTTATGCCGAGAAATCGCTGAGTTAGATGAGGCATCCAAAATAGCCAGCAATAGGATGAGGAGAATTATCATTCATGGACTACGACCTCAATACTATAGTTTCATGGCTGCAGTTCAAGGTTGGCCCACACAACCCTCTATTGAAGAATTGGAGAATTTGTTGGCAAGTCAAGAAACTCTAGCAAAACAAATGGCTGGAGTGTCTTTGAATACTGAAGAGGTGGCGCTCTTCATCAACAAGAAGAAAAATCAACCACGTGGTAGGAATGGAGGGAGGACACGAGGCAATGTCCAATTAGAGGGGGCTCAACAGAAGCAGCAACATAACTATCAGCAGTCTAAGAATTCTAGACGCCAGAATGGTGAGCGTTTTAACTGTGGCAAGAAAGGAACACTTGATCTCAGATTATTTTACAAAAGTAAAATAGCTTGCAAGTTGGAAGGATATTGCGATGCTGATTATGCTGGTGATTATGATACTTGGAGATCGACCACTGGTTATTCATTTAGTTTGGGTTCTGGAGTTGTTACTTAGTGTAGCAAAAGACAACCAACAGTGTCACTCTCAACAACAAAGGCTGAGTATCGTGCAGCAACGATGGCAGCTCAGGAAAGCACATGGTTAGTACAATTATTAGAGAATTTACATCAGCCAGTTGATTATCCGATACTAATATATTGTGATAATCAATCAGCTATTTGTTTAGTTGAGAACCCAGTGTTTCATGCTAGAAGAAAGCATGTGGAGGTGCAATATCATTTTATTCGTGAAAAAACCTTAACAGGGGAGATCAAGGTAATCCAAGTGAAGACAGAAGACCAACTGGTAGATATTTTCACTAAAGGACTCAATAGTAAAAAATTAGAAAGTTTTCGTAAAGAACTCGACATGACTCCAAGAAAAGGGATTAATGATATTAGTAATGAGGGGGAGTGTTGAAATCATTACTAATAACGAATAACAAAATATTGTTTTTGGTTTTTCTTTAAATGTCATTTACTATATAAATCAATGGTTAATAATTATAATGAATTATAACCATTGACATTTTTAGTAAGAAAAACATTATAAATACTATACGTTGTAGTTTGTAAAAGCATTGAAAAGAGAATAAAAAAAACATTAATATGTAAAGAAGAAACTTTCATTCTTCTTAATTCTCTTTTGAATTATTCACATGCTAATAATTATTTATTATTAATTTTAATATAATCCAATTCAACAAATATGTCACATATGGGGATTATTTAGTCTCATCCCTATCTCAATAGGGATCCTCACTCTCACAGGGATCTTTATT